>MQTX01000077.1:213188-274137 GCA_009735665.1 Angiostrongylus cantonensis
ATCACGGGAGCGGTGCTCATTCGTTCCCGCTCCGGGCTCAACAATCCTCTCACCCCTTCGTGGTCTGGAAATTGGTGCCAGACTTGTTTGGGAAAGCCTCACTCTGCTATCCAAATGACAACGCTCCACATTGGCTTTCTCAAGACCTCAGGGAGAATGTACTCGACCAGCTTTCGAGGATATTCATGATGACAGCAGCAGCACAGCAAGCAGCAGACGATGCCACACGTAAAAAGTTAGAAGGCCTTCGTGAATGATGGATGCGAAGAAACGAATGCGAGATGTGCTGGGATCCGCATAGTTGATGTAATGACGGGTGGTATAAAAAAATATATTTGTAAATATTTACGTATGTATATATATATATATACAATTTTCTGTTGAAATCCGTTGTATCCATGACAGCTAACATTAGGAAAGGATTTTCTTATTGCATATTTGAGAACCTATTATTAACTTTCGCAAACACCGAACTTTGTCATCATTTTTTATACATGTCAGTAAACATGTATACATATTTATATGTAGACAATGTAATTTGTAGATGCAAAATCGGCTCGTCGTTGTTTTGTGCAACTTAAAACCAGCGAAAATGCGGGGAGTTGAATCAAGAGCAATGGTTATGTGCGCTTCTTCTCCCGAGAAGGTTAGGTTTCTTGTTTTGTTGGGTTTTTCCACATTTCTTAGGTGATTAAGACTATTTGGTTCAGGTTGAAATCATGGAAGTGGACCCCTCAGCTCAACCAGGCACACCTGTGATTTGTCCACCCTATTTGCACAGGCCAGATATTCAGTTGAATCCAAAGAAAAAGGTGTTGAATAATCATACTCAGGTTTACTTATTTTAAATACATGTCTGTGAGGGATTATATTTTCGATGGCGCAGGGGTTGCTTTCCACTCTTCGCAATAGAAAGATGTTGAGTCATTGTGATTAGGGCGTACTGTCATATCTTATTGCGCTGTACTGATTTTCGGGGTTAATTTGCCGCTGATATAAGAAGAGTAGGAATTTGTATTGATGCAATTCAGACAAAAAAAGACTGCGATCACAAAGAGAACACCATAACGTTGTTCTCGCCCTTGCTTTATGTGGGAAGTAAGTACGATACCACGAGTGTAAAATTGGTTGCAGAAAAAAAAACAAAAAATTAAACCTCTTTTTCCAGAACCTTCATTCATTTCTTTGTCTTGTTAACCGTGTCGTATTCTAGATTTGGGAAACTATAGCACAAGATTTGAAAGTGAACGATGATGGATACGCTGTTTGGCGTGACACTCCTCTTTTGGTTGGTGGTTCCACAAAAATGACAGCACCGACGTTACGCGGTGTTTTTGTGAAGTGAATTATTATTCCTTTTTTAGTAGAAATCGATACCAATTTTTGTTTTGTATTTTTACATTGAAGTATGAAATTTTTCCGGACTACTCATGACCCCGATAAAGTTGTTTCTCCATCGACTTGTTTATGACTTTGCTTGTTCTTTTTTCTTCGTATGGATTTTCTGGTCTTCGTTTATGTGTTGTGTGAAATGTTGATTAACTTATATTCTTCTTTCACTCATTTTTTGACAGTGCCTTCGTGAAGATCATTAAAGTTTTAGTCAAACATGTCGAACGTTTCCGTTGTATCGTTGATGTACGTCAACTAACTGCTGTTATGTGATAAGGGTTGTACTTGTAGGTCTGACCGCCAAAAAGGGGGAGATTAGTCTACAAACTTCATCCTAAAAATTCGTTACAATGCCAGTTTCTTCTTAACTAATGTTAATTTTTAGAACTAAACTGAACTACGACAGTGATTAGTAGCGATTGGGGTATAGCACAGTGATTAATTATATTAGTTATAGTAAATAGAGTAGCTTGCATGGATTTTTGCAAGGTCTTTAGAAGTCAAACAATTTTCACTGGAGTTTTTAAAGTTCGGTATGAGCTAGTATGTGTCATCTCAACAAAGAACGATTAATGTGTTTTCGATCAAGCTTGAGTTGGAATTAATTGTTACGAGTAGGACTGTGATAGAAATCCGTTATTTGAAATATCTATAGCAGTAAGCCAGAAAAAATATAAGTATAAAATTAAGTCTAGTCAACCAGGCTCAGTGACCTTAATCATGGGTTGCTGTTCACACTGACTTGAATGCTTCATACCGGCTAGCCGAAGAATTTTAGCCATGACAAAGAAGAAAATGCCAAAGACGCTGGGATTGGATGACGAGCGATTTGTACATCTTCGATCGGACCCGAAGTTCTCAGCACTAAGCAATCGAGAGAAGAAGGTAGGCTTAAACCTTAGATATCACGCTGGTTTTTCTATAATTAGAGCATTTGAGAATCTGTGAACTTAGAGAAGAGTTTGCTTCATCTTCTTGAAGGTGTGTTTATTTTTTGACTCATCGTTTTAATTTTAATTGAATTTTTCAATGGATTGGGAACTAATTTGAGAAGACCACCGAGCACCACTGGAATCATCCAGCTTATGTATTCCCTTTTCATCCAAAATAAAATATGTGTGGCAAGACTTTCAGCTATTAGTCATTAAGCGTCCCCTTTTGGGCTCGATAAATTAGACTTGTCTGAGATCGTCTGAAAAGGCTTTCTCAAGACTCCAGGGAGAATCCACTCGACCTCTATTTAACGACATTCTCAACAAAGGTGGAAATCCTCAAACAGCTGCTGAACCCACACGCAAAATGTTCGAAGATTTTCGTGAATGATGGATTCAAGAAAACCAAATGGATGCAGAAAGTGCTGTGGATGGAAGAACGAGTCATGTGAAAAATTTTATTAGTTGGTTTGCACAAGTCATTGATGCCTGACGTTAAGAGTACACTGGAAGTATGACCAGTTTTCCTTAGTTTAACTTCGTTTTTTTTTTTACTATTTTAACATTCTAGCTGTGCAAAAAATGAATTAATGGTAGATGATCCACAGATCAGCTCTATCTCCCATAGTAGTCTCTCTTCATGATCGTTGCCATCTCCTTTTACTTATTTAATTGTGCACCTTGAAAATATGAACGCTGAAAAGTTTGCTGCCTTTCAGTAGCAAATAGTTGTTTCTAGGAATTACGCTGCTATGTTAGATACAGGTTTCATAATCTTGGAACACTTACCCAAAATAGGGAGTCTGATGTCTCTATTCAGAACGAAAGCTAAGGATAAGCCTATGCCAGTTATATTTACAAGAGCTGTTATGTAGAAACTAGAAGAATACTCACAAAATAGCGTTGGATTATGTTATCATTCATAGGTAAGTGGTGGTATTGCCATAGGAATTCTGTGACTATTATGTTTACGAAGTCAGACTCACTCCTTGATCTTAATAAGGGTCAAATACAATGCTAGATTGTGTTGCAGTTTTGACGATTGTAGCATTTGATTGTGATCTATACAATGCCAGTGGAAAGTTTGCAATCATACAAATAGGAAATATATAGCTGGTGCGGTCTCTTTTCCAACAAACTGTTGCTTACTCCGGAAGAAAATAAAAAAGATAAAGAAAGTTTAATAAACTACTCACGGACAGCCTATTCCCAAAAACGGTGAAAGTAAATCACCGAAATTTCCAAGAAGATATAAGTTTACCAATTTACTTTATCTTGTCTCAAATATGCAAAATTGCGGAATTCATTTTATAGCAAGTGTTATGGAGCATGTGAAGCGGGGTAGCGCCGTGGTTAGTGATGCCATAGATGAAGAAGCTGATGTCATAGATGAGGAAGCAAAGGCTTTCGTTCGATCCCAGGCCAAACGCTCTCGGCTAATCTACGTGGGAGTTCCTTAGATCGGCTATCTCAAAAATTGCAAGGTGAATTGTCTAGACCTGCATTCGACGACATTCGTGAAGAAAACGAAATTCTCAAGCAGTAGCTGAAACAACACACAAAATTTTCGAAGACCATTGTGCAGGACAAATGCGAAGAAGACGAACCGAGTGCAAGAAGTGCTGGAATCCGTACAGTAGATTTGATAACAGATCATGTAAAGTGTAAAAAAAATTGTTACTGATATGGCTGTTATTATGGCAGTATTTGAAGACTATACAAATACTCATAAAACAATTAACCTCAACAAATGTATTCCTAATTTTAACCTCTCGAGTGTCCTGTCTTGATAAGTCATTCCAGGCCAAATACTATACAGAAGGGTATCGTTTGGAGTTTGTCAATCTCTCAGAGATGTGTCACATATTCGACTTAATTAAGCATCATATAGATGATTTAGTGCGTTTTCGGTCTGTACAATTACTTGCGAGGGTCTTCCGATGTGTTAAGTCAGTGTTTTTATCCTCAAAACAAGTTTGGTGCTATTTTCCCGATCTTAAAAGGTTGGACGGCTTGGGTTGCTCAGAGCCCGTGATTTTACGACTTAGGACATCTTTAAACATTGCGCTACACGAATCTCACCATATTATCTGTCTAACAGGCAAGTTACCAATAGACGACACTTTACCTTCAATTCTCGAAAAATTCATGCTAGGCGTTATCAGACTATCATCACAAGTAGTTTTGTTGATCGGAAGGAGGTTTGGAAACTTGGGACTAGTTTCCTTCCAGTTGGTGGAGCTTTCTTACTTTGCATGGCGTTCCGAAATAATATCGAGCTTTTTTCTAAACTCATTGACATCATTGAGCAGAAGTTCGGAAACACTCTTTTGCCACGATGCGACAGTAAACCTTTCAGAAATGAGCGTTGTTCTATTCTGTTTGCGAGAAACTAAATGTTCAGAAAGCAGAATATCAAAGAAAAAAAATCAGCGGCGAACCACGTCTCGCACAGAAGTCAAGCATAGAATTCCATCAATTTATTTCCTTTATGACATGTTTCTTCTAGATCATAATTTGGAAACAATAGCATTCTGTTTAGGTTATCATAGAAAAACGATTCGCTGCTGCTCTCAAAGACGAGAAATTCTCATCCAAAACTCGCGTTGACAAACGAGGTAGACCTTTGAGGAAAAGAACAGGTAGATTATTGTCTATTAAGTCCAAAGGCTGAAAACTTTGTTATCCTGAATCTTGTTTTTAGATAGCCTTTCAAACTTATATGAGTTGAGAGATAGCGACGAAGATGTACTTGGAGAATTACCAACGAAGAAAAGCAATGTTTGTAAGCAGATGAGCCAAAATAACACCACCTTTGCAATGCATTCGGAGGTTGTTGCGCACGGTAGTCACAGTAATCCAGATACTGATAATGGATCGAATGAAAGTGTCAGGTTGAAGGAAGAACAAGCAGAACTAACTATAAGCGATAGTGATAACGAACGACCTTTTAAGGTAGTCTCTCAAATTGTTTTTTTTTACAAAAATAGTATCCTGGTTTCTACTGGAACGGCTAAATGGTTCGTATTACAGTTTGATCTTGCTCGTGGTGAAGGTAATGTAGCTTCGTCTTCTGATGATGACGACTCTGAATGGGAGTGGGGAAACATGGAAAATGATCAACTAGAGATTGATCTGGCACACCTTGATCAGTGAGTATAGTTTTACATCACTAGTTACGTTTAAAATGCATTTTAGTTTAAATCTACTTGTCCAGTTTATTTCCTCTGCTTATCCATTGTGTATAGGGATGCTGAACAAGTGGAATGGGCGACTAATCGGATTGCTGCGTGTAACATGGATTGGAATATCGTGAATTGTGAAGATTTAATGGTGCTAGCGAAATCTTTCGCGTGAGTTCAAGTCTTTTCTTTTGGTGGTTCATTAACGAATAGGGGCGCAGTGGTCGGAGGCGCCCTGCAGTACAAAAGGAATCGATTCCAGCATCCCAGGCTCAACAAGCGTTCCATCCTTCCGAGGTTACCAAATTGGTACAAGACTTGTGTAGGAGGATTGCAGCATTTTCTCGATACACTGGCAACCACCGCGAGTCATTGTAATGCCCAGATATGCATTCAATCACATCCAACGATTGATTGTTAATGAAGTCGAATTCATTGCGCATCCCTCAGAATTTGATCATCGCCAGGAGCTTTGTCCTTTATTATCCATTGACGAATATATTCTAATTGAATGTAGTGCTTCAGTAGTTTTACACATACGTATCCAATTCTATGAGATTTGTAGGCCTTTTGGTGGTTCTATTCGTCGAATCACCATTTACCTATCTGATTTTGGATCTGAGCGACTCGCCGAAGAGGATAAATACGGTCCAAAGCTCAAGCTCAACAAACCAATTGAAGAATATGACGGTGAAGAAATAGACGAGTAAATTTTTAACCAGATTTATGTTATTCTTGTGTTCATTAGCTTAACCTTCATCCTGAGTGCACGATTTATGTTTAAGAACTTCAATTTTATCACTGTAGCATTAAGCGCTTAGATATTCGACGTTTAGTGAAACACGTTTGGCTATAAGAAGATATCAAGTAGAGCAGTTGCGGTACTATTATGCTGTAATCGAATGTGACTCAGTGGAAACGGCAATCGCGATCTACGATCAGTGCGATGGCTACCACTTTGAATCAAGCGATCTCAAAATGGATCTTCGTTTTGTGCCAGAGGGCATGGAATTTGATGTATGTGACTCGACAACTGTTCTGTTTTTAATGGTTGTATTTCTTTCTAATGGCTAATGTCTTAAGAAGGAAAGGATCAAAGAAGAACTGTCCGAAGAGGACGTCAACATCTCCAAGTATAAGTCTAAGGAAAAGGTATACCTGATAAGTTCTTTTTTCGATGTTATATTCTGCTTTAAACGCGTGATAAGCGTTAGCCTTACCAATCCACCCAATCAACACAAAAACCACATTTTGTTCCGATACGTTGGTCCCACGTAGCCCCCTGCAATGCACACGGGACGGAGTTCCATTCCCACGGCTCACGAAGCCGTCTATCCCTCTGGAGTTGTCATATTGCTACGAGACTTGTCTGGGAGGATAGCAGCACTGGCTCGATACATCGGTAGACCACTACGAATCATTGTAAAAGCCAGGTATGCATTCAGTCGAATGCATGGCGCATCCCTCAGGGATTGACCAACGCTGAGAGCTTTCTTATGTTGTGTTCTAGGTAATTCAATGTTTTACATTAAGCTAAAATCGGCCGTAGCGTTGTCAAATGCTCGAATTGCCTGGGACGAGACAGAGGAGTTGCGATCAAGGAAATTTGCGGAAGCTTTCAGGTACGAATACATGTTTTTCAGGCTTTTCCTTTTTTTTTAAACGCATTAAAATATAGAGAAGTTTCGTAAATGTGAATAATGTAACTCGATTGTTCTCGAACGATAAGGCCAACTAATATTCTTGTGTAGAACACTAGATCCTCTGCAAATTTAGAGATTGTTCTTTTTGGAAAAAACCCTGAGAACCTTGAACATTTAGTAACGAAGACGAATTCCCAGCTGATCTCATTGCTTGTTCTGATTCTGACGATGACTCTGACAAGGAGAAAAATCGTGAGACATTACTCTCTCTCATTAGTAGCAACGAAATCAGCGATGGTCTGCAAGTGAGCATATTTTGCTAGACTTTGCTGTACTACGTAATGTTGTAGTTTAGTCATATTAATTCAATGTCTAACTCGGTTTGTTTCTGAGATCCATGTAATTTGAAAATCATTAAACATTTTCGCAGATTGATTGTATTCTGTAAAGGTTGATTGGTATAAAAGTCGTGGAGAAGGAAAAAACAGCGAGGATGAGGAAGACAAAAAAGACGAAAGCGAGGTTAGGAACTTTGTCAGGAGCCACGAAAGCAACGATGATGAGAAAGACGTAGATTCGACAATTAAACCAAGAAAGAAACAGGTAAACATCTTCGTGGAGTATTTCTAAAGATTTACTGCGTTGTACATTCTTTGCAGTTATGATGTATGTCTTAGTGTTATCCTCCACACAGTTAACGGCCTCATAGTGGCTGGAAGGTGTTCCTGGGTATTCGGTTGTAATGTACAACGGAGGGATTCATTCCTCTAGCAGGATCTCTCAGGCTAAGAAGAAGTCCGGCGTTTCCATCAGTAAGCCCAGCTAGGAATAAACCAGTATTAGGATCCACCAGCGTCAAGGTATCACATAAACTAGTCACATGGTGGCAAATTCCCCCTTGATCCACGAGGAATCTGACTCTGATCCACAATTACGGCAACTGCCTGTGGTGGCGACGACCTGGGCCACTGGTCTGGCTGGCTTCGTCACTCCAGGGAATGGCTAAACCAGCAAAACTCCGAAAAAGTGGAGATTTGCTGGAGCCCGCACATCCAGTGAAGACGGGTCATCCAAGTATCTTAACATTATGTGAATGGGTCGTAATGAAAATGGTGCAGACTCCTGGACATTTTGCAGTTATGTTGTATGCTGCTGATCAGGCAAGATTTTCCCCGTGTTCCAAGGAAACAATATCCCATTCCCTATCCTTATGGATCCCAAAAGTTTTCCCAACTTGCGACTAGATTTCTTACAGGAAGCTTGCGATTCTAGCCTTAGTACGGGCTCTGGATTTCGAACTCAAGTTAAGTGACTTCAGTGGCAAATTAACACCCCGTTTTACATTACAATTCGACAATTTATGAACAGTTTTTATATTTCTAGATCATCCATATTCAGAAGAACACCTACAAAGCCTATATGGAGAGACGACGAGAGGAAAGAGCCAAACGAAAGCAAAAATTGCGCATGTTACGTGAAAAGGAACGCGAGGCGCTTATAACTGCTGGTGATCAAGCTAAGTTGAAACAAAAGGTGAATTTTTCTTTCCTTAACAGATTTTTACGAACGGAATTCCCCAGCGAGACGTGAGATCGGTCACTCGCCTTTTTTGAATTACAGAAGAATCGTGTTGCTTTGAAAGCTTCGATGGAAAAAGAGGACAAATATACTGGATCAGTTGAAGCAGTGGCTAATGATGAACGATTCAAGGCTTTGTTTACGGATAGCGCATTTGCAATTGAACAAAGTTCTAAGAACTACAAGGTGAATTCTTCCGTATGTACATTGATGACCACTGCTATGAAAACTGCATGTCCACACATGAGGCATGCTTTTTTCCTTCATATTTAATGGAAACCATTTTAGGGATCGAAGTTGATAGAGAAACAAGTATCTGCAAAGTGGCAAGCTAAGAAAGAATCTGTGAATGAAGATAAAACTAACAACAACGACATTATTTCCAAGCTGAAACATAAGTCAACAAAGTGGAAAGGTCGGAGATGATATGTCTGGAGTGATAACATATCCTTTTTCCAGTATTTGTACTTTCCACATATACTGATTATATTGCATAGTTTGGACTCTATGAACGGAGTTTCGCATTGTTGTTATTGTTATGGAAATGTCCATCTGACTGTGGTAATAGTTAATTAATAATAACATATGATGGTTTTTTTAATCTTCTTTCTCATACTAGTGGGATGATCTGTACAGATATAATACAATCATATGTGATCAACGGAGTGTTAATTCTCAAGCACGACGATTTCTTGGTGGGGTAATCCTCTGGATACTACAGCGTGAAGTTGAAGAGGTGATGATAAGAGTATCACATAATGCCCAAGTAAGATAGGTAAGCACGTTTTTAGCTCCATCTTGGAATGCCAAATAACAAGGTTGTTATGGCATACGTCGTTTTTAAAGATCTCAGAAGTTAAATACGATACGTATTTGACGATCAGTGGTGTGAGAGGGGTAGAGGTCTGAAACTGATAACGGTGTAACTTACCAATGCCATTGTTTAATCAGCTGTGCACAGCGATCACTATCATCATCGAGTAGGTCGAGTGAATGTCACTAAACCCTATTCATCTTTGTCGCCCATCAGCGAAGCTCAGTGTGGACTCTTTCATCTATTCGTGGAAGAATAAGATCATGAGACTTGTGACATAATTGTATTGCTATTCTTGATGAAAATTCAACCATGATTAGTTTCCAAGGCGCTACGATGCCATAGGCTTGCTGTTAGGCCGAATGATCTTAAACTGCTTGCCATCTTTTTCGGTGACTTACGCCGCTTTATTGTTCTAGTTCTTCCAGTAGCTCTCAATCAAGTCGAAAAGTTTTTACAGCTACAGTTGTAATCAATTTCCTATTTAGGATGATTGTGTCGCTAGCCTTTATTACTTCGCTATTTCCGATCACGGGGTTAAACATCAATACATTCAACAGTACTAGGCCTATCATATTTTGTTAACAAGCTGATTGACTGTACATGGTAAAAAAAGAAGTGGGAGTAGTTGGGCACAATCGCCATAGTGTCCACAGATGATGGCAAAATCTTATGTGATGTTGTCGTTGCTTGCGTTCTCCATTTTTAATATTTTAAGTGTTCAGAACGATCTGGTGTTTCGGTTTTATACAAAAGCCTAGTAGTGATATTCGCCCAAGCGAAAGCTCTTCAGTTTTCATGCCGTCAGCTGAAAGATTTACGAGACCTATTGAAATGATAACAAACAAAAACATTAACGTAGTATATACGCTATGACCGGAAATTGTTAACAAGAGATCAGATGATAAAAAGAGGAGCATTATTTCAAATCTTCAGAGGAAAACGCAAGCACATGGATTCATATATACTATAGAGTTCATATAATCAGTATAACGATCTACCCATATTTCATTACATGTAACAGAGCACTTTTAGAAAACCAAAGTAAGTTAAGGAAGTTATGGAGCATGGAGTTTCATTGGTTAGCATTAAGTACCTGTACAGCATCAAAAGATAATGAATTAGTCGAGAAAATACAGAACTATATTTTAAGATGACCAGTTTCATTGGTTGATTTTCATGTTCACATCTACAGTAACAAGTTCCATTCCACTGTCTAGATAGCTTCGTGTTGGTGTGTAGCTTCGTGTTTGACAGCGCCGTTGTCACTGTCAACTTTACTTCCTTTACTGTCGTGAAGCTCATCACTCTTAGACATCGAGGACCTTTTACGTGAACTTCTCATCGGTTTCAACTCTTCGAGAAGATGTATTGATTTCCACACAATCTCTTAATAAAGTGGTAAAGTTCTCGTTTTCGTATTGTTGGCTTAGATTTTCTAACAATAATTTGATATCTGAGGTGATAAGTTTCCAGTGGCAGAAGGGTTTGTGATACTACACAAGCTGTAGGATCTAATCCTCTCCTTCATTTCCTTGACAAAAGCTTATCTCCTTAAAATGTATTGCTGTCAAAGCACCCTATGCCTAAATTAAAACCTTTTACTGTATCAATCTTCACTCAGAATATTTTAATCGTAATAAGTTGCATATATAAAAACCGTTTACAAGATTATTTATGTAGGTGTTACGTCATAATTCCACCTACTTCCTTTATTCTCCGCTTTGCAAATATCTAATGAGATACCGAGAAAACGCAACACGCGATTCATTACATCATCCACTAGTCCATGAATTGCCAAATCCACCTTTTTTTCCTGGAATGGACAACTGTTTTCCATGAAATCTAATATTTTATGGCTTTCAGGAATACAAACTGACAAGATATCTCCCAGCACTTTTGGGATAAAGGCAATTTTTCGGTAACTACAGTGATTAAGTTGCGAACTGTACAGGCTAGGATTTCCCTGATCACTCTGAGGCACACAGCATTCTTCTTGATCGTTCTATCAATTTTAAACTTGCTTAAATATCAAATAAACAAATTAAGAGGAAAATTACTTCTTTAATTTTTAACGCAAGCACTGCATTGCATTTTCTATGAAATCTGCATAATACAATCAATCCCATGTTTAAAACGAGGACCCCGGTCATAAAGGAAAAGCGAAAAAAAGATTCATAGGAGTAGAAGAAACTAGGATTTTATCACTGGACAACTAAGGGTTTCTCGTTGGAAAAGATTTCTACATTCCGTTTTCACTTAAACTAAAGAGCATTATTGAGAGCTGAGCTTGTTTTCCGTTGAGAGGTCCTGCAAAGCTTAGTCTTATTGTTTTCCTCGTTTTCTAAAATCAAACAGGAGTGTGATTCCCAACGAGCATACTCACATCTTTCTATGGCACATCTGACAAAATGGTGCGCAATTTTTCGTTGGGTACGGTACGCATCGAAGCCAAATCACACGAGTTCCTGTGCCCTCCTCTTAGTTCCCCCGCAAAGCACTGCTGTTTTTTATCCACTGTATTATTCACTAATTTCCTGGTTGATGATATTTTATGTATCCCATTATCCTCTAAACTGCTCACTCTCGGTTTTTGGACAATTTTTAAGGACCATGTATGATGAAGGAATCGTCCACCACTGAATTGCGATTCCCTAAGATTTTACTATTCAGTTTCACAAAGTAAGTTGTCTTATGAAATAAAAGAGGATGAATATGCTGTTTCACCGGTTCTCCCTTCCGAAATCCGACATGCCATTTCGTCGGTGAAAAATCGAACAGCACCAGGTCCGGACAGGATAAGATCAGAACATCTGAAGAACCTTCCGCCAGTCCTCGTAAGCACACTGGCTAGGCTTTTCACACGTTACCTGTCTGAATGCATGGTCCCTACTCAGTGGAAGACCAGCAACACCGTGTTGTTGTTCAAGAAGGGTGACCTACACGATATAGGCAACTATCGCCCAATCTGCTTGCTGTCTGTCGTCTACAAACTTTTCACTCGAGTCATCCTGAACAGGATTGACAGAACACTGGACGAAGGACAGCCGTGCGGGCAAGCAGGGTTTCGAAAAGGATTTAGTACGATGGACCACATTCACACGTTAACAAGGCTCATTGAAGTATCGCGAGAGTACAAAAGACCGCTCTGTCTCACTTTCATCGACTTAGAGAAGGCTTTTGATTCAATTGAGATAGAAGTAGTCACGGAAGCCCTGGACAATCAAGGAGTCCCTACTCAGTACATAAAGATTCTTCGTGAGCTGTACAAAAATTTCACAAACGAGATATCACCATTCTACAACGACATTAACATCGACGTCAAAAGAGGAGTTAGGCAAGGCGATACAATCTCGCCAAAATTAGAATACTCCAGCAACGTTTACCTAGGTAGGGAAATCAACAATGTACGACTTAACACAAGAGTTGAGCAGGAGGAGGCGAGCGGTTTGGGGAGTTTTCAAGAGCATCGAGAATGTAGTGAGGAGAACAAAGAACACCCGACTCTGTGCCAGTGTTTTCGACCTTAGGATTCTTCCTGCCTTAATGTTTGCGTCAGAAACCTGGTCAAAGGACTGCGCAGCTTCACGGAGCGCACATTCAAAAATACAATCCTAGGACTATCACGTATAAAATAAAGTACAAAAAAAAATTAAAATTCCGACTTATGTGAACCATCGAAAGTCAAAGATGCCGAAGGGCTAAACTGTCTAGGATAAGGTGGGCTGGACACTCAATGCGTAAAAGGACAACCAATGGAAAAGAGTCGTTAATGACTGGATTCTTCAAGAAGTCAAACGTACTAAAAGAAGACCACCAACCCGGTGATTAGAGTTCTTCATGAAAACCCTTGAAGAAGTATACGATGTTCAATGAGTCTCTAGAGCGAGCAGAATCCACCGAGCTTTTCTTGCACGCGGCAAGAGGAAACGGAGCATTGGCGCCCACTCGAGTCCACTCGACGATCAACGAGACTACAGGTAATGCAGGTGATGTGGGAAAGCACACCTGAAAGGAAAGGACGACAGGCAATACCGTCTTCGTGAGCTACATTTGCGTCGCCGGACGAGCAAACTCGTATGGATGAATAGTTGTGAATTTTAATGTGAAGGAAACAGACTTTTTCAGACGACACCTTGTACAACGTATGTAGTGATAAAACAATCCATTTAATATAAAAAAGGTAGCGGATGTGTTCCGTGATTCTGAATAAACGAAGAAGAAAATATGAGTGGAAATCTTCTTACACCGATCATTCTCCATCATTCATAATTGATTGAATCAATTTACGTCGCGTTATAAGCCCCTGATGAAATGATAAGGAACAGCAAAGTGTTCGTTCATCTACACAGTGTTCTTCGAAATGCTTTATGTACTTTGAACACCTAACTTATGCTGTGTAACTCAATACGTGTATGATGTTAATTCACAACGTTCAAACATAACAAATTATAAAATGAAATATTGCTCAAGAAGGAACGTAGCATAGTGATAGTGATGTGGAACGGCCAACCAAAGCAAGCGCTGGTTTGAACCCACTTCGAGCCCATCAAGTCTCTCAATCTTCTGGAGGCAAGAAATTGATGTCTGGAACAAGCGCAGTCCTTTTAATCAGCCTGGAAACGCCCTAGCAGTGCTGCCACAACTTTCCATGAAGAACTACTGAGTCGGCCCACACCCAAAGACAACCATGGCGAAGAAGGAAATCCTCAAACAGCTGCCGGACTCACAAGCAAGAGGTTCGAGGACTTTCATGGATTTCTGCTACAAGGAAATAAATCGGACACCAGAAATGCTGTGATCCGTAAAATACCATGATGTCGGTCCTTGTGGAAAAAAAATATTGCTCAAGTTAAGAATAGTTTACATAGAAGTACATCTATTGAAAACCTACATGTTTTGTAGCTTGCAAGTTCACAGTTACCACTTTTCCACCATTTCGCTTTGCCAAAAGTGGCATGTCGCCAACCGGTACAATTTGGAGAGACGTTCCCAAGCACAATGATAGATCCGCATTCTAAAACAAACCTGACGTATTCTCAACTGTGGTCACCTTTCGATAATGAACGATGCTTCTTTTTCTAAGGGCTAGATCATTTGAAGAATTATTGAAACTTAACATACTTATAAAGGAGGCTGCTACGTCATACCAAGAGTAAATACGACGTTTTGAAAATGCCGTTTTAGTTTTAAATTTACTTGCAATTCGAAAGTTCGTCAAAAGTGTTTCACTGGTTTTGCATTTGCTTGAAATACGCAACTACTTCCGCGCGTGTAATCATCGAAATCAAAGCACAAGTTCGACATAGTGTTACCTACAATATGTGGAAGACATACTAAAGATTAAAATCGCAACATTTAGCTCACAACAGTGATCTATCTATGAAAAGGAAGGTTGAAAGTTGTAGTTCACTATCAGTAGTAAGATCTCCATGGAAGATCATTTATCACAGATGCATAATTACCTTAGCATAATTGTTTGCGATTGTAAAATGCGGTTCTGGTAGTGCGTCTTCCCAATCAAGAGTGGTGTCACGCAACCGTCCGCGACAAGTACGACCATTTGGATTACCTTCACACATACGACCAGTGTACTTCAGACCAACACTCCCAATAGCGAAGTCTCGATAATAATGCCTAGCATTGATTAATCATTTGCTTAATGTGACACTTCATTAGAAACACTCGACTGTGGTGAAGAGAAAAGTAGGACAAGTGAAAGACAGTGCTTGGCTTGCCCACACAACAACAAAAAAAGCGGTACCTTGAACATTTTTCACATCGTTCACAAAAGACATTCCCATGAAGTTCAGCTAATCGGTTTAGAGGAAAAGACGACCGTGGGAGCAATCCGTCAACATTTTGTGAGACTAAAAACCTAAATTTTGACTTATTCACAAACGAGGTATGGAGGGGGAAAAAAGCCTTACACACTTAATAAGACCTCTCTCTTCAAGCACTCGAAGAGCATGGTGTGTGAATGTAGGACGAGCATGTGTGAAATCAACACTTTCTGGCACACGACCATCCTTCTCGGTGGTCCACACGCCGTTAGGACCCCGGAAATCAGGAATACCAGCAGATGTTGAAATACCTTAAAACACTTTATAATGTTAGAAATTACCAAACACGAGCAGAACTTACCAGCTCCTGCTACAACGAAGACGCACTTGCTTTGAAGAAGAAGTCTGGCGAGTGCTTCACATTTCCGATTTAGTTCATCAGGTGAATCTATGAACTGGAAAAGGTGGGAGGTTAAGATTCAGTGTTTATAAAGCACTAAACACATGTCACCGCTCCGATGGTGAAGCTAGTGATCATTTCAAGAGTACCCCATATGCTCCTCTCTTCGCACAAGAAATACAGCAGCATATAGACTTTTCTTTTCATTGTAATTGATTTGATCCGTCTTCAGTGCACGACGCTGATCCCAGTATTTCTTACATTCGATTCGTTTCCCCGCATCCACTGTCCGCGAAGATCTGCCAACTTTTATGTGTGGTTCCAGTTACTGCTTGAGGAATTTCATTTCATCTTGAATGTCGTAGAATGCTTGTCGAGAAAGGGTCCTGAGATAGCCGGGCCGGAGCGTTCCCAAGACGATTGCAGAGAATGGTTTTCTTCCCGACAAGTCCGGTACCGATCTCTCAACTCCGGAGGGGTGAGAGGCTTGGTTGGCCCAAAGCGGAATGGAACTAACACCATGCTCATGATAACGGACACCACTACCAATGTGCTATCCGCCCACATATACATTTCTTGTTTCTATATAATGAAACCAACATATAGATTTACACAGCTATTGAATGAAGGTTTAAAAGACCAACGTTCTTCGGACATCTTTCTAGTGACTTGATTTTTTGCAGGAACTGGAACGTTTCTCTTATAATGCAAGCTACCCGTGAAATCTTTGACACGAATGAATCGCACCTCTGGCATACCAACGGCTCCCTTGTTTTCGTACGGTGATAAAGCTTGTGCGTAATTGATCGACATTTTTCCGAACGCCTTCTTAGATCTCTGGAAATGCCAAAACACCAAAATGTTGAGGACGCACCAAAGATATTGTACGAAAGCAACAGGAAATAGTCTCTCTGACTGCGAAAACAACAGCTCTATAACTAATAAACGTGAAATAGAACACGAAGAACTGTTATGGATTCCACGGCGTAAATCGTTTATTTTCAATCTATAACATTCGAAACGAAGTGAAGAAGGCAATTTAATAAACCCTCTGATCAGTACCATATGAAAAGCAAATGGAATGAGGAATAAACGAAACACAGCGAAAGGTATTTTGTCTCATGTAGCGCTCGAGCTCGCCCATCGCTTCAAAATCTGAATATGCCAATGATTTCAATCAGCACTACTCTCCTCTACAACCAACACACCTGGACAACATAACATTCTTGCAGGTAGTTTTTAGTCAGCCCAAGGCAAACTGGTACTCTACTAATCATAGACACAGCACGAGAAGAACAATGTGGATGTTGAAGAATATCTATACATTGCGTTACAAAAGATTCACGAAGATGATCCATATGTCTAAAAATAAAATGACATTATTTTCCCATTATTCTCACTCACTGAGAACTTACTGCATTTGCCTCATGTTCGTTGCTATCCTTGTCATCGCCACAGCGATAGCCTGGAGACTTAGCTCGGCAGAATATGGCTCAACGCATGAGAACCTTAATGCCTACGGTCATCCCCACACGTCTAACCTGTGTAATTTCACCTAGACATGTTTAGAAAATTCTGTGAACTTAAAGAAGTTATTCATGATCCCTGCAAAGCGTTCTATCCAGATAGGTGGGAAACAAACGACATAACGTAAACTTGTTGGAAGCATATTAACATATTTACAGTATTGCATAACAGAAGCGAGGAAAAGTGTTGAAACAAACAAGTAACAAGTCGCACCTCATGCTAGTTGAATCTCAATGACATATTTAGTGAGCCTGGAATGGGTGACAAATGATGCTCTTCATTTTTCAACCACACTTTGTGCTGATCAAACTTTTCGTCCGTCCTGATCCCGTAAATTCTTACGAGAACTGTCTGGGATCAGTTCGTCTTTTGAATCCACAAAGCCTGGGCCTGCATGCGATGAAGATCTCGGAATACCTCAGCCCGGTTAGCCCAAGATTCCATGGAGAACTGACATGACCAGCATTCAACGACATTCAAAAGAAAGTTAAGAATCCTCAAGCAGTATCGAAAGCTATGCGCAAAATCCAAGGACAATGGTGAAGTACAAATGCGAGGAAACGAACTAAAAACAAGAAGCTTGGGATCGGCACAACAACATGGTCATTTGAAATTGGACTAAACTACACAATCTAGCTATTCAATTTCAAAAGCTTCAGGTTTTCAATTTACCAACCTAGTGTAGGCTTATTAAAGAAAGAATATATCTAGCGATTCTATCTGAGTGTAGAACCCGCATTTGGAAAACACGTGTTCCATACACATTTCTCTAAATGTCAGCTCTCAGCTCAAAGTGAAGTCAAATTATGGCAAGTAATTGTAGTTCCAAACAAAACAGAAGAATATTAAGAATTGAATGGATTGCAAAGGTACCCATTGATAGTGGGTTTTCATTCTGGAACTTTCTCGATGAAACACCTAATATTAATCACTAAACCATTCTACGAAAAAGCAAAATTCTCCTTCTTGCATGTTTTTTTTTTGTTCTCAACTGCTCGACATAATACAACACAGCTCAAAGCCAACTTATTCTTTATCATAGATAAATCATATATACGACGTAACGTATACTAAGTGGGTAGGATTTCTAAAAATAAACGCACATATGATTAATTTCTTCCAAACCATCTTTGGGATCACAAGTTTCGCATTTTGCTATGATCTTCACGAAAGGAGACTGAAGAAGATCGTGCGGCACCATTCGATTCTCTGTCACATAATTATCTTCGTAGCATCTGTATATGTGAGATAAAAGTATTGTGTGATACAATGATGTTCGGATATTTGCAAAACCCCGGATGGCAGGTGCAGTGGGGAACGAACGCGTTACTACACTTTTCGAGGGCTAACGCGTTTACCACCACACCACGCGGATCCTTTGTTTCGCCTGTCTCACAGATAGAACTATCCCATACTTGATTTACAAGTGCTCAAATACTTGAAACGAAATAAAACAGAAAAACTTACACTTTCATTGTGGACTTCAAGAAGTCATAATCCACTCGAGAAATATGGTCTAGGTGTAATTCGTTCAGCAATGTGAGCACTTCCTCGTGTGCTGCTACTGGAGACATTGCCACTAAAATCTCCAGGCAAAAGCGACGTTCCCGTATATCTGGTGTAACTTCCAGCAATTCAATCAAAGAAACCAGTAATGAATAAATTGTCCTGAACTAGTACATAAAGGCGCAACGAAAGAAACGCACCACATTGGTCAATAATCCACCCGATGAAGGAAACAAGACCAGGCATATGACACAATGGCGTTGTAGGGGGAAAAACGCAACGTAGGGAAACACTTTTACCACATACAATACTGTCAACCACAGTATCAATTGAAGTAGCTATCAGTTAATTTTCTATTTAACCTTGCTGCGCACCAGACCTCCAGGCAGGCCAACTTGCCTAAGTGACACGAAAACGATTAAACTTCTCTTATAAAACGCACTATTTTTGTCATCGACGGCAAGGTGATTGGGGGCATTTCTGCGAGAAAGAGTAATTTATCCAGATGTTGGAGGTAAATGTGAGGGTTATTTCTTCGAGGCGATTTCACCCCTTTTGTGCTTACTATGTAGATAAATAACTGCAGACGTCTTCAAGAATCGGGATGTAGGATACTAGCTCGTTTACTTAGATGGACTGTCTTTGTGCATAATGTTAACCACATCTCTATTTCCATTGACCTCCCTCGCGATCGCTGTAAGTGGTCTATAAGAGCACAGCGAAGTTCTTACGTGTCTGTTCATCTTATTGATGTTCTTCTAAGCACGCTTTGTTGAGTGTGAGGCATCTATTCCATTGCGATTCTCGGCCATACTTTCCCGCTATACCGTCATCCCATTCCAAAATATACATGATTAAATTCAAAAAACGAGAAAATTTTCGAATGTCTGAACTCCGTAATCAGGTAGTGATTGCGAAGACAGACTTCCTGATAACCTCCGGTTACTCGGTGCAATCTGGTTTGATATTGTATGTGACGGCTATATCCAGAATACACGGCTGAAGCACTTTCTGAGTTGTGTTAAAATCTCGGCGTGGTTGAAGTGGCTATACCTCATTTCGGCAATATAGCACATCGTGATAGGACAAAGGTAAGAGTCTAAAAGGTTAGCATTGAATTGCGGTTCCGTCAAGGTCAGTGTTGAGTTTTAAGCTCGTCAGCTGACGATCGTCTTTCACGAGAGGCCGAATGCATCATATACTGCTTCATTTCCTTATCATAATTCTTTCTTAACACGATTTTTCGGTTTCAATAAACGTCCTGGACAAATGCACATCCTGCAGTATAGTTAAGTTCCTTGAGCATCTTCTCGTTATGACAAATACTTCTTGAGAAAATTACGATGTCGTAAGCAGAATAAGGATTTGGTAAGAATTTGCCGGCAACGACTTCTTCGACTCAATAGAGTGAACTCACTATCCACTGCAATATAGCAATAAGCAGGTGTTCATTTACATGATGGAAATTACTGGAAAATAAGGAACTCAATTACTCGATGTTGAAAGTATCCGAAGTAAAACTGAGAGTGTGGATCACAAAGCTTTAGTGTAGGACTGACAAGTAGGAGAAAGTGTACGGAACGCCACATTTAGCAAAATGTCGAGTTCACTTAAAAATAACTACTTACTGCAGCACCGACGCAGAGTAACATTCCAAATGTCCCAGAGTAAGGCGAGAAAGGAAGCTCAGAAGAAGAATACGCTGAAGTGATGGTAGCATAACCAATGATGAACAGCGCTTCATTATCTAAAAAAAAAAAGACAGTAGGAAAAATTCACTATATAAAGGCAAATGAAAAATAGGAAGCTTTACTTACTCCAATCCAAAATTTAGCCCTCTTAGAAACAATATAGAAAGCAGGTACCACACGACTTTTCGTAACGCAACCAACAAGAAACCCTAAACATGATATAAAACTACAGTAAGTGCTTCTTTTAAACAATGACTTGGCAAACAAAATCATACAGAATCAACTGGACGAGCTCACTGGCCTTTAACAGCTTCAGTTGACCTTTCAGTTATAAATATAATGAATTCCAAATGAACACATACATTTGGATATTTGGACGGCTCGTCCTCACTGGTTGTGCAGGACCCAGCATATTCTTCATTTTTTGAAGATTTACTGCTTAAGCCATTATGGTTCCCTAGAGTCCCGAGGTCAACCAGGCCAAAGTCTCCCCAGGTCGCCACCACCACAGGCAGTCGCAGCCCTTATGGATCAAAGGGAGATTTACCACCATACTACTTTGATACCAGGACGGTGGTGTATCCTGGCATTGGTTCACTCTTAGCTAAGCTTTCTGATGGAAACGCCAGAATCCTTCTCAGCTTGGGAAACCCTGCCTGGGGAATGAAGCCCACGGCTGTACCTAGGAGCCTGAAACTCAGGAACACCTCCCAGGCGCAATGAGGCGGTAAACCATTGGGATGAATGCATACATATGAAAAAAGAACTAGATAAGAAAATAAGGACACTTTTACGAAGAACATACCAAATAATATCGTAGCTGCACTTCTTACAAGGAAGTCGCTCTGAGTCTGCACTTCAATACAGTGCCAAAACAGAAATTCGAAAAAATCGGCCGGCAGTTCTAAACATGAAACATACGCCGCTACATGTCAGCTAAAATTTCTCTCACCTTTAATGTCATAAAAATTTATCACATGAATAGGATCGAGGTAACGTACTGCAATCTGCCTTTGATGTGAACAACTTTAACGTCTTCAGAACACGTTGGTGAACTCTTCTATCAAGTGATCCACTACTGAGAGTTGTTCGAAATGTCTAGAAGAAATTCGAACACAAGGACAATGAGCGCCAAACAACTATCTTGTCTAAAATTCGACACTGCAACCTATTTATACATAAAAAGATTTCTGGATATGATGTCCACGTATCTCCATCATATGAGGGATTTAGAGCCGGTTAGTTGCGAGGTTACGTGACGCGTCATCAGGTGGCGGATAAGGGGTTAATCGCGGACCAAAAGCGACCTTTGCTCCCCTGAGACGCAGGTGGACAAAAGGGATGGACAACCTATTTCTGCTGCGCCGATTTGGCATATACTTTCTGTATTTACGAAGCGTATTCATGCATGCGTGTGTGGGTGCGTTTTTGTATTCTACGAGTCAATTCGGCCAAAAGCCTAAAATCAAATGACAAAGAAGTATATGGGAATCGTTTAGGAGTCACCCATATCACCTGTAGTCCCGTTGACCGTCGAGTGACTCGAGCGGGCGCCAGTAAATCCTCCACTTTTCCCTGTCGCGTGGAAGGGTAGCCCAGTGGGTTCTTGTCGCTTGAGGGACTCGTCGAGCATCATATCTTTTCACCAGGCTTTTCGTGAAAAACTTTGACCATCGGGTCGGTGGTCTTCCTGCAGTACGTTTAACATTCCGAGGAATCCAGTCACTAACAGCTCTTGTCCATCGGTTATCATTCATATGCAATACGTGTCCGGCCCACTTTATCTTCGACTATTTGGCGTATAGAACGGCATCTTTGATCACTGATCATTGACAAAGGTCGGAGCTTCGGATACCATACCTTACTTGTGTGAAACGGGATACTCCTAGCATCGTCCTTTCGACTACGCGTTCGATAACGCTGAGTGATCTTTCATCCTGCTTGCGTAGCGACCAGGTTTCTGACGCATATGTTAGGGCAGGAAGAGCAGTTTAGTTGAAAAGGTGGGCCCGGAGTCAGGTGTTCTTTGTTCTCTTCACTACATCCTCGATGCTCTCGAAAGCTCCTCAAACCGCTCGTTTCCCTCAGCTCAGCTCCGGAGCTAAGTCGTTCATCATATTGATTTCCCGATCTAGACAGACATAAGTGGAGCATTCGGAGATATTCGTTCGTATTCCTCGTCGATGCTGTCGACAACGGCATCTTCCCAACAGCCAACTAATGAGTTGACCAAGTCCCAGTTTGTGGTGGTTCTGGGACTTCGGTTTTTGAATTTAGCTGCTTTTTCTCCTTCCCGCGTGAAACAAAATCTTGCACGAAGGAGACGGTGGTCTGACCCCGTGTAAAATTTTGGGACAACAGCGACATCGGTTAGGCAAAACTTTCTATTTACTATGATGTGGTCTATTTCGTTATGGTACCCTCCACTGGGAGATTCCCACGTTCACCGTTGAATGTGAGGCTTCCGGAATTGCGAGTAACTATGGATGGTCTTGGTCGCCATGATAAACTCCAAGAGCCGTTCACCCTGTTCGTTTCGTTCTAATCCGTGGGTCTCAATATGACGTTCCTCAGACGTTCTTCTTGGTCCAGTCTTGGCATTGAAATCTCCAATGATGACAATGAAGAATGTATGGTCTTCTCAATAGAACTTCTCCAAGCACATGTAGAACGCTTCGACTTCTTCTTCGTCATAGTTTGATGTTGGTATCTTTTTAATCGTAAACGTCCGATTCGGGTTGCAAACTGTTCGAATAAATCGATGTTCATGGACAAACTCGTGATGACGAGAACGCGGACACCTCCAACTCCTCTACTGTCGCATGTTCCGAGGAACAGTTCTCCTCCAGTATCATAGACGGCGTTGAATGAGTGGTATCGTCTCGTCTCGGCCAGGCCGATGACGTCGTACCTTACCATTCTTGCTTGCATGAGCAAATCTTATATCGCGGACTCGGATACAACGTGCATTGTAGGTATAGATCGTCACCATAGTTCTTGATCCAGGCTGCTTCCATTGGCCCTGAGATTTTAGCAACCTCTCCCTACTCGTCTTACCCAACGCTGCGAAATTGGGGGCTTCTTCGCGACCAGAGGAATGAGGCCCGTTTTTTTTTTTACTGTATTTAGCATTTTTGAAACCCACGTATAGCTTGCTGGGCTCTTAACGTGGGGGCTGGCTATACTCACGGGTAGCTTGCCAGGCTCTCCCAGAGTGGACATGGAGCTTTTTTGTTGGAGGCGACTCCTGACCGCCTCCCATACACTTCCTTGTCACTTGATGGCAGGCTTTTGGCCGAGTTGACTCGTAGAATACAATCCGCATAAAGCGAGACCGCACTCACACACGCATAGATGAATACGCCTAGCAAATACAGAAAGTATGCGCCAAATCGGCGCAGTAGAAACAGGGAGGCTGTCCCCTGGATCCACCTGCGTCTCAGAGAAGCAAAAGTCGCTTTTGGTCCTCGATTAATCCCCTATCCGCCACCTGGGGACGCGCCACGTAGCCTCGCTACTAACCCGCTCGAGATCCCTCGCATGAGGGAGACCCGTGGAAGTATAGGAGTCGCTTCCAACAAATAGCTCCATGTCTACTCTGGCAGAGCCTGTCAAGCTACCCGTGAGTACACTCTGCGTTCACGTTCACAGCCCAGAAGGCTACAGGTGGGTATCAAATATGCTAAACACAGTAAAAAAAAAACGAGCCTCATTCCCCTGACACCGAAAGAGCACCTAATTCGACAGCGTTGGTTAGGACGAGTACGAAAAGGCTGTTAAAATCTCAGGGCCAATGGAAGCTGGCTGCATCGCAAAAAACTATGATGACGATCTGTACCTACAACGTACGTACCCTTGCATCCGAGTTCTCGATAGTAGATTTGATCAAGCAAGCGAGAAAGATAAGGTACGACGTCATCGGCCTGGCCGAGCGGAGACGACGCTACCCATTCAACGCCGTGTATGACACCAAAGAAGAACTGTTCCTCGGAATTTGCGACAGTAGCGGAGTTTGCGGTGTCGGCATTCTCGTCAACACGAGTTTATCCATGAACATCGATCCATTCGAACAGTTTGCAACCCGAATCGTACTTTTAGGATTAAAAAGATGTGGATCAATATCGGCTAAGGAACACCTGACTCCGTGCCCACCTTTTCGACTCAACGGTACTTCCTGCCCTAGTTATCGAACGTGCAGTCGAATGGATGATGCTAGGAGTATCCTGCGTCACGCAATTAAGGGAAAGGATTCGAAGCTCCGTCTTGCGTCAGCAATCAAAAGTCAAAGACACCGTTCTGTACGCCAAACAGTCGATAAAGTAGATCGAACACGTAATGCGTATTAATGACAACCGATGGACAAGAGCCGTTAGTGACTGGATTCCTCGGGATGTCAAATGTACTGCAGGAAGACCACCGACCCGAAGGTCAGAGTTCTTCACGAGGAGCCTAGAAGGAAGATACGATGACGAGTCCCTAGAGCGAGCAGAACCCATTGGGCTACTCTTGCACGTGACAGGGATTTGCTGACGCCCGTTCGATTCACTGGACGATCAACGAGACTACAGGTGACAGGTGATGGATGTGATGTATACATGTGTGGTGCATTCATATATGACTACTACCACTAATTAATTCATTATTTGACCATTAAATAATATAAATACATGCATGTATAATGTGCATCTTATACTCCTATACAACTGTACATGTCTCCTCCCCACCTCCTCCTTCTCCCTCTCCACGTTGATTAAACTGACCTCTCTAAAAGGAATTGCTCTGAAAACTCACAGAACGACATACCAACTTTTACCAGGTGGAAAAACCTTGTAAGCAGAAAAGACATATTGAACGACGTATAACATTTATTTTAATTCAGTGGTATTTCTACAACAGCCATGCAACTGGTATACTTGTTGGAAGCTGGCATAAACACACCTCAAAGCAAATTTCGAGAAGATTCTGAGATCTTTCACAGACAGACCATAGAATTCGAGACATAGCTAATGTTCGAAATTCCGCCTCTTTATCGATAAGATGATTCATTGCCTCAAATTTCAATGATCACGAAAGAAAGGAATAAAACGATTTCAACGATAGTCCTACCCAACAGTAAAGACGATCGGCTAAACAGAAGAAATTGTCATCGTGACGATGAACGGAAAGTAATTCGTCAACAACTGAGCATCCGTGGTTAACAACCACCTGAAGAAAAAAATAGACTAGTATTATTACTGGTTCTATTTGTTTATTATTCACTTTATCTATATTCTAGTTTTATTATTTAATACATATTATCGCACTACTATTGTCATTTTATTACATCCTCTACATAAGAACGATACGAATCTCTGAAGAATAGTGTGAGCAAAAAACGTAAATACTACCTTTAAACGACATCTGGCCACAGTGTCCGATATCGCGTTTAATGCTGTTTCGACATCTTCATGAGATTTTATGAGATTAATGACATCCTAAAATATTGTTTAAGGCATAAAACAGCTCTAGAACTTGTTATTAGAAATGGAGATATGTCGATAGTGCACTTAAATATTGTAAACGGTTACCCACAATTACGTATCTTGCAAAAACCCTTTGGTCATATCCTGCTTTCTCAAGATTTATATAAAGAACATCGAATTCAGGGCACGATTTAGAATCACATGAACCAGAAATCTGCATGCATTCTTCTAGTCTTCTTCTTGCCAATTCAGGACTAGGAAGAGGTAGACTGGTTCCTCTTACATCTTCCGGTAAATAACTCATTCCACGCTAAATTTGCACTGCTAAAAATTAATAGCACTCATTCAATAAAGCGACACATATCAAAACTAGTATACCTGATCATCTTCTAACTTGCAACGGAAGTTATTCACTTCCTTCACCCACTCTATTTTACCCTCAGAGGGCATTAAGCAAGATTCAGAAGCAACATTGACAGGTCTAGGCAAAATACTGATGGACCTTGAGGAGTTGTGTATGATGAACTGCTCTAAACGACTAGATCCAAGCCACAAGTAGTAGAAAACGAATACAGTATTTGTGCTTAATTAATACCCAGAACGGAATTATTTTCTGAATCCTCCAAAGCTTTTTCAAGGCATGTTGCCCACAAATGAAAAGCTGCTAACCGGATTTCAGGAAGATGCCATTTCATTCCAACTATGATCATCTGCAATTCTTCACGATTACATAATAAAGTCGTATAAACTAACTGAATAACTTAAAGAACATAAACAAACCGGGTCATCACGATCCGGTTTAATTCCAAATCGTTGGTTGAGAACATTCGACACATCAAGGTAAGCGTTCAGAACCCGATCATCTTGCCATAAAACATCTTCTCCCTCTTCATAATCCCATCGCGGTTTAACACAAGACACATCCTTTGAGGAGAAAATTGGAAGATGGAAGAGCACCATGTAAGTACTTTGTTGGTCTTTAAAAAACACATCCAAATGGAACAGAGCAAAGGATAAAAAAAGGTCAAATCCCTCACCATTGATCCATCCCTGAGGGATACAGCACGCATTCGACTTCTCCAACCATCGTTGGAGATGATTGAATGCATATCTTCCTCTACATCTACTAGCGGTAGCGATATATTCAGCTAGTTCTGCTATCGTCCCAGAAAAGTCTGGTACCAATTTGCCAATCTCGGAGGAATGGAGGTCTTGGTGGGCCTGGAGCGCCAGGATCGATCCCGTGTATAATGGCGCCTCCGATCACCGCACTATACGCAGTCGTGGAAGAAAGTAAAGCCGCAAGAAAATGACGAGAAAAGTGAAGACTAACAACATAATATATAGAGCTAGGACGTAGGAAAAGACTTATTATTGCTACCAGATTTCATTTACTCTAAAACTGTTTTCGCTTCAGTTGTGATAGAGCACATTCATATTTACCTCTGTCTCCCAAACACATGGCGGCCAAAGGTCATCATCAGTACTTTGAAAAAGCTGGCTAATCGCACGTTGCAGAGAACTAAGGAACTCGACACTTTCTTTGGTTACCTGAAGGCGCCCAAACCATCGCAGAACGTTGAAACGTATACGTCTAAACAGCTACTAACGAAGAACTCAGAGAGCAAGTACATGCACAAAAATGCATGAAGCACAACAAACTTCACATGATGTGTAGTGTTCCGTATAAAAAGTTCCAAAAGATCAGTTGATGCAGGAAATCGAACAACCAATGCTGCAAGAAAGTCGGCCGCAGCAGTTAAAAGCAACTGGCTATTCAGCTCATACGATAACTGAGCACAGATGGTTTTAATAACTGGCTCAATCTGCAATGTAAATGTAACAAGACATGTTATGAATCGATAAAACCACATTACTGACCCTATGGCAATCGTAATAATGCTGAAACGTTCGCAAAACTCCGGACCGCAGGTGTTTGCGATGGGGTCGAACAGGCTATTACAGGCTCAAATGAGTTCTGTGCCGATTTGTGCTCCCAATATCAATGCCGTTAACAAGTGATTTTGATGCCACTGGTAGATAGAAAGCTAACTGAGAGCCAGGCGAAACGAAGGACCGCATAGTATGGTGGTAAGTTAAGTCCCTGAAAGAGTAATAGCGCGCTCGTATTCCACCACATACATCTGTGGTCCGGAGTTTTGCAAATATCTCAGTATCATTATAATTGCATCTTGCATAATATTCTATCGTGAAAATTGCAATAAGCAGCAAATAAAAAGTTAACATCGATCCTATGATAACTGGGTTGATGTACACACTACCTTGGAACAGACAGAAGAACACGGTTCCTGTAAAAATATTCCTAAAATATGAAATCTACCACGGAGATCTGGAGCAAGTTCATGGAAACAAAATTCGAAAATCTGAAAAACCATGTCGGTATTCAGTAGAAAACACAAGCAAAGTCAGCAGACTACAGTGGTGAATAAACAACTACTCACGTTTTCATCGACTAATGCGGTCCTGGCAACGAATTTCACAGCTCTTTCAAACAGTTTAGAACCATGTTCTAGTTCGGAAAGTATCACAAATGTAACAAGTAAACACCTAAATGCCCTAAGAATATTTAAATATCAACAATTTTAACGTATTATTTACTGCCTACTCTTTTAGTGGCAGGGTTTATTGCGAAGTACAACTTCAATGATGCTGAGATATTTGCAAAACTCCAGACTGCAGGTGTCTGCGGTGGGGAACGAACGCAGTATTGTCCTTTTCGAAGAGTAACGTGTTCACTACCACACCATGCGCATCCTTCGTTTCGCCTGTCTCTCAGCTAGTTTTATCTAGTTCTATGCTGATCGATAAAACTAGCAAAAGATCGATAGAACTAGTTGAGACACATGCTAAACGAAGGCCCCGCATGGTGTGGTGGTGAACGCGTTACTCCCTGGAAAGGTCAATAGCGCGTTAGTTCTCCACCGCAGACACCTGCGGTCCGGAGTTTTGCAATTATCTCAGCATCATTGAAGTTAAATATCAACATAAATAATTAATTGCACCAAAAATTCCAATATCTCAAATGCAGAGAAACGAAGAGACTGAAGAAATCGGAGAGTAACAACGCAAAACCTACCGATGAAGTACCTTGAGTTCACTAACAGTAAGTCGTTTCTTGAGGTCATTGCCTTTCTTAGCTAAAACCTTCCCTAAACTCGACAGGAACATAATCTCGTCTTCCGAATCGCTAAATAGTAAAAGTGTCCTTAAAAGTAAAGTGAAAAGTGTAGTGAAGTGGAAGTGAAAAGTGAAAGTAAAAGTGAAGTGATGTCCGTCATCACTAGCACGGTGTTAGTTCATCTCCGGGCCAACGAAGTACCATGTCACCTACCAAACACGACGTTTCTCAAATGACATCATCCACGCTTTAATGAATTGCACTGCACGATCAGTATCCGACTCCTCCAGCATGGCTGTTAGTAGTACCCAGTCAAGAAATGGTTGGCTGAGAAACTTCTTGTTGTTGTCGTCATTCTCCTTACATACAAGAAGCTTTGCCGCAGCGAGTCTTGTAGCATGAGAGAACTTAAGCAAAACAATAAATAAACAAAGTATGTAGAAGATGCAAAAGACTACCCAATATATCACATTTTCTTTTCGATACGATGGTACCAATATCAGAAGGGCTCATGCTTCTTATAAACCCCGACTTTCCAAAACATTGCTTAAATAGGTTGGTTCATTTCAAACCGACTTTGCTTTAACCTTGGTATGACTAACCAACATGTCTCCTTTCTCAGATAAGCTGGCATGAGGTTGATAAACAATCTAACTAGCCTTTTACAAAATTAGCTGAGAGGATGGCTAAGCAAAGGCCTCCGTGGTGCAGTGTGTAATGCGTGGGCCTCCGGAAAAGGCAATCGTAGTTCGATCTGGCCTAGGGTTCAAGTTCTGCCATTATCTCAGCATCACTAATAGTTGTGCTGGTTATGTAACGGTCACCATTTGCCGGAGGGGATTGAGCAGTGCGAGTTTGTGAGGTAGAGGGAGGGCGCGTGTGGCGCAGTGGTTGGAGGCGCCACTGCAGCGCGCACGTGAAATGCGCCCATGGCCCACCAAGCCTTCCATCCCTCCGGGGTCGGCAAATTGGTACCAGACTTGTCTGGGAGGATAGCAACACTGGCTCGATACATCGGTTGGCTACCGCGAGTCATTGTAAAGGCCAGATAATCATTCAATCACCCCCAACGATGCTTGATGAAGTCGAATGCATGGCGCATCCCTCAGGGATTGATCAACGCCGAGAGCTTTATCCTTTATCCTTTTTATCCTCAGCATCACTGTGGTGAATCTAACTAACGTTAACTGGATAAAGATTATTTATCAAACTCGTGTACGCGTATCAAAGGAAGATTACAGGTTGGTTTACAACTATGAGCTCTGCTAACTGCTCATTCTACTGATATTTTCTGTGGAATCACGGTTTAATATCCTAAAAGCGAATACTCTTATCTGAGGGAAACTCTCTTGCATTTCTACTTCCACGACTAGCCAATATCGGTTCCCTTTCTAAACCTTTACCCTCTAAACCACTAAACAAATTGTAACACTTTATTGCAACCCTTTTTATCAATAATTTATAACTTTGTAACTTTCCTAAACAATTGCTTTAGATAGTAAGAACTTTTACTTAATATCAAATAAAACGCACTTTTACATTAGTTTCGCTCTTTGTTTAACTTCATTAAAACTTCAAAATGGCTCAGCCCTGTCGTCATTTTTTAATTACTGGCTATTCTTTTTCAAGGGAGAGTATGGTGTGAAATATAACCATGGTGAGGCTGAGATATCTGCAACACTCCGCATCACTGGGGCCCGCGGTGTGGACCGAACACACTATTAACCTTTTCGAGGGCTAATGCGATCACCACCACACCATGCTAGTCCTTTTCTCAGCCGTGTAACTATCGTATTTAGCCACGAAATGACTCCCCAATCTCTAACAGTTAAATTTCCCTAGACACTTTATGAACATTTTTTAATGAATAGTACGAATAGACTAATGGCAGTCCTAGGATTGAACTCATGATACTTTGGTTCACATCGTTTCAAGCACAAGTACTACTCGACTACCTTCCTGTTAAGGACGACAGAACGAGCATCATCCAACAGATCAATATCCAAACGATTAACTTTTCTACCATTCTGAAAATAGTGGAGTAGTAGTAAGTCGCACGCAGAAAGTAGAAGAAGTAGAAAGCGTTCCACAAATAGTTCTAGTAATGCTAGTAACATACCATGAACTTGATGAATTTCTTACGATCATCTTCGAAAGGAAATTCTGTCATCCTGCAATGAGTTCAGCGTACATAGAGTATAAGAACCATCTATAGGCAACTATTGAATGCATATACACACATATGCGCACGTATATACGTATACACGCACGTATAGATGGTTAGAGAGACATGGTATCATCATGGTATCACCGTAAACACTACTGACAAATTCATGCCACATTCTCCTAGAAGCTTATTCAGTACTTCTTCCGCACTCCCAGTACTCACTAACCAGAACCGCTAGAACAGTGACATCTTTGCAGTAGCATTCAAGTGGTTCTAGTACAACTTCGTCATCATGCAGAACTATAATTGATATGGAACTGTCCAAAGAATGTTGCCATCCTCTGGACCACTTCCTATGTGCACATGGCGGATGATGACTTGAACAACAACGACCGTCTACTTGTGATGCAAATAGGTCTCATAGACTATATTCTTCGTATTCTTGTTGAGCAAACGCCAGGTGTTACTTCATTCTTCATTTTCGAACAAGATGACGTTTCGGCGGATTTCGCCTTTCTCAGAGCCTGGAAAGGTCAAGTTGACAGCAATTTATTCGGCCAAATGCCTCCATAACCAGACAAAGAAAACGCTAAACCAAGATTTCAATCACAATGAACACAGCCTTGCACACTCACCGCTTTCTATGAGGCTTCCACTGGGTATGTCGCGTGGAGACCAACCGCACAGAATTCACATGGAATTCTAATGTGCCCTATGCTATAATATGCTGCCCAATGTCACGCGTGATAATGAGGCATTCTTCCCTACGGTTCATTTCCGGATTTCTGGAATTAATCCACAACGCCTCGAGTTTTGCTCGCTTGTGTCCTCGATTCCTGTGGGAGTATCGTGACACGCACTTCAAAGCCCTCCCCGTTCTGTCTCTGGGTCCTATGCGTGCCTAGTGGGGTATTTGATTTACGTTTGTTCTTTTATGCGGGCACAGAGTGGTCTACCCATTTCGCCAATGTATTCGTCTTCGCAAGCCATACATGAGATCAGATAAACTGCACCCGAGCTCATGCAATCACCGTCTCTACCATTAGGGCAAATTATGCAATTTTGCGTTGCACACATACGGTCACATACGCCGTTACGAACTAGCTGGCGCCTAAAAATACTCGGTGCAAGCTTCATAGAAAGTGGTGAGTGTGCAATGATGCCATTCTGTATTCAATGTGATTGAAATCTTGGTTTAGCTTTTTTTTTCTGTTTTGTTATGAAGGTGTTTGGGCCGAACAGATTCCCGTCAGTTTGACCTCTACAGTCTCAGAGGAAGGCGAAATCCGCCGAAACGTCAGCTTGTTCGAAAACGAATAGTAAAGTAACACCTTGCGTTTGCTCAGCAAGAATACGAAGAAATACTTGATCATTGCCGAGGTTAATAGAAAGTCGGTCGTGGAACTTCATAGACTTTCATTTCTGTATTCCAGAGATCAAACTTGTACCTTCCATAGATAGACAATCAGATTTAAGCATATGTTGTGATAGAGTTTATTTGGATTGACTACCACATACCTCAACGTGAAAATCCGTCTGCAATGTAAAAGTTCTCACGGTAAACAACCACAACCACGAGATATTACTGCAACAAAAGACACCTAGAAAAAAATGGTTCTCAGCCAATGTCGCATAGAAAAGAGACTGTGCATCGTCATAACCCACTATATGGACGAACTTAACTAACCCACGCTTCAGTGTCTCGAAGCTAGGGAACAGGAATAGGTGATTTATAATTCAATGCCGCGGTTAATAGAAAGTCGATCCTGGGTGCTAGGGAACAGGCCTTAACATATATGATCATGGAATCTTGCTGGATACTTTGATCGCAGCCCATTAGAAAGAAATGGAGAAACAGCGACAGGTGGTCTATCTGGTGCTAGCGTTAAAGAACGGAAGGACTTAATTAGAACTACCAACACACAACAAGTAATCTACATCCGCAGGTCGAATAAAGCTAACCATTTCAGAACATTTCTTAACACAACAAATCGGTTGTGTATTTAATAGCAAAAAACCCTCTGAGGTCAACCAGTACAAGCAGATACGGAACAAAGCTCCAGTGTGCTGATTATACGATGCAAAAAACTGCTGCTGGACAACGAAATAGCAAAACCCAAAAGGATCTAAGGAACCCGTCCCCCTTACGACGATCTTTTACATGGACGTACACTTGTCAAACAGAAGGATAATGAAGAAACGTTTAGTTTCCTGTTAGAATCGATCACAAGTGCCTCGCAACGTTCATGTCCGCACCTCCTAATTAACCTATGGTCGGAGACCGTGCATAAAAAAAGAGAACCGACACCTTAGCGTAAAACTTTCGATCATGAGCCATTTTCAAAAGCACCAGATGGCCTCAACACCAGATCGCAAAGTTATGCTAGCTTTTTTTTTCTCTTTATGTCAAAAAAAAACATTTGTATCCTCATACTGAACAACAGAAGATTACAAAAGAAATACATCAACAACAAACAACTTCATGCACTTAAAATTTGGCAAATCCCTTCTTTGTCGATCCAGCCTTGTTCACTTTCAAGACATTGAATCGCACAGTTTTTGAAAGCGGACGGCATTCGCCGATTGTGACTAGATCTCCAGGAGCGATGTCACTAAAAAAATCACAATCCTGATAAGGTAACAATAGTATGTCTTTATTACTGACAATACAACGTTAAATTAAGTGTAAAGTTTAGGGAACTTAATTTAGTGTAACTCCCCAACGGTTTGCCGCCTCATGATGGCTGGGAGGTGTTCCTGAGTGTCGGGCTGCGATGTACATCGGAGTATTCATCCTTCCACCAGTGTCCCCCAAGATTAGGAGTGTTCCCATCAGGGAATCAAGCTAGGAGTAAACCAACATCGGTCTTCATTGATGATAGTACAGTACTAAAACAGTAGCGAAACACATGTCACTGGTGAAAAGAAGAATCCCTCGAGCAAGTTACGCAGCAAACGGCGTGGTTTAAACGGTGCTGGCCAAGAAATTTCTGGTTAGAAAAGGCAATTACGAGGTAGCTACAACGTCCTATCACCAGGTACATCCAGTCACAATTGGTGCAGACATCGCAGTGAGCGTCCGCTCTTACTGTTATCGACGTTTGTTAAATATATCACTTGTTTGGTTGGTTATGAAAGTAAGTTCCTCCCAAGAAAAAAACTTCCAATCTTCAAATAGGAAAACAAAAGTACGGGAAACAATCATTTTCTAGCCAATGCTATTACTGCAATACAAATAGTTTAATACTGTTCCATGCTAACCATCTCTTAATCTCGATCTCTTCTTGCAATTGGGAAAGAATCCAATAAGCTAAGTGTTGTCAAACATTACCACCAAACACTTTCTTCTTACCTCGGCATTAGATTATAAATGCATCGTTTTCTTACTCAGTAATCGCGAGGTTGTTAAACAGCATAAGTTTACTGCTATACAATAACAGACATACAACACAATCGCAGCTGACGTTTCGGTGGAATCGCCTTCTTCAGAGCCGTTTTTCTACGTGCCTTTCACTGAAGAAGAGCCACTGATCAGCATCGCATATGGTTGACGACTGCCTTTTAGTGACATCGCTTCCATCACAAGTCGAAAGTATTTTGCTAGTACATCTCGAACAGTCGTCAACCATACGCGACGCTGATCAGTGGCTCTTGCTCAGTGGAAGCCACGTAGAGAAACGGCTCTCAAGAAGGCCATTCTGCCGAAACGTCAGATACGATTGTGTTGTATGTCTGTTATTGCAAGGAAGTAAACGTATGTTGTTTAACAACCTCACGATTGCTGAGAAAGAAAACGACCAGAACGCAAAACTAATTGATAAATTATCGACCGCATACGATAAAAGATAAAGCTCTCACCTTCGATCAATCCCTGAGGGATGCATCATGCATTTGACTTCATTAAGCATCGTCGGAGGTAATTCAAAATATACCTAGCCTTTACAATGATTCGCGTTGGCCTACCGATGTATCCAGCCAGTGCTGTTGTCCTTCCAGAGAAATCTAATTCCAATTTTTTGACCCCCGGGTGTGTGTAAGAATTGCTGAACTCAGTGCGCTGGGATCGATCCCCTATGTGCTAGAGGGCCCCTCCGAACACTGAGCTACAAGTGCCCTTATGGCGTATAAGTTTAAAATAACTGGTGATTTTAACTATTTATAGAACACAAGGAAGGTCGCGTGTTTATGTTGTGATATCGCTGCTCAGACCGAAACCACCCTTCTTTACAGAAATGTATAGTGCACTGAGTCGTTACTGACTACATAATACTGAGACACGATGAACATGCGTCATCCCAAAAGAGAAGGAAAAAGCAAACCAAAGTAAAACGTAAAAACAATTTAGCCACTATCCAAAATGTGGATGATTTCATAGAAAACAAGATGAGAGTGCTGGGCTAATCCATAATCCTTTTCGATAAGGTGCCTTGGTAACCATTCATTAAACTCTTCTTTTAAAAAGACTCTTAAAACAAAAGCCGAAGAATGCTAACCGGAAAGCTGGCGAGCAATGAGCCGGCACGTTCTTGTGTCGCTTTTCAAAACGACGGTACTTCTTCACAAAGTGAAGGTAATCGCGACGAACTATTATCGTCCTCGTCATTTTGTTTTTGAGCACGACACCAGTCAAAATATTGCCACGAATCGAACAGTTTCCAGTCCATGGGCACTTCTTGTCAATGTAAGTACCTTGGCTTGCCTGAATGTCATTAATTAACGAAAAAACACAAAAATTACGCTAAAGGAGACCGATAAAACTACCTCACGTGGTGTTTTGAAACCGAGTCCAATATTGCGAACATAACGAGGAACCTTCTTATTGCCGGCTAGCAAACGAGCCTTGTTATTCAGATTAATAGTCGGTTGTTTGAGGAATGCCCTCTCGACTTGTTCAGCCATTGTCTTCCCAACGTTCTAAACAACATACAGCATTAATAGTAAACAATCCTCACAGGAACTGCATGATCATGCAAAGTAAGAAGTAAAAATGAGAAAAGATGCTGAATAATAAAAGCGTTTAACAACGAAATGATGAGGAGACTAAACTCTGGAAAAAAGGTTCAGAAGTGGTCAGACGTCAAATCATGTAACAACGACAACCTGTAAAATTACAGAAGATTCCAAAAAATTTACGGACCACCATTTTTAGCTTAAGGTTCTTCATGGTTTCAAGGCAGAACGCTTCTTTAAGGTAAAATGTCAAAAACGCTTACTTAAGAACGTTCGATGGCAATCCGTAATGACTATAAGTCTCACAGCATCAAAGAAGAGAGAACTTAGGAAACTTTAGGACCAAATATTACGTCCATTGGGGTTTAGATGATAAGAAAACCTATTTAGGAGGAGATACACGAACCCATTGCATGAGCCATTGTTGACAAGAGTACTGTAATAACAATCGTTACTGGACCACTAGTCAACTGCAGCCTTTAAAAATGCTTCTGGAAGGAAGTGTTTTATGGAAAGAACCTAAGCCTCGAGAATGAGTGATTGCTGAGTTTCTATTGCCCCTGTGCCAACTGTGTAAGGGTTTTCGTCAACAGTATCTAACAGTGGGTTGGCGCGATATGTATGCATCGATCCCAATGCGTACACTGGCGAAGCTGCCTGCTATTGGGCGTCTATATCTCGGCTTGTAGTGAGAATTTCCTAAGTAAAAGCCATTAAAATCTTCAAACTCGTATATCCACAGCAGTAAGAGTCAACTGCCACCAACGGAGGTCACCATAACGACCTTCTAAAGGCAGTGATTACTATGCTAATCTAGCACCCTTTCATGACCGCGGCCATAATGGAGCTCATTAGAAAAATGCATCGAACTCAACACGTACGGTCTCTGCGCTGTTGCAAAAGGCATGATGCACGGGTCTGTCGAGATTAGCGCCCCATTATTCTGTTCTTTCGTATATTTTCTGTGTCTCTCTAACTTCCACATATCCGATATGTTCTTCTGTTTTCGTTCCCTGCACATGGATCATATCTAACTCCTGTTTGTGCTAAAAAAAAAAAAAAGCTCGTCCATAATCTGGTCGTAGTTTTGCTAAAATTCAAAGAAGTTCTGTAAGTTTAAGAGGAATATTACGATGGATACTTTATGGTTTTGACACCTTCGCAATCCATGCAATGCCATTTATTCATCGTAGCCACCAGAAAGGGTAATCTGGGGCTCAAAGCTCACCTAAGGTTCCAGGTTTTACTCATATGTCAACATTCTTATGGCTCTATTTCACATAATGTCCTGCTGTGAATAAAGAATAGGAAAAAAATAGGATTTAAGACGTAACTCCTATATATGTATACTTGTTTACTTGAATACTTTGACGGCCAGTCTTCAGTGGTTGTGCTGGTCCAAGCATATTGTTCAATTTTAGGTGTTTTGCTAGTTTAGCCACTACGCTTCCGGAAGAGGTTGAACGGTCACTGTGCTTATTTGGATGCTTGGATACCCTGTTCTCACTGATTATGCGGGCTCCAACACTTTTCATTTCCATTTTTTCCATGGTTTAGCTATTGTGGCTCCCTGGAGTCCCGTGGTCAGCCCGGCCAAAGTCTGCCCCATGTCGTCACCACCATAGGCAGTCGTCGGCCTTGTGGATCACAGGGAGATTTGCCACCATGCGACTTCTTTGTTACCAGAACGGTGGTGGATCATGGCACTGTTTTACTCCTAGCTGGCCTTCCAGATGAAAACGCGAAACTCCTTCTGCGCTTGAGAAACCTTGCCAGGGGATACATCGCAGTACGAAACTCAGGAACACTTCCCAGCCACGATGAGGCGGTAAACCGTTGGGAGGTTGATGCGCACACTATTTATGCTCAATTCTGCCACCTACTAAAAATACCTCTATAAGTTTTCTTTAGCATTGCAAAACAAATGCTTTGAAGAACAGTTAAAACATCGGTGATAAGAATATGTAATAGGAATGTATTCATTCCCCAAAGTTGGAGTTTATCCATTGATAAATGCGCATTTTTTAGGACGCATAAGCTTAATTTGTGCTAAAACTATGTTTATAGAAGCCTTCTCGATGATATGCCATTTTTTCGTGACAATAAAATGCTCGTAACCTCTAAACTTTACTGCGTAGGTACGAACAGATTGGCTGTGGTTCAAGAAAACGGGCGAACTCGTCCCGAAGTATGGCGTGGTACACTTTCGTCCAGCAAGCGCATTGGGAGCGCTTATCTGTGGATCGTGTTCAGTATTAAATCTGTGTTCAGTAGGCTCTCAAGAGACTATAAAGTCTGGGAAAGAAGCTGTGCACCGAAATCACCTGTGTTATCCTTAGTCCCGTTGTTAGTCTGATGAATCTAGCGGGCGCCAGTAAATCTTTCATTTTTCCCTGTCGCGTGCAAGAGTAGTCCAATTTGTTCTGCTCTCTCTGGGACACGTTGAACATAGTATCTATCTTCTATGCTTTTCTTGAAAAACTCTGTCCAACAGGTCAGTGGTCTTCCTGCACTGCGTTTGACATCTCGTCTCGAGGAATCCAGTCACTAACGGCTCTTGTCCATCATTTGTCATTCATACGCATTACGTGTCAGACCTAATTTGTCTTCGACTGTTTGGCATACAGAAGAGCATCTTTGGTTTTTGTTCATCTTGATCTTTGTTTATATCCTCGATACTCTTGAAAGCTTCCCAAACCACTCGTTTCCTTCTGCTCAGCTCTGGAGCTAACTAGTTCAACATGTTGATTTCCCGATCTAGATAGGCATAATTAGAGCATTCGGAGATATTCGTTCCGTTGAGCGTGAGTGGGGAATACGAAACCAATCCGTTCCTCATGAACATCGTTTTTGTGGGACTTAGTCCAAGACCGACCTTTCCACAGGCATTATCAAAGTCGGCCAGCATTCGTTTCCGCTTGGCTAATGTTCGGTGTTACAAGGGCGGTTTCATCAGCAAAGCGAAGGTGGTGTAATTGCCGTCCCTCGATTTTCACTTCCATATTATCCCATCCCAATGTTCGCATGACGTTCTGATGGGTGGCAGTAAATAATTTTAGCGAGATGGCATCGCCTTGCCTAACTCCTCTTTTGACGTTAATGTTAATATTGTTGTGGAATGCAGATATCTTGGTTGTGAAATTTTTTGTACTGCTCACGAAGAACCTTTATGTACTGAGTAGGGGCTCCCTGACTATCAAGGGCTTCCATGACTGCTTCTATCTCAATTGAGTCAAAGGCCTTCTTTGATTCTATGGAAGTGGAATAGAGCGATCTTTTGTACTCTCGCGATACTTCAGTGAACCTTGTTATCGTGTGGATGTGGTCCGTCGACACTGCCTACTCACATGGCTGCGCTTCTTCCAGTGTTCTCCCAATTGTGTTCAGGATCACTCGAGTGTAAAGTTTGTAGACGACAAGCAGCAAGCAGATTGGGTGATAGAGGTCACTTTTCATGAACAATAGTGCGGTCTTGCTGCTCTTCCATTGACCAGAGACCTTGCATTCAGACAGGTAATGTCCACCTTCCGCCATATGAAACTTTTGTGAAATGAAAAAACACACATTGGGAAGAGTCGAGCCAGTGTGCTTACGAGGGCTGGCGGAAGGTTCTTCAGGTGTTCTGATCTTATCCTGTCCGGACCTGGTGCTGTTCAATTTTTCACCAACGAAATGGCATGTCTGATTTCGGAAAGGAGAACCGGTGGAACAGCATATCCATCCTCTTTTATTTCATAAAACGGGATGTGGACGTGGCTATCGAAGAGTTCTGTGTAATATTGATTAATGATTTTCTCCATTGCCTTTCTGGACGCTGTTATTGTTCCGTCTGGGCGTCGGAGTGCAATCATCTTGGTATTGTAATTGGCGAAGCTTCGGCGCGCTGTACGAATCATTTCCCAAGCCTCTGCAGCTTCGACCATTACTGCTGCTCTTCTCTCTTTAAGACCGTCTTTTATCGCCTGTCTGCACTGTTTCGCAAGATCGGACGTTAGTTCGAGGTTGCCTGCAGCTCGTGCGATTCAACGCTGGCGTATCAGCTCAAATATTTCTGGAGATAGACGTCTCTTGGTGACCTTCGAACTCTCAGCTTTCATAGCGGTAACGTGAAGATGTTGAATGAGCCGATTGTATTCTTCGTCGATGTTATCGACAACGGCATCCTCCCAACAGTCGACTAATGAATTGAATGTCCCAGTTTGCGGAGGTTTTGGGAGTTCGTTTTTTGAATTTATCGGCTTTTTATCCTTTCTGCGAGAAATGGAATCTTGCACGAAGGAGGCGGTGGCCTGATCCTTTGTAGAATTTTCGGACAACAATGACATCGGTTAGGCAAAACTTTCGGTTTACTATGATGTGCTCTATTTCGTTATGGCACTCTCCATTGACAGAGTCCCACGTCCAGCCTTGAGGGTTGGGCTTCTGGAATTACGTGTTACCATAGATGGTCTTGGTCGTAATGATAAATTCAGAGAGCCGCTCACCTTGTTCGTTCCATTCCAATCCGTATGTCCCAAAGTGACGTTCTTCTTGGTCCAATCATGGCGTTAAAATTTCCAATGACGACCTTGAAGAATGTACGGTCTTGTCTGTAGAACTTCTCCATGTCGATATAGAACGCTTCGGGTTCTTCTTCGTCGTAGTTTGGTGTTGGCGCGTAAACGACGAAGATTGCCAAAGTTGGTATTGATTCACAACTTTTTAGTTGCAAACGTCCGATTCGGGTTTTAGGTTGATCGAATCAATCAATGTTCATGGACGAACTCGTGTTGATGGGAACGCTGACGCCGCCGACTCCTCGGGTGCAAGTGTGCGTGCAAGTACAGATCGTCATCTTAGTTCTTTGCGATCCAGGCAGCTCCCATTTGCCATGAGATTTTAGCAGCCTCTCCGTAATCGTCCTACTCAACTCTGTCGAATTGGAGGCTCTTTCGGGGTCAGGGGAATGAGGCCCGTTTCTTTTACTGTTTTTAACTTTTTGATAACCACGTATAGCTCGCTAGGTTCTTACCGTGGGGGACTGGCATACTCACGAGTAGCTTGTCAGGCTCTCCCAGATTGGACATGGACTTATTTGCTGAAAGCGACTCCTAACCGCCTTTCATATATTTCCCTATCACTTGATTGCAGGCTTTTGTCTGAATTGACTCGTAGGATACAATCTGCATAGGCGAAAACGCACGCACACACTCGTGCATGAATATACCTCGTAAATACAGAAAATACGTGCCAAATAGGCGGAGCACAAACAGGGAGACCATCTGGATCCACTTGCTTCTCAGGGAACCAAAGGTTGCTTTTGGTCTGCGGTTAACCGCGCGACTAAACGGCTCGTGATCCCTCATATGAAGGAAGTTATCATTACCGCTATCTATGAAAATGAAAGAAATCAAAAATATGTTCGCTTGTGAACTGAGCTCCTGTCGTTTTCCGTCCTCGATGATGTGCTGTGTACTGGTCTTACATATATTCTCTAGAATTCTGAAGTAGCCATACCAGGACGTCCTCATGTATTCATCACAGGTAGATACCAGGTCTTGTAGATCAGATGAAGGATCGGCGCTTTGGTACTAGGATTCTTACAGTTAAGGAACGATTCCATTAATTCCAAAAACAGATCCTCATTTAGCCTCGTCATGAGCTGTCAATACATCCTTTGAATATTAAGCAAACAAGAGGTTGGCAATAAGTTTTAATTTGGCTGTTTCGACTTCTTCACATTTTCAAAATAGGACTGAACCAAGCCGGTGGTCAACAGGTGGACGTCCTCGCGATGTGGTTATTTTAGCATCGAGTCGAATCCTGTGAAATGAGGCACCGGTCGAATGAAGAGTCGCACTCGGCGGTGCCCTCTTACAGAGGACGGATAATGATCTACTTTTTGACGCCAGTACGTCCTACAGAATTCAGCAGCTGGTACAGAGCGTAGTAGTACATCTCTAAAAGCCGACTTCCATCTAATCTCTGTATGGATGAGCAATAATGCCTTAGATTGCTAAACAGATACGCAGTTGGATGACGGCAATATATGAACATTCGTCTTATATAAAAGGTCCCTCATGTGAACAGTGCTCCATTTCACTGGATACTAGATGCGACAACGAACACTTATATCGCGGTGACGCCTACCTGTGGTTAATAGACTCGGTTCAATCAAAGTCTGAAGAAGAATACGTCGAAACATTAGCAGAATAACACTTATTACGAGCCTTTTGTTTGCTGAATAATCCATGAAATTACTGATTCCACCAGGTAACTGTTATATGAGGAAACCATGAAACACCAGAGCTTCTACCTGCTGTTCAGTTGATACACCAACGGCGACATCGCGGAACGATAAAGACGATAAACGATAAAGCTCTCGGCGTTCATCAATCGTTGAGGGATACGCCTTTCAATCAACTTGATTAACTATCGTTAGAAGTGATGAATGCACGTCTAGCTTATACGGTAACTCTCGACGGCGTACCGATGCATCGAGTCTGTATTACTATCTTCCCAAACAAGTCTCGTTCGCCTCCCGCACAAAGAATGTTTGCTGAGCCCGATCGAGATTAAATCCATGTATATTGCAGAGAACCTCTAACCAGTGCCCTACATGTGTCCCAGTAGGACGAAAAGTACGAAGTCCAACTATACACCATCAACTGGGATCATCAGCTCTGAAGAAGACAGCTGTCTGAATAGAGGACAAATAAAGGTTACATAACAATCTCGTGCAAGCTGAACAATCTAAACAAAAATATATATTATTGACACCGAGATTGTCAAAGTGGCTTTAGTAAATAATGAAGTCCTAAGTGTTGTAGGATTTTAAGCTAACTCAATGTTATTTACTAGTCAACATAAACTTAACTACACAGTTTAGTAGAAGTGAAAAGCGTGGTTGCCAGTAAATTAGGTAGTGGAGAAAAGATTCAAGAGAACTAAACGAATATATTTAATCATCACATTTTACTAGCTCTTCATCAATTTATGCTCAGAACCTCTGTTAAGAAAAAAAAAACCGCCAGACATCTTCGTGAAAGATTTATATCATATTTATAATACATGATTCTTCGCAAACAATCAACCGACGTGCAAATCATATCATTTAGTTTTATTTTACAAACAATAAGATTTTAATAAACCGATCACAATGTCCAATTATACAGACCAAGGAAACGCTTTGATCCGAGAGCCTTTCATTCATATTAGAGAGCTAACGTCGGTTAACACTCCATATCACATAGTTCTAGATGGGACCGCTACAACATTCATCTGCGTTTAAGCCAAATGCATGAAGCGGGAGCTAAGAAAAGATATACCGATAACCGGAACTAGAAAATGCGACAATACAGTGTGAGGAGCAAACTGTCATGTTAACTGTGCCTAACTATAAATAAGAATGAAAGTCTTCAGTGACTGGATGTGCTTTGGTGCGGTTACCAACACCAGGCGTTGAAAATTTCCGAACAAACGAAAAGCCACTACAGTACAATATATGCAAGCTGCAAATATAATTTTAGCATAAAGAACTCTTCGGATACTATGCATTAGGTGCCCAGGATTGGCTCTGAGATCTCGAGAACAGCACTGATGAAGTAAAAAAGTAGACCAGATGTTTATCTGGTCATAAAAAAGGGTATCTGGACGTGAAATCAATAAAGAATGATGAATAGCAGCTTTTCAACGAGAAGAATGTTCTCTCTACAAAAAGAAATCGAAGGACGAGATTACATGCGAAAAGAGAAGAGCGAATCAGTTTGACACCACAAAAGAAAAAAAAAATGATAAGTGACATGAGCATGTGAACTACAGTAGCAACCATACATTTTGTTAAATGTCAGTAGAATTGAGATGTAGCTGGATACCGCCTGGTTACCCTAAAACATTTCTTCCAACTTTTCTCACCGTTAAATAAAACTATGTGGGAGCGCCTTCTATCAAAATCGATGGCGAGTGCAAATGGCGAGATCAAAGGGCTTAAGTAAATATATGGGCACCGCTGTAGCTAGAAATAAAAGGATAAAGAGCGGTCCTAAGAGAGGCTGCGCAGATGGATAACATAATTAAACATTTCACAAAGGCCGTATTGGAGTTTTAAGTCTCTTATGACGCTATTCTAGCAACTAGTATGAGAAACAGCACCAATCATAACGAGAACCTAACATCTTAACACTAGTGTAGCACTCTCGAGCAATGTAACATAATAAACCACATATCACAAGATTTAGGCACCGAGTAAAAGAGGATGTTAATGCATGAGACATGAGAAGTATATGATTAGACCACGAGTTAACTACCACAATTTTGAACAGACTGCGTGTAAATGGAGAGATCACAACGCCACAACTTCAACTTAACTGGTCATTTCACTGGGTATGATGTTGAAAATTCCAACGTTATGGCGCTCCTTGCGTAGACCATGGTAAAACTGACGAATTTGTGCGAGTCAAGCCAGAAAAACTGGACATCCCTCGTAGTGCTTCATCAGTTGCACACCTCAATCGCTCGGCTTCCGTGTCGGAATCATCTAATAAAGGAGAAACATTATGAATCGATACCATAAATACGGATATTAACCTACCTGAAAACTCAACGGCGAGAGGCTCCGCTGATACTTGTGTAGTACTTAACACTTGTGTTGACTTGGAGCCACTCATTAATGTGCTAAGCGAGGTTACGTTTACAGGTTGAGCATTTGAGGTGACGGAAGGACTTCCACTCACAGGTGCAATTACCAATGGAGGAGCATCATGGCCAATACGTATCTTCAGCCGCGGGATCCTTGGCTGTTGCGGCTTGAAAGAAAAAAAAATAAAAACATTAACGGCATTCTGAAACAATTGTGGGCAATTAACAAGATTAATCCATTATTTTCCTCCTTGGCATAGTGTACTTATCGATTTATTTACTTATATGATCTTATAAACTGGATCATATTTAGCAAATGGAAGGTTGCTATATGTCTTCGTTCCCGTTGTTGTTGTTGTTGCTGTTGTTGGTTGATGGCTGAGGTTTCGGCGGCTTCGCCCTCCTCAGAGCCTAGACGTATTTTATACAAGAATACTTTAGTTAATCGGTGGAAAAAAATGTTAAAGTACTTGTGAAGATCAAGCCTTCAAACAGGCGATTTATTGATCAGAAAGGCCATTTACCGTGATGTTACGAGTCGGACTGGCTCACGCGTTGTTCACGTGGGATCGCGAGCAAGACATACCCAGGGGTAAAAATATCATCTTGAAATAGGGCACCAGGTTAGGTGTGATCGTGAGGCATTCGTCTTAAAAACAAACACTCAATTTACCCTGTTCTTTACTTGTTTATTAAAACACATAAGCTTACTTCAACTGATAATATTACGTCAACGAAACCTTCACCATTAAAAGTTAGACCTACCATCAGTTATATAGGCGGGCCAACGTATAGAATAACGTAGTTCCCAAACCTTATCCTGACCCAGTTACTAAAATTCATTCCAACCCATTTACCCAACACCAAAGTATTTTTAGACAACCTACGCTGCGCACAACCAAACAGCAAGCATGTAATGGAGTCATTCGATGCTACTTCACTTTATACCAACGTGTCAAATGACTCCGCAATGCAAACCATTTTTCAGTTGCTCGTAGAGCACGAAAAAAGAAATAAAAGTCTTGGTTGTTCAATCTTCAGGTGGTCTGGAAAATACTTTGTACACACTGGAGGGTAGCCATGGGACAGCGTTTAGCACCAAGCCTTGCCATCGCTTTCATGTATAAGGTGGTAGCTCCAGCTCTCGATTACCGACCCTTACTCTGCTGTCGATACACAAACGACTGCTTCATTGTCTGTTCCAGACATGAACAAATGGATGAGTGCCTTGAATTGTGAAACCGATAGTCAGCGTATATAAAATTAACACGAAAAAACCAAACGAAAATTGGCTTCCATTCCTAAACATCCAAATGAAGCTCTCAGAAATTAGCTACATAACAAAATGGTATCGTAAGCCAAGTAATAAAAATATACTAGGTCACTACCCCTCCTCTCATCCTACACAAATGAAAAAGCATTTATCAAAAACATGTACCGTACGGCTAAAAATGTGTGCACAAAAGAAGAGGAATGGAAGGAATCGCTAAACCTGGCACGAAAAATAGGCATTTCCAATGGCTACAAAGTAGAAGCCACTCGGGTTCGATAAAAACCGTAGGGTAACTCCCCAAAATAATGTTTCGGACGTAAGTAAGATTCCTTTTAAGCTACCCTTCATATCAAATGAAGTAAGTTACGCCGTTAAGAGATGCTTAAGAAAAAAGTGGTCTTGGAAGTTATGCGGCGGTTGTCGACCCCTCAACCAGTACCATAAACCGCCAGATAGTCCGTAACCGTATCTACGATCGTTTGTGGAGCACAGAAAACTGTATGAGATGTCCTAACGGCATATGCGAGTATTACATGAGTTCAAGTATAGCATACCTGATCTCATGTAATGCATGCGGTGAGGAATATATTGGGGAAACGGGTAGACCACTTTGTGTCCGCATAAAAGAACATCTAGGTGGGAAAGTTAAAATTCGTCAAAACACTCCTCTAGGTAAGCATAGGGCACAAAAGCACAACGGCGATGATTTTGAAGCGCCTGTGCGGATCTTAGCGCAAGAATCGAAAACATCAACGCGCAGAACTCTTGAGGTGTTTTGGATAAATTTCAAAAATCCAAAGATGAACCGGAAAGACGAATGCATTACTCCTGAATCCTCTGAATAGGAATAAAAACATCAATACCAGAAGTTAAACGACCAATGGGACTAACCCAGCTGCTTAACCACATTCCAGCCCACCTCACGAACACGGAGTCGCTCGACGTTACCGCGCTGTGAACCAACGTATCGAATGACTCCGCAATGCAAGTTTTCTTCGAACTTCTTGTTAAACATGAAGGAAAAATAAAAATGTATGTCTTGTCCATCCAGCAGCTTATGGCTCTTTTAAAGGAGTGCCGAAACTGCTCGATTTTCAGATGGTCTAGGAAATACTACGCGCAATTGAAAGGGGTGGCAATGTGACAGCGACTGGCACTAAGCCTTGCCAGTGCGTTTATGTCTAGAGTGGAAGCACCCGTTCTCGGTCTCCGGCCACTACTCTGCTGCAGATATATAGACGATTGTTTTGTCGTCTTCTCTACACAGGAAGAGATGAACAGGTGCTTTGGATGTATTGAGCGAGCAGTCAGAGTACATCAAGTTCACCCGCGAGAAACCGAAGGACGACCGGATCCCGTTTTTAAACGTTCAAATTAACTTGTTAAGTAGCGGTTACATGACAAAGTGGTAGCGAAAACCAAGTAACAAAAACATCCTGGTTCACTCCCTTCCTTGTCACCCTTTACACACAAAGAGGGCGCTTATGAGAAACATGTTTCAAACAGCCACCTCATTGTGCACAAGTACGGAACTAAGCGAAGAATCGCGCGACTTGGCTCAACAAATAGCCATCACCAATGGCTACGAAATTGTAACCCCATGAGACAAGTTTCGAGGGAGAGCGACGCTCCAAAAGGGACGGTATTGGCCAAAACAAAGTCCCGTTTCTCTTGCCCTCCATAAGCGATGAATGGCAGTTAGTTCGTAACCGCTTGTATGACCGTCTATGTGAAACACAAAATTTCGGAATCTGCCCTTATGGCAGGGACGGTGACTGCATGAGTTTAGGCACGATATACCTGATCTCTTGTGGTACTTGCGAAGACGAATATGTTGGCGAAATGGGCAGACCTTTATGTACCCGCATAAAAAAACACCTAGATGGCAAACGAAAAGCAAGAGAAGGCACACCACTAGGCACGCATAGGATACAAAAGCATAGCGGAGACGATGTTGATATAAAAGTCGATATCCTCGCACGAGATACTAAAACACCAACGCGCAAACTCCTCGAGCCTTTTTGGATAAATACCAGAAATCCTACAATGAATAGCAAGGAGGAATGTCACGAGATCACGCGGGATCTCGTCCCTTACCTTCGTATCGATCGTCGATGGAGGTGGCGCAGTCTTCAGCCATATGCGACTCTGAGCGGCTGTTCTTCCTCGGTGGAAGACAGGTGAAAAAGCGGTGGGTTTTTTCGAGAAGCCGTAGATCGTATAGTTATCGCTCAGGTTTTCATCTTTCTGTTTGTGCTGTTCAAGTGTTTGACCTAGTAAGCTGCGTATTAGTGTACCCTCCCAGGCTCTGAAGAAGGTGATTCTGCCGAGACGTCACCTACGATTGTGTTGTATGTGTGTTATTGTACGGAAGTAAACGTATGCTGTTTAACAACCTCGCGACTGCTGAGAGAGAAAACGACGAATTCATAATTCAATGGCGAGGTTAATAGAAAGTCGATCCTGAATGCCTCGCTATCATACGTGACCTGCCGGCCTATTTTAAAATGATATTTTGACCCCGGGGTGCGTTTTGCTCGCGACGCCACGTGAACAACGCGTGGACCAGCTCCACTCGTAACATCACGGTGAGTAGCCTTTCTGATCAATATGGCGTCTATTTAAAAGTTTGATCTTCATTAATACATTAACATTTTTCCACCGAGTAATTAAAGTATTCTTGTATAAAATACGACCAAGCTCTGAGGAAGGCAAAACCGCCGAGACGTCAGCCATCGGCCTACAGCAACAGCAACACCAACACCAACAAAAACGACAACGACAACGAAGACCTATACCTACCCCGCATTTGCTGAACAAGTTCAGTTTACAAGATCATATAAATAAATATGTCAACTATCTATGCCGATTAAGTCGGCTTTTTGCGTGTACTTATCGATGTTAAGCAGTTTCCCTTGTTGAAAACCGATCTGGAATGAAAAGTTCGCCTCCCAAACAAAGTCACTCGAGTTGAGCAACTAGTCTTCTCCACTCAATAAATCTATCCCAGCAACTGTCACTGTGTAGGTAACAACCCAATTCCTTCTTCAATCTACAAGTTTCTGCGACTACCTATTGCAATGACCGCCTTTAAAAGCTATTTCGAGACTCCAGTAGAAAGGAATTTTTGTCAAGTAGAAAAAAAGTTGAATAGAAATCACGCAAAGGCCTACACAATGCGTGAAGAGGAGCTATGCTTGCGCATCAAACATTATACATCTTCCCACATTTGCAAACATCAATCTAAACTGAAGAAAACACGAAATTTACCAACAGCCATGAGAAAGCTTCAGCTTATTGAGATATATATTAGAAGCAGCATAACTGCCTTAATCACGATAAACGTCTTACCGAAACAAGTGATGATGCTCTAGACGTAGAAGGTTGTGAGTCGAAGACCTTATGAACCAATTTGGGTTCCTCAGATTCTTTCGTTGATACACTTCGAGTAATAGAATTCATGATGTTAGCACCCAGTCCAAATTTCAACTTCATTCGTATCCCATTCGACGTAACAGCAACCACTTCCTTTAAAACATATATAAAGAAAAGATTGCGAAATTAATATAAGTACAATATTAGAAACGACAAGACACGCAAAAGTTGAGAACACTTGGAAATATTACCTGCGGTGATGCATCGTTCATTGTTTTTTTCACATCTGACTTCCTCAGCTCTTGTGGACGTTGTTGATCTTTCACATGCTTGAAATCTTCACTACGTCTTTTATGTCCTTCCTTTTTCTTCTTCTTATGCTTTTTCTGCTTCTTTTCGTGGCCTTTCTCACTGTTTTCATTATTTTCTATATAAACCTCTTTGCCATCCAGCTTCAATTTCAAACGTATCGGAGGAGGTTTATCACAAATACGGACCTAAATCAACCCATTAAATGCAAGCTAGTAGTATTTTTTAAGTAATATAATAAATAGACAAAATATAACCTAACAGCAAATTTCAAGTTACAGAACACTTATACAAACCCGATCCTTTTTGTTTGTCAAGCTTTTGACTTCTCCAGAATTTACATCATTCCCCACAAGATTGTGTTCAATGGGACATTCCTGTTTAGGAGTAACGGATTTGAAAGGTGATACAGGAGTTGGCCGTGGAACCTAAAAGAATGTAATAATCTTTGATGAACATTTATTTAAAAAAAACAAATTGCTAAATATAACTTTAATGAAGCTGAGATATTTGCAAAACTCTGGACCGCAGGTGTCTATGGTGGGGAACGAACGCGCTATTGTCCTTTCCGGGGGGTAACGCGCTCACCACCACACCATGCGGGTCCTTCGTTTCGCCTGTCTCTCAGCTAGTTCTATCGATCTTTTTGCCATCAGCAATCACCCATTTTTTTAAAATAAATGTACATCAAAGATTATTATATTTCGCAATATACCCTGCCATTAAAAAGAGTAGGCAGTAAACAAAAAACGGTTAAGATTGTGATTATAACTGGGGCCTCAGCTTAACTGGGTTCAATGCCGATTTGTGCTCCCCAGATCAATCCCGCAGTTGGGTGATTGCTGATGGCAAAAAGATCGATAGAACTAGCTGAGAGACAGGCGAAACGAAGGACCCGCATGGTGTGGTGGTGAGCGCGTTACCCCCCGGAAAGGACAATAGCGCGTTCGTTCCCCACCATAGACACCTGCGGTCCAGAGTTTTGCAAATATCTCAGCTTCATTAAAGTTATATTTCGCAATATACCCTGCCATTAAAAAGAGTAGGAAGTAAACAAAAAACGGTTAAAAAAAACAAATGATCTAACAACAAAAAGTGCGATTGTGCGCCAAAGTTATACAAAAAACTTCCGAAATGGTAATTCTACGGGCAAAAAGAGATCGTTCAATCGATAAATCGTATACAGTATGTAACCACGTTAGCTAATTATTTTTCAATGATTTCTGCGGCTTATATGGCATGTACGATATGAATCAAATCATACGAATGGGAAAAAGGTACAACATGAATCAGACCATACGAGTCGGAAAAAGAAATACCTGAGGTTTGAATCGAAACCGTTCTGCTGGTTTATCCTCTTCACGCTTAAGCAGTGGCTTCACATCCTCTTGTAGTACAACATGAAGGGATGTCCGATGAGGGCTTTTATTCAACTTCTAAAAAGAGTACTACTATTGCAATTAATACAGGAAAACCCTTATTACAAAAAAAGGAAATTACAGGTAACTGCTGATGCGATGGTGGTGTGCGTTCCCACCGCAGACACCTGCGGTCTGGGTTTTGCAAATATCTCAGCATAATTAAAAAGTTATATTTCGCAATATATATTCTGTCGTGAAAAAGAGTAAGCAGTAAATAATAAGTTAAAAGGGAATTATTTGAACGATAACATAAAACCTACCTCTCTTTTCTGCGGAAGAAGTGGAGGTACTGGAATGGTAGATCGATGAGGTATCTTCTGCGAAGGTGGCGCCGTGGGCTTTGCCGGTGAAAGAACATTTTTTTGTGGAGTCGGAGGTTTAGACTTCACCGAAGGTGTAGGAGTATGTGGAACAACGACATCGTCCACTCCAAGCTCTGGTGATGCTGATCCATCAGATTCGTAATCTTCCACCGAATTCCGAACAAACAGAGCACTATTAGTGCAGCTTGAATGCGCAGGTGGCGAACGCATTTCTGCTGGGACACCTTGCCTTGCTCTTGATAGCAATTCTTTCTTCGCTGGTAATCGGCCAGGTGTGGAAATAGATGAGAGAATTTCCGTCTTCTCATGTGATACATGTGAAGGACTGGGTGACGAGGATAAGAGGGATGAACTGTCTTTATCGGCCACTGTCCTGAAACAGCAACATTAATTAAATTAACTAAATGATACTATTTACAATGAATATTGCAATTCATCACAATACCTCGAAGGTGTAACTCTCCGGGCAGCAACACTGGGCAGAGGAGGCGGTAATGGACGAAGAATATCCTCTTTCGGCTCATCAAACTTTGACGACGAACTAAACAAAGAAATATAAAAGGAGAATTGTTACGTGAACTCTTACAAGGTGCACGATAACAAAGTTTCTAAAATACGTTTGTAAAGGGTGCGCACCTCCGAGTACATAAGTCAGACTCAGAAGTAGGTCGTGATTTGAAGAATGGACGTGTCTGTGGTGGTTCAACTGCTGGCGTAGGCGATGAATGTTTCGTTTGTGAAGCATTGCGGGTGCGAATTCTGGGGGAGTATGCAACAGTACATGGTGACTTATTTGGTGAGAGTGATCTGAACAGAGCAATAAGTCTGCCTTCCGACGAATTTTTTAACGATGAAACATTAACAACAAAAACAATAAGCATGAAGAATTAAAAATAACTCACCTAATGCTACTGGTAGGTGATTTAAACGGAGACGGTGATTTATATGGCGACAATGGAAAAGGAATTTCTTCAAACGGATGATATTCATATTGTTGCATCACCGATCTCGAACTCGATTTCGATGAGGTCATTTGTCCAGATTTTTCAACTGGTTCACGATTGGAGTCACGCAAAGCAGCCACGATAGGGCTATCATGTACAAACGCTTCTAAATGCTTCGAATAAATTTCAATGCTGGAATAATACCTCCAAAACACTCCAATCCTGAGTCATAAAGGTGTAACTATAAGCCACAATAAAATACGATTTATTTACGCCTTTACTTAATCTCCACATAAAGGAATCACCTCTCATCCTTTTCATAACCAGCAATCTAGCTTAAAGTATTTCGCAGTTACTGTCCTCAAAAAGCACAAGATCGAACAAGTGAATACTAACCAACGTTGCCTTGTTTGACAAACTCTCTTTCCTCTTCCAATTTTCGCCTTTCGTATTCACCGTCGAGATACAACAACAAATTCCGTTCTTCAACTTCGGTACCGTGCTAAAATAATGGAAACAATGACTGATTTATCTATACTTGCACAGCCATTGAGTGCTACTAAAATCGCGAAAAAAAGAAAAACCACGAACAAGTGCATCATCGTAAAAGACTTTCCGCAATCGCTTTTCCAAGCGTTTTCGCTGTTCCATCAAGTTAATGGTGGTTCGCAAGTAATTGGAATCGACTGTAAATAATTAAAACTACGAAGACCTTATACTCATCGCCTGAACAAAATCAACAATTTTTTCCCACCTACCCTTATCAGTCTTCCCTAACGAGATGTGAAATTCTGTTTGGACAATAAAATGACGAAAAAAAACTTACATTGTTCCAAATATTCCTCGCTAAAGTTTGGTTCTCCATAGGTGTGATATGGCAATAACCGCTGTAAGACATCACGAAGGTCAGAAAACGGACTTTCAGTGTCCGGGTTAGAAAGCGTTTCATGAAGGCTGTCAAAATAGTTCCTCAACCTAAAAATATGCGCTATTAACGTGAAACTGGTTCTAACAAATAAAAAACCTTTCATGTGGTTTGTCACCATGTAACCAAATATTTCGCTATGTCTACACAATTACTTTGCTAACAAACAACATAGCCTAACATGTGCACTAAAACAATATCCTAAGGTTTTAAATACTTGTCCTAAGAAGAAGATCAATTTTTTATTTTGCTCGACAAGAAAAAAAAGTATAGTATTCATAGTCGGCCATATGCGACTCACTTCCTGATACCTGTGTCTGCTATCATTTTGCAAAAAAAAAAAAAAAAAAAGAGAACACCTTAACCAAATACAGACTTCGTATTTTCACAGTTTACAAATTCTTCCATTTCGTTGTCCATTTATGAATCATTCTTTCTTAATTGATAACTGAGACGGTAATCATAGTAGAACGGGTCTTAAAGAAAAACTTAAGTTTCGAATAGAAACAGCTCAGCCCAGCTATTTCCGTTGCATTAAGGCATACTGCCTGTCTTGCTGACTGCAATCAAATTTCCTCGTTGTTACAACGTCTGTGTCCGAGATACCACTCTCGACCAAGAAGACAAAAAATCAGTTTAAGATATCAGAAACCCTAGCCTTTTTTGTAATGGAGTAGGGAAATTGTGGCATTTCCAACAGCAGCAGAATCTGTTGTCTGTATTTCAACCGACAAAGCTCATTCCAAGCCGACATCACAGATTATGACCAAACAAATCTAGGGTTTCATCAGATGGCGATGGAATTCGACTGAAATAATACGCCCATGATACAGCATAGAAAATACCTGTTCCTTTGCATGGGCAACAGGGGCTTGAAGAGTGAATTGTTGATTCTAGTACATGATCAATAATTCACAGTTTTCTTGATGAGCAGACACCAAATTGGTATTACACTATTTAACCACAATAGCTGACGTTTTGGCGGTTTCGAATTCTTCAGAGTCTAGATCGCTTGCACAGCTACTTACAATAGAACAGGAAGAAAACTTCAGAAACAACAACTTTAAAAAAAATACCTAAGAATGGCTTCGGGACCCATATGAACATTATGCTGCCATCATCCCTATAAAAACAGAGCCTAAACTCCATATTTCTTAAAATTGATAACCAAAATGACCATTTCTTGTCCTATCCATAGAATAAACCCCATTTTAAACATCAAAATCTTAGTTAGACAGGAAGTCACGCAGGACTCCTTTCTTTGTAATTCAGTTGCAGTCAAGACCACCATGAGGATGGCCGCAACCAGCAGTTTCTTCGAACTGAAAGCGACGAAATATTCACTGTTCTAGACATCCACATGAAAACATATCCCGAAGTAAAAACTGCGGATCACCTCTACGTAGGCCCATCGTGCCCAGAAATGACGACCGAAAGAATCTTTGTAGCTACCACCATACATGCGTGTTACGCGTGACCTACGAGCTGCACACAACAATCATCGGGCAAATCAAGAGTTTTCGACGAAACTCAAGAGGGTCAGCAACCTTGTCACCGAGAAATATTTTATTGTATAGATGATATCTGCAACTTGCCTAGTGAACAAATACCTGTTGGAAACACCATCTGCCCTGTTCTATTTCTTGATCTAGGAAACCATCAAAACACTGGAAGAAAATACAATTCTATCAGATCCCGTAGATCAAGGACGGCACTCATCCTACATAAAAATTCCAACCATCTATAAACACAATACCATCATGGAAATGGCGCCGTTCCATCGCCTTCGAATCACCTCCACATTAAAAGGTGTTCTATTTTGCCAAACCTACAGAACTACAATTAACAACGGAGTAACTAGACTGCGACAAAAGCAGATGAGTTTATTAGTATGTTCATATTAAACCCTCGCCATTCCGACTACATCGTCATGTTTCCCAGAAAAAAAAAACCTATTAAGCAAAGACGCTCAATACATTTGTAAGGAAAAAGGTATGATTCTACACAAAACGAAAGAAAACTTGGTTCATGAAATGGTGAAGAGAATCCGTAGTGGAGCAACAATAAAGGATAAAAAGGATAAAGCACTCGGTGTTGATCAATCTCTGATACGCCATGCATTCGACTTCATTAAGTATGGTTGGAGGCCACTGAATGCATATCTGGCTTTTAAAATGACTCGCGGTGCCCTATCGAGCCAGTAGTGCTATCCTCCCAGACAAGTCTGGGACCAATTCGCCGAGCCCGAAGGGGTGGAAGGTTTGGTGTGCCATGAATGTGAGAATCGATTCCACGTGCGTGTTGCAGAGCGCCTCCGGCCACTGCGCCACGCGCCCCTTGTGAGGCAGCAAACACATCAAAATGGATAGTTGTTGAATTACAGAGATGACGCCATAGACTCGGAGCACTCAATGAATGTGGAGAGAGATATGACGGATGAATTATTCAGAAAAAGAAGAGCATATAGAGAGCATTCACTATATCTCACAGAATATTCTATCTTATGTTGTTTTCATATTTATCACACCACTATTTACCCCATAAACACTATTTAGGAGTGTTTCTTCCGGACATTATCATTTCTTTTGTTCCTTTCAAAATCCTTCCGAGAGCGGTCATCACTTGTCAAGCTCCCATGTAGGGCGTTCCGCGACAGGGGAACTTATAGGGACTAAGAAGCGACGTTTCTAATCAAGTGATGAAACTGATATTTCCAGCTTTTCTTTCTGACTCATCAATCTTCCAAGCACTCCGTTATGCAGCTAAAAATGAGTTCACACGCTAAACGGGTCGAGATTTCTGCCCATCCCCTAAAGAACTCTAAAATTTTTCAAAGTGTATCTAGCTACGACATCGAACTGGATTATGCAGCTCAGATGTACGAAGAAAATCTCATCTTTGAAACGTGTTCCTATCATATGATGAGAAGTACTAACAACAATGGAGATAGACTGCACATCAGCGCATGCAATCGTATTATAGGGCAGCTATCTTTGACCACCAAATGACATATTCTAGACGATATACTACAAAATGTCACACAATAATCGCCTTGTGTAACTCAAGAAAGAAGAAAAAGAAAGGATTGATCAATTCCTCCAAGAACGGCAACTCACTAACCATGGCAAAGCTCGACTGAATGCGTATACGACCTATAGAATAACAATTGCAGTGAGCTATCATGTCCGTGCTGTCGAGCCCGTTATGTCGTCAATAAATTCAGGTGCGACGATTGTGAGTGACTTTCACAAGAACAACTTGGACTACCGCAAACATAAAAATGACCATGCGATGAAATTTTAAACGACTGTTATGGCTTACTAGGCATGGTTTACTATTTCAACCATATGTAAGTACTAGTAGGGTCAGTATGGCAGATGTTGCGAGTAATGAAAGAAATTTAGTAACCAGAATGAAGAGCATACCTTAAGAACAACACAGAATCTCTTAATAACTCAAAAGACTGACTTTCTGTAAAACTCGTCATAAATAACTGACTTCTTTATTTATATGTTCTTATGAATTAATCTTGTTGAGCTAATGCGTTAAGCTAAGTAGTAAAAATGTACCAGTGCACTATCTCTCCTCTCAACCTTCACACATGAAAAAAAACATCAAAAATATTTACAGAACACCTAAAAATGTGCGCACAGGAGAAAAGGAAGGAATAGCTAAATTTGGCAGAAAGAAGCCATTTCCAGTGGGTACGAAGGAGGAGCCACTTGGGTCACACAAAAGTGTAGGGTTGCTCCCAACCTAATGTTTCGAACCAAGCAAGATCCCGCTACCCTTCATATCAAATAAAATAAGTTACATCATTAAGAGATGCATGAAAGTGGTCTAGAAAATTATGTGGCGATTATTGACCTCCCATCTAATACCCTATACCGTCAGTTCGCAACCGCCTCCATTATCGTTATGCAGCTCAGAAAATTGTGTTATCTGTGCTGACAGGAAAGATAGAGATTGCATGACTTCAGATGCAATACACTTGATCTCGTGTGAGGAATGCGGCGAAAAAACATTGGAGAAACGGGTAGACTGCTTAGTGTCCGCATAAAAGAACATCCAGATGGAAAAAACAAAATTTGTTAAAGTAATCCTCTAGGTACATATAGAGTACAAAGCACAGTAGCTATAATTTTGAAGTGACCGCCCGGGTACTACTGAAGGAATGAAAATGTCAATGAATAAGACTTTTGAGGCGACATGGATAAGTTTCAAAAATCCAAAGATGAACCGAAAAGACGAATTCCTCACTCTCACATGTGACCTAGCGCCTTATTTCAAAACAGTTTTTTGAATTGGGTGGGTCTCGTCCGCTATCCCGCGTGAACAACACGTGGGTAGTCCCACTCGTAGTAGCACGGTGGGTTGTTTTTGATCAATACGGCGTTTATTCATGTCAGATCTTCATTAACACTATGGTTTTTCTCCACCGAATTATTGTGCTAGTGTTGTATATAAACCACGTCCAGGCTCTCAGAAGGGCGAAATCGCCGAAACGTCAACCATCGACCAACAACAATAACAACAACAATAACAACAACAACAACAACAACAACAATAACAACAACAACAATAACAACAACGACAACTTATACCAACCTCGCATCAGCTCAACAAGACCAGTTCATAAGAACATATAGAGCAACATAGAATCGTTTTAAAAAGACCGTAAAAGTTAAATAAGATTCAAGATCAAAAACTGGCAACATTCCAGATAAAAATAATATTTCGCCACATGCCACCATTTTAAACACTATACCTAACAGCTCTTCAAAAAATAATAAGAAGAAACGAAATCAGTTATGAATAAAACAATAACAGCAACGTTCTACCAACCTACTCAGACGACTAGCACGCTTCTCTTCCAAGCGCTTCGCTGTCTGTGCCGGTGAAGACCGTTGTGCAACTACCACCTGAATTATGATCAAGGGAAATTACATAACGGGAAAAATTTGACTTCGGAAGTGTAAAAGAAAATGCTAGAAATATGAAATTACCACTTGATGTGTCTGTGGAACGGCAGGTGTCAGAACAATTTGAGCAGGCAAGGGAGAATGTTGAACAATCTGTGTTCGAATTTGAGCACCACCCACTGTTTGAGCACCAGCAGCTACCACCACTTGTGGAGGAGCCATTTGTTGTACGATCACCTGTTGTGCTCCAGAGACGTGTCGCAACTAAAAAACAATTGTTTAAAACAAATAACTCAATGCAAGCACTATATATGTCTTGCACAGCTTCCCAACTACCTCTCATACATGAGGAATCCTACACTGGCTATTCGCTTGGATGTACATCGCATTCAAACGTAGTGAATATGGGGCCACTCAAGAACGGAAAACGATCGTATACTTAGCATGTAGGTGCAATTACGACACGAATTACATGAACTCATTTTATATAACACATGATCACATTCATGAATGGATGTATCTACGTGTCAACAGATTTTTTTTTCCGCACATCGAGTCAAGCAAAGCCCTGTAAATACATGAATGTTAGGAGTGGTTTCCAACAAATAAAATCCACATGCAGTTTCCAATATGCCGGTAAAATTCCCGTGCCAGTAGCCACGCCCAGTCAACATAGTAAAGCCCATTGTGCTATCCATGGATACTCTTCTCATCAAAAACAGTAAAAATCAAAGACCTCACAGAAAAAATGTAGTGCTTTTCGCACCCATATACCAATTAAGTTCACACTGAAAGAAGCAAAACTGAGTTTAATAGAATTCACCATTCTTAATTAATGCTCTAATTTCAATGTCTAATTCTTGATAAAGAAAAACTGCATGAGAAATCTCCAACGAACAAAACGCTAATGAATGATAATGTCCCCAAAAGACCTCCAAGCTCTAGAAGCCTGAATTTTAAGGAACTGTGAAAAACGGGCTAGTACTTTTCCAAAAATATTTATAGACTCCATCGGCACCTATTTCGAATAATAAAATTGTAACCATCAAATTTCTTGAGAGCATGTTGCTAGAAATGTTTTTGAGAAAAGCAGTAACAAATTTTATGAATGTATTTTTATTCGAACAAAAGAAAGTTGTTCCAGTTGAAAGCTTTACCATTGCTACCGTATTGTATAGCTTCAATCTTGGACTAATCTACTTAACAGAATTTAGCACGGCGACGTACGATATTGATTTTTGTCCAAATCTAGCCAAAAATAGTTCGGCCTTCAAACATTAAATTGTCGAGTTCAAATGTAACGACGTTTATCAAGTTAGATTAAAACCGCTATTATCTGCAAGTAACTACAAACAAGATATCAGTTCATTTCACTACGGCGAAATTCTTATTCTTTCTTGTCGTCGAGGATCATAGCTCGAGTTGACAAGCCACTGAACAACTGATATTTTACCAAGCATGACATAAAAGTGTCCCCAAATGTTCCGTTGATGTTGGCGGCAGTTAAATCTCGATTAGAATCTCATTCCTTTGTTTTCATTTTAATTTAAGACGCCATAAAGTATAAATATTTTAGAAAATACAATTTCACAATTAAAACGACAAGAAAATGTCACCTCAACAATCTTAATTCCCATGTGTTCAATCACTTTAGTTATCGAGAAACAGGTAACCAAAAATGTGCAAAGAAACATAAGCCGAGTTAGACCACAGAGAGCAGTGACTCCAAACCTGATGCTGTTGTCGCACAACTTCTCCAACAGTAGGCTGCGATGAAGCAAACTGAGCCTGCGTGCCTTGTTGAACATTTTGAACATAAACAGTTCCAGGTGGTAACTGAGATGCTGTGTGGTAAACGGTAGTGGTACTGTTTTGCGTCTGCAACCAAAACTAATGAATATTCACAAATTTTGCAACGACATTCTACTTACCCTGTAAATCCGTTGCTGGGGTTGATGTCGTACTGTGACTGGTTCTTGTTGATGGACTATTAATCCTTGGTTAGCAGGACCAGTGGAGAATTCTTGAAACCTAAAAAGTCGCTAAAATATGGTAAACGCAAGAAATACGCAACAATCCATGCCTTAGATTTTGCACGAAACCTATAAACTTTGTAATGCTATATGTTAAAATGCTATGGCAGATAACTTATTGTGAAAGCTAATAGCAAATCCTTACGATAGCATAACCCGTCGAATTACCCATGGTTATTCTCTCTCCAAAAACAGTGGATATACAAGCCACACGTCAACACAAGTTCTGACGCATGATTGGTAACAGGGGAACTACTGGTGACTAATGCAAGACTCTATTAATGAATTAGAAGTTGCACACGTGACATAACAACAAGGATGTTATTCTACTTTTTTTGTATTCTTGTTGAGCAAACGCGAGGTGTTATTATTATTCTTTATTCACAAATAAGCTGACGTTTCGGCGAACTTCGCCTTCTTCAGAGCCTGGAAAGGTCAAGTTGACAGCAATCTACTCGGTCAAACGCCTCCATAACCAAACAAAGAAAACGCTAAACGTTTTCGTTTTTTTTCTTTTTTTTTCGTTTTCGTTTTTTTTCTTTTTTTCCGTTTTCGTTTTTTTTTCCTTTTTTTTTGTTTAGCGTTTTCTTTGTTTGGTTATGGAGGCGTTTGACCGAGTAGATTGCTATTCAAATTGACCTT
>MQTX01000077.1:274304-481521 GCA_009735665.1 Angiostrongylus cantonensis
TTACTTTGTCCAAGCATCTTGTGTGCGAGGAAACAAATGAAATAGGTGATTTTCAACTTAAAGAGTTGTACGATGACACTCAGTGTGTGAAGATCCAGCATTGAACTTACTGCGCAGTACTTGTACTCGGATACTGATTGTGACTGGCCAAATACATCTGCGGTTGGTACTGAGGTGACTCTGGCGCAGACTCGAAATGTGTAGGCCGAGATGAATGACCGCTCCGAACCCGCGCTGTTGATCGTGTTTGGGATGCTGGAGCTGCCGCCGCAGCAACTTGCTTCACTTGGCTCAACACAGTCTCACCGACACTTAAAAACGATGTTTATTATCTATTTCCCAAAACTTTCGAAATGTCTGCTAGGAAAAGTGGAAATGAAGCAATATACGCCCAGAAAATTCTTCAAGGCGACTAGTTCAACATATCCGAGATAAGTTAATATCCTTAGAACCAAAGTTGAAAGCAAAGAGTCTATCTAAAAGTGTGAATATTTCTTAACCCGCTAAGATGCGAAACTCGATGACACGTTGCTGCTGACATGAAATGGCACAAAACTTCGTTAGAAAACCCTTCCTTGTAGCAAAATTTTTAAGCTTTTACCAATTTCATTATGAATTCCGGAATCAAGAAAAATGAAAGCATGTGCACAGATCTACAACTAGCTTGAACTTACAAACAGGGTTCCATAAAGAAGGCCTAAGAATAAATACAAAAGTTTACATTCTGCAAGCAAATTGTCAAACTAAACTGCTCAAGCTATGGATCTCCTATATATGATACCACAGGTGGCCCGCTAGGGGATCCTCTATTGCCATACCTAGAGTTAAAAGCACAGAAAAATGGAAATACTGTCTAGAGAAAAAAAAATAGATTTCCTGCCGTTTATGTCTCACGCGTCCACATGCACCTCTATCAAGTGACCTTGAAATTAACAAAACTCTATAGTCAAATAATCGGGAAGCCCAAAAAAGTCACAGTGGTTATCGTTCTAATTGTAACCCAAAAACTATCATGAATCGATTTTTTTTACTTCTGTGGCGCACTTTTGGGAAAACACATTGTTTTTAGAAAATTTAAAAGGTAAATTATCAGTCAATACAACATCTTTACAACAGTGCTAAAAAGGTCTCAACTATTTATGGGATGACAGACCTACAGAAACTTATGAGCTGATGCACAAGGATGGAATTTTATGAAACGTAAACGTCTACGTAAAAATGACGTATAGTATTTGACATGAAAACAACAATCACGTTGTCTCTACTCGATAAACCTTCGTAAAAGATCTTGTTTATGTTATGCAGAGATTGAAATTGGAAAGTATGTGGCTCACACGCAAAGCCCTTTAGTTACAGCACCTGTACTTTGTTGATGCCATTAGTTCCATATTACAGATCTTGGAAGTTTACAACAGCATCGGGGACGTAATGGAAAGGATACTGCAACACCATGTTAAATGTGATGTAACAGTCGAGGTCATTCAAGGAAATGCCGTATTAATCCAGTGGAAGAACGAATTCCATATTCCAACCCTGTCAACGATTTAAGATCGAAGACGTTATACTGCGTACATTCAGATGGAAGAAATCTGACGTGCTGGACTTTTGATACGTTTTAACTACAGTCGCTGTATAAAAGCTATTAGCGACTAAGTTAGACTTCAAGATTACCCTATAAAAAGCACGATTTTTGTAACCGGGGAACGAGTAGAACCTATTTTGTAACTTTACTGCTTTATTTCTTCCTTACTTTCCTACAACCAAATTTTAGGACTTTTACAAGCATTAAGTCACGTGGTAACTATTATATGCGGTACAAGTGATGCAGACCAAGCTGTTATCGAGATGGAATAGCGGTTTCCAAGAGATATGAATTATGATGAACTAATCAAGAAACATTCCCAGCCAATTTCAACAATCATTCATGAAACAAACCACTTTCCGCTCTGTTGATATGATCTTAGCACGGCATCTCGTCAGTTCCAAATCGGCGCAAATAGAGCTAAATCTCCTTTAAGAACATGCTTATACCACTACGGTCAAGCTGAACCCCATGGCTTTAGCAAGTTCGTTATTAATTACTTACATTAACGTTAAACAGAAAATACGCTTGCTCTTACGCATAATTATCAACACTAGGAACAGTGGAGCATTTTTTAAGTGGCCTTTCCTATCCAATCAAGGCCATTGATGGCTTCCCGCACGCTAGACACCGTGATCAATTACCGGGTGACGTAGGAACGTCAGCCAGCGCAAGCGAAACGACGATCGAAATGCAATCTCTTGTTGATTTTGCGGTGCTAAGAGATGGAAAGTGTTATCACATCAGTAGTTCAGAAAAAAAAACGAACAAAAAAAATAATACAAATAAGAAACCGTAAAAAACCATATGTCTTAATGCAAATTAAGAAAAAAATGAAAACGAAAATAAAACAAAAGGGAACGATCGTACTTCTGTGAGCATAAGGCTTCGTAGAGAATGCTGGCCCGTTGTGCTTGCAGTTCACTCAGCCTTTGCGAATTGTTGATGCCTAACTTATCTTGCTGCTCCTGTAACTGAGCCATCTCGGCACCGATTTCGGTGATCTAAACACATTTTCATCTCTTTTCATTTCTAGTTATCCAGCCGGTAGGGAAATTCCAGTGATAAATGGAGAAAACGAGAAACACAAACCCGTGTCAGTGCAGTCATACTAAACCGAACTTCTGTTTGATTCGAATTTATGGTAGAAGACTCTACTTTGTTCGACTTGTTCGTTATCCCAGAATGAGAATTGACTAAAAATGCCACAATGAAGAAGGTTTACTAACAAAGTCTTCAAATAGCGCTTATATATGCAACAGATATTCGTAATCCAATCTATGAAAAAGTATCGAGATTATTAAACCAGCCAGATTTGAACTCAAACATTAGTAACCGATTCCTTAAGTTTTTCACTGAGTAGCTAAAATACTACGGAGTTGCAAGAATAGGCTACATCGACCTATCCAGTATGATCATCGGGTAAAATGATGCACAGTTCTATGTAACTACGAATGTCAGGTTCTTCTTCCTCATAACATCTTACATCTCTTGCAGTTTTTCTTACCACCATTGTAGTAGCATTAAATCGATCATAAACATCCTCATACCAGAAGCACGCTTCCGTCCGTTGTTGTGAGTTTTTGGTTGAATTGGTCGTTGGCGAGTATGTTGAGGTGTGGGTGTTTGACGTGTTGATGGTGCACTGAGGATTTGTTGCACGAGTGAGCCAGAAGCAGTGTTACCGTTACCGGATGACGTATGTTGACTTGAAGTGGATACCGTCTGTTGGATTGGAGTTTCAGAAACAGTCTAGGTGGACACAACTGTAGAGCAAAGTATTCAAAGAAAAATAACATATGTCTAGAGACTCTAGAAAAATAACATATGTCTAGAGACTCTAGAACTTTTAGCAACAATGTGCAGAATAAATTGTACGTAGTAGTTCGAACACAGTTCGACATAAGACAAGCGACACAAAAACTGGATCAATATCCAAATTTAGGACAAAAGATGGTGAGTAAAAGAAAAAAGATTAGAACTTTAACTTTCTATTTACTGCCTGCAACAATCTTTCAAGACAGAGTATTACGTGAGACACCACCACAATGATGCTGAGATATTTGCAAAACTCCAGACCGCAGGTACTTGCGGTGGGGATCGAATACGCTATTACCCTTTCCGCGGGATAACCCGTCTACCACCACACCAGGCGAATCCTTCGTTTTGCCTTTATCTCAAATATTTTATATAAAGGTTGGAGATAACGAAAAAAAAACAAGTAAGTGGCAAGGCAACCGTAAACTCTTAATTGTAGTAACGAATGATTTAGTGTCAGTTTACAATCTATGCGAACAAACATGAACGATGTCATGATTTGTTCAACAACTTGTCCACTTCAAAAGAAAAATAACCCTCACCTGAAAAAATCCTTGCTGTGGTTGGATAATCTGTTGTTCAATAGTCTGATAATGACCATTCACAACTAATGAGGGTTGCTCAAAAGAATTGTACGTATCCTCCTAGAACAGACACGTAAACAGTACACCAAGAACTAGCGCGGTTAACCCAACATGTGGAATACCTGTACCACTGTAGCATTCGTCATCTCGTATGACATATTTTGTAAAGGAGCCATGGATTGAAACGATGACGAAACAGGTGACAGTCGAGGCGGTTCGTTTCCACTTTGGAACTAAACGCTCATTTTCTTAGTCGGAAACAGTATCAGAACGGCAACATGGCTATTGACTAAAAATACCCCGAAATCCCGTATCGGAACGGCAAGTGAATTATCAGCAAAGGAAAAGTCCATAAGGTCTTGAGGCGAAACGGCGACAGGTGTGGGCTCTCGTAAAGGCACCTTACACGAAAAATTCATTAGAAAACAAGTATTGGACAAAGCAAAACATCATTAACGACGCATGATACACGAAATGAGAATGTAATGTCAAAGTGGCCTTTTGCATCAGCACACACGAATTAACTTCAATTCGTGTAAGTAAAGTAAAGGTGCCCTCTGAGATTGTAGTAACATACCTGTAGAGAAGTGTCCGCCCCAATTGGACTAGTGCATTTGAATGCATCGTCCAGCACGAATCCAGACCCCAATCCAAGCCATTCATCTTCTCTAAAAGGGGTTATTTTCAACAACATGAAGAACGATAGACACAAATATATACAAGTAGATACAACGTAAACAATAAACCATAGCATAGTATGATATAAATAGACATAAAGGAAAGTTTATCTTCTACAGACCGCCCTAGTTTATAGGTAAAATCTCCTCAAAGAATATTAGTAACTGAATTCTTTGATAATCCTAACCTTCAATTTTTCATAGTGGCTGAATGAAAAAATTACTGGAAATCAAAAACCGCTTAACTCCAGCAAGGTAACGAGTGACTCTTAGGTTAAAACAGACCTCAACCGATCAAATTTAACAGTCTCCCTCAATTTCCTAACAGGTATTTAGTTCACCGTAAACAGCAGTATCATTGCAGCAACAGTTCGCCAAACAGACAGCACAGGGTAAAGTAAAATGTAATGCTGATAGCACTAGGAACACAACCAATACAACTGTGTAAAACGAAACCAGTAAAACCAAATGAAACCTTAGGTTAAAAATGAAGAGTCAAACTTTGACCCGGAAAAAGTGGGCATAACAAAACGAAACCCACTCTTGAAAGCTCATTATTGAAAGCGATATCCGGACTAGGTCATCGTTGAGCAGAATGGTTTGACGAGAATAGACGACGGTGGTTCAAGGGAAGCTCCCGCGCGTGTGTGTGCTGACTTCCGGGTGATATCCTGTGATCCGAGGATCCAGCCGATGGCCCTGAAGACGTTCGTGGAATGCTCCTGAAGAACTTCTTTGATAATTAGCCCTCAATGTAATTAGTAGTGTTACAGGGACTACGCGCTGCAAACAAACGGAATTGATTTCTCCGAGTTAACTATTAGCACGCACCATCCGCCTGACGACCGCGCGCACTCCGCCGACGCGATGCGGCCTATAACTGGGTCCCCAGATAGATTTTCTGTTTGCGAATCTAGCGATATGGTAGCCGACTTATGATCGCCGACTATTTGGGGCACATCGGGGTTTTTTCTCCAGATCATGTTACTAAAATCATCTGTTTCATACGATGCCACTGCCTGTGGTGGTGAAGACCAGGGGCAGACTTTGGCCAAGCTAACAGCTAGACTCCAAGGAACCGCAATGGCTAACTCAGCAAAACTCCGAAAACATTGAGATTGTGCTGGGGCTCGCACTACGGGCTATGTAAGTATCCAAGTGGTTGGTTTATATCTGTTTTGATATCTGCTTGAGCCATTCTGTAGATATCTGCTAGAATGTAATGTTTATAAGCTGTGTGAAGAGACCTCGTACATAGACATAATGTGGTATAGAGTACTCGATCAAGGCAGTCGCGTATGTTTCATAGCCTTCTCTTGCATTTTGTGTTTATGAATTTGGCGCTATCGCCTTGGTAGTTCAGTGATTAAGAGCATTGTCTGCACTTCATTCACTAGTCGTTGTTCTAGGGTCCTCTATTTCATAGGTCCGAGTGGTTTCTCTTTATCATTTTTCTCAATATGTAGTACATTCTAATGTAGGTTCTTTTTGTTTTCCTGTATTTGTTCATAAACCGTGTTAATTGTAGGGACCACTGTGTTGATGTGTTATCTGCAATACTTGTGCTCCAAGTAAATATCTCAGCATCATAGTAGTCGTAATTCACACCATACCCAGCCGGAAAAGTGTTTAAAGGCAATGAGTAGAAAGTTAACATTAGGATTTCGATTATACCTTCAGCTTAACTGAGTTCAATGCTGATTCGTGCTCCCCAGATCAATCCCGTTTACGGGTGGTTGGCGATAGCATCTTTGGGGTAAGGAATTGGCTAAGAGAAAGACAAACCAAGACCCTTAAGAACCTCAGTGGTGCACTGGGCACCTTGTGAGCCTCCGGAAAGGGTAATCGTAGGTTGGAATCTGGTCTGGGGTCTAAGTTTTGCAAATATCTCAGTGTCATAGTGGTGTAGTGGCCTCGAACAAAAAATATGTGGTGTAGAGTGCTCAGGTTAGTGTAGAACATTTTGTCGCTTTTGTTGATGGCTTTGGTGCTACCGATCTATTGCCATATTTTTTCCTGTATATTTGTACGTCACATTGGTAGTGATGCCCTTGAAATTGTACGTTCATAAGGAACCCTAATTTTCGCATTTCTTTTTTTCTTTTTCCTTTCTTTTTTCTTCCTTTTTTCTTGTTTCTTTGTCATCGAAGCGAAGCGAGCTAGCTATAAAATATAATGTTCTTGTGTGTAATCGCAAATAATCGCCTATCCTTCTCCACAGTTGTTTTGTTCTTAATCATTTTCCAACGCTTAGTGGAAGATTTATGAGGTCCGTAGCACGTATAAAAAACAAATGTGGGGCCTTGACGAAAATTCTTCCAATCATAGTTGTTTCATATGTCGACATTGTTGTTTGCTACGACCATAGGAGGGCGCGTGTAGTGGTTGTCGGAGACGCCCTGAAATACACGTGGGATCGATCCATGCGCCCCAGGTTCTCAACCTTCCATCCTTCCGGGGTCGGAAAATTGGTACTAGACCTGTCCGAGGGGATTGCAGCACCGGCTTGATTCACCGGAGGGCCACCGCAAGTCAGTGTAAAGGCATATACATTCAATATCCTCCGACTATGCTTAATGAAGTCGAATGCATGGCACATCGCTCAGGGATTGATTAGTCCCGAGAGCTTTATCCTCTATTCTAGTGATATAACATACTTATAAGGCTGTTGTCAATCGCAATGTTTTACTTTTTATTTGTTGACTACTACAATTTTTACGTCAGGGTGCTATGTGAAATACAAGCACAACAATGCTGAGATATTTGCAAAACCCCGAACCGCAGGGGTAGATGCGGTGGGGACGAACGCGCTGATACTTTTTCCTGGGGCTAACGTGGTCACCAGCACACGATGCAGGTGCTTCATTTCGCCTGTTCATGAATCCGGTTGACGGAAGACTCCTGATGGTGCTGATCGATAGAACTAGCTGAGAGATAGGCGACACGAAGGACCCGCATGGTGTGGTGGTGAACGCGTTAGCCGTCGGAAAGGGTAAGAATGCGTTCGTTCCCCATCACAGGCACCCACCATTCAGAGTTTGCAAATATCTCAGCATGTTGTCAATATTAGCAGTTTTATTATTTGTTTCCATTTGTTAATTACCGTTTTAGGTTCTATTATCCATTTATTTTGATTCCTTTCGTTTATCCATTTTGTTTACTATTTCTATCATTACCGTTGTCACCATTGTCGGTGCCCTTTATTAGCACTTATTGGTTATTATTGAGTAGTATTGGGTATTGTTGGGTACTGATTACAACTAGTTGTATTGTCGCTTGCTTTTGTTTTTATCTCTTCGACTGCGATCTTCTTCAGAAAATGGTTATTTGTGAGCCCGTGGGCTAGCTCGATTGAGCTCAGGTAATAGGCATGAAGTATTCACTTTATTTGGCTAGGAAATATGCTGCCGAAGGCTGGTGGGACCGATCTATTCGACATTATCTTACTGTATTGTTCACCTATCAGGTTAGTAAGGTTTTGATTAGATATATACTGATTGACTTACCTTCTTGCTGCGATAATATCGGTTTTGCTGGTAGTGTTGGGATTAAAATTATCTGGAGTTTTCACAATGTTAACCTTTTATTTACTGCCTACTATAGTTTTCACGGCAATGTATAATCCTGAAGTACAAACATAATGATGCTGCGATATTCGCAAAACTTGGACCCTGGGCCCTAGTCGAGCCGTGATTACCCTTTACTGACCTGTGGCCCATGCCCATGTTTGGCGGATATCTCAGCATCATTGTGATTGTATCTGGAGTTTTGTCAGAAATCTAGGATGTTCTTCATTGTTTTACTAAAATGTTCACCGCTATTATTCTCTGCAGAATATCGACCAACGTGAAATTGAATTCGCTGACGAGTTCCGTTCAGTGCTGGAAAGTTGGATGTGTTATTCTCGAAACGCCGATTCATGCCTAAGCGCTTTATTCGCACCAATTCTGAATTTATTTCCGAAATCTGTACCTATCGTAACACTTCTGTCTGAGCACGTCTCTGGAAATGCCAAATTTACAGAAGGTCGGCATTTTCACTTAGTTCTGTTGAATGCGTGTTGCACTTGAGTGTAGAACATGACAGATTTTTAAACTTACGTCTCTGTATCGCTATCGCTATATGGGGCACACGAAGTGTTCTGAAATGTTCCTTCTTTTGGTTTAAAAAGTGTTTAAGATTAAAATTTTCTGCTAGTGGGATTTGTTTAAGAGCTCGGCAACCGATGGCACATCATGTGTATGTGTAGACACGTTAAGGTGGCGGTGAGGGTAAGCGCAGTAGTTAGTGATACCGTTGATCAGGAAGCGAAAGCTCTAGCTTGACACCTCGCCAGTGCTGCCCCGACCACTTTAGCTTAGCTATCTCCAAGATTACAAGGGAGATCTGCTTGATCAGCATTCCACGACAGTCAGAAAGAAGACGGATTCCTCTGACAGCAGCCAAAATAACACACAAAATAACAAAATAATAATAATAACTAATGTTGAAGACCGTTGTGGAGGATGAATCCGAACAAAACGAATTGATTTCAGTAGGTGTTAGGATTCGCACAGCAGTTGAGATTACGGGGAATGTGATAAAGATTCCGTTTTGCTGAACAAATCCCGATTCGAAAATCATGCAGCTGTTTGAAACATGAGCTTTAGTAAAGATAAGTGGAATGTGCACAGTTTATGGGCTGTAGAAATTAGGTAGATTCCAATGTTACTCTATCGATGGATCAAATTCACTATGTGTTGGGATGTGTTTTTCCAAACTTTGGTGTTCAAATTGCTTTTGAGCATTTGCATATTACCACATTGTGTTAAGCTCATTTGCTATACGCGCCAAAATTAATTTAGATGATGGCGAATCTGGAATGTGTTCGTACGATTGTCTGAGAGCAGCTATTAATGCTGAATGTAGCGATCTTATGGGAGCCGTCTTTCGTGTTTCATCTGCGAACAGCCGAAGCTGTGATTTTGATCAATGGCATATGCTGATGATTAACGATAAAGTATGAGAATTGTTGGATAAGAAATTTGTTACAATTCTCCCATCTATCAGCATGGTTATGTTCAGGATAGGAATGAAAAGTTCCTGGATGCCTTAAGAAGCACCGTTCTTCCATCTGATCATGTATTAGATATTGGCACAGGTACCGGCCTTATAAGTGTGTTCGCTGCTAGGTATGTTTGTTTTTTTATTTTTATTTAAATGGTAGTGCAGATCATAAATCGTTGAAGAGAGGGTCTCGTTAGATACAGATTTGTTTCTTGCAATAATAATGCGGAATACAACCACAACGATGCTGAGTTGTTTCCAAAACTCCGGTGCGCAGCTGTCTGCTACGGGGATCGAACACGTTACCTTTTCCGGGGGCTAACGCGTTCACCACCACACCATGCAGGTCCTTCGTTTTGCCCCTCCCTCAAAATAACATAATATTGTGATTTTTATTGCAGGTGAATGGGAATAAGAAGAAAGTACTTTCTTGCTGTTTTTTCCTTTCAAGATTTGGTTTGTTTAGTTGTGGCGCATCAAAAATAACAGCTGTCGAGTCGAATTCATTCTTGTATCACCTAGCTAAGAGAGTACTCAATCTTAATGGAGTTAAGAATGCGAAGGTCATCCAGGATTACTCATTCAATTACTACCCTGATGATACAGATCGGGTAAATTCAACTGCTTACCGTATCGGTGTTTGCTTTTTTGTGGTAATGATTTTTTGAAGATGTTATTTATCGTGTATTCGGTTTCGACTTAATAACAGAAGTGACATATTAGTGACGAAGCTAGTTCTTCTTTGATAGAGTGTTTGCCTTAATTTATTTCTCACAATTCTGCATTACCTAGGCCGATGTCGTTGTATCGGAAATACTCGATTGTTGCGCATTTGGCGAGGGAGTGATCCCCACATTTCTTGATGCCCATCTTCGATTGGCTACAAGTACGGCGCGATTCATACCTGCGAATGTGAGAGGTCTAAACACGTTAGTCTTGTAAGTTTATATCGTGATTAAAGCAGTTGGTGATCATTTTAAGGTCACACTTTTTGCAACGTTGATGGAGTCACCTAGCATTTTTTTGAGTCATTCTTTTACGTCACCATCTGGTAAAGAATTTCGATCGGAATACGTCTACTTTGGCGAACGTGGGTTATCTACTTTTACTTTTACCATCTTAACTTAATCTTAACTTGACCTATTGCCTCGAATTAGTATCTCATGAAGTCATATTTCTACTTGTATTTTATATGCATATTTACATATTTAAATAATAATAAGGATAAAGGATAAAGATCTCGGCGTTGATCAATCGCTGTGGGATGCGCCATGCATTCGACTTCATTAAGCATCGTTGGAAGTGAATGAACGCATATCTGGCCTTTACAATGACTCGCGGTGGCCTGCCGATGTATCGAGCCAGTGCTGCTATCCTCCCAAACAAGTCTGGTACCAATTTGCCGACCCCGTACAGTAGAGGCGTAGGTGGTGTCGACGTTCTCGTTAACACGAGTTTGTCCATGAACATCGATTCGTTCGAACAGTTTGCAACCCGAATCGGACGTTTACGATTAAAAAGACGTGGAACAAAACCGGCTTTGACAATCTTCGTCGTTTGCGCACCAACATCAAACTATGACGAAGAAGAAGCCGAAGCGTTCTACATGGACTTGGAGAAGTTCTACACAGAAGACTATACATTCTTAAAGGTCATCATTGGAAATTTAAATGCCAAGATCGGACCAAAGTGATCGCCTGAGGAACGTCACATTGGGACCCACGGATTAGAATGGAACGAACAGGGTGTGCGGCTCTCTGAGTTTATCATGACGACCAAGACCATCCATGGTAACTCGCAATTCCAGAAGCCTCACAGTCAACGATGGACGTGGGAATCTCCCAATGGAGAGTACCATAACGAAATAGACCACACCGTAGTAAATAGGAAGTTTTGCCTAACCAGTGTCGCTGTTATCCCAAAATTTTACACGGGATCAGATCACCGTCTCCTTCGTGCAAGATTTTATTTCTCACGGAAAGGAGAAAAAGCCGCTAAATTCAAAAACCGAAGTCCCAGAACGACCATAAACTGGGACTTGTTCAACTCATTAGTCGGCTGTTGGGAAGATGCCGTTGTCGACAACATCGACGAGGAATACGATCGGCTTACTGAACATCTTCACGTTAGCGCCATGAAAGCTGAGAGTTCGAAGGTCACCAAGAGACGTCTGTCTCCAGAAACTCTCGAGCTAATACACCAGGGTGGAATTGCACGAGCTGTGGGCAGCCGCGAACTAACGTCCGAGCTTGCGAAATAATGCAGACAGGCGATAAAAGAAGATCTTACACAGAGAAGAGGAGCAGTAATGCTCGAAGCTGCAGAGACTGGGAAAAGTATTCGCAAAGCTCGCCGAAGCTCCGCCAATTACAGGACTAAGATGATTGTACACCGACGCTGAGACGGAACAATAACAGAAAGGCAATTGAGAAAATCATCCACGAATACTACTCACATCTCTTCGATAGCCACGTCCACCTACCGTCTTATGAAATAAAAGTGGATGGATATGTTGTTCCACCGCTTCTCCTTTCCGAAATCCGACATGCTATTTCGTTAGTGAAAAATTGAACAGCACCAGGTTCGGACAGGATAAGATCAGAACACCGGGATTTAGTACAATGAACCACATTCACACGGTAGCGAGGCTCATTGAGGAGGCCTTTGACTCAATTGAGATAGAAGCAGTCATGGAAGCCCTTGGTAATCAAGGAGTCCCTACTCAGTACGTAAAGATTCTTCGTAGCTGTACAAAAATTTCACAACCAAAATTTCACCATTCTACAACGATACTAGCGTTGACGTCAAAAGAGGAGTTAGGCAAGGCGATACAATCTCGCCAAAATTATTTACAGTCAACCTCCAGAACGTCATGCGAACATTGGAATGGGATAATATGGGAGTGAAAATCGATGGTCGGCAGATACATCGCCTTCGCTTTGCTGACGATATCGTTATTATAACGCCAGACATCAGCCAAGCTGAACGTTTGCTTGCGGACTTTGATAAAGCGTGTGTAAAGATTGGTCTTCGACTAAATCTCAAGAAAACGATGTTCATGAAGAACGGATTGGTTTCGTTTGCCCCATTCACGCTCAACGGAACGAATATCTCCGAATGCTCCAGTTATGTCTATCTAGGTCGGGAAATCAATATGATGAACGACTTAGCTCCAGTGCTGAGCAGAAGGAAACGAGCGGCTTAGGGAGCTTTTAAGAGCATCGATAATGTAGTGAAGAGAACAAAGAACACCCGACTCCGTGCCCACCTTTTCGACTCCGGACAAAAAAAGGTGAGCCGGACACGTAATGCGTATGAGTGGTAACCGATGGATAGGAGCTGTTAGTGACTGGATTCCTCGGGATGTCAAACGTACTGTTGGAAGACCACCGACCCAATGGTCAGAGTTCTTAACGAAATGCCTAGAAGAAAGATATGATGCTCGACGAGTCTCCAAAGCGAGCAGAACCCACTGGGCTATTCTTGCACGCGACAGGGAAAAATGGAGGATTTGCTGGCGTCCGCTCGACTCACTCGACGATCAACAGGATTACAGGTGATGCAGGTGATATATATACATGTTTCATATTTACATATATTACATATATTTACATATAGGGGCCCATTTGGCGCAATGGTTGGAGGCGCCAATGCGACACGCGCGTGGAGTGCGCCCATGGCCCACCCAGCCTTACCTCCCTCCGGGGTCGGCAAATTGGTACCAGACTTCTCTGGGAGGATTGCAGCACTGGCTCGATACATCGACAGGCCACCGCGAGTCATTGTAAAGCCCTGATATGCACGTAGTCACCTCCAACGATGCTTAATGAAGTCGAATGCATGGCGCATCCCTCAGGGATTGATCAACACCGAGAGCTTTATCCTTTTTCTTTATTTGGGGAATAAGAAGCAATTAAAGTAGAAGGCAATGTTGATAGTGTAACCTTTTATTTGCCTCCAATCACAATTTTTCACGACAGGCTATTATGTGAAATACTAGAGTAATAAAGTAATGATTCTGAGTGCGCATCCTAGGAATTCTCGCTCAATTTCTTTCTTCGCATTTGTTTTCTGCGAAGATCCTAGGATTGTATACGTGAGGTTTGGTTCCTTCTTGGGCAATTTCTTGTTCTGGTTGAGTGCTCATCAAGTTGATTTTTCTTGGAATCCTGGGATAGCTATCCTAGGGTTTTCCCAAATCTCCTTTACTCGCATTCACCAGCTTTTGTGAACTGGTGAGAAAAGATTGATCACAAGCACGTCCGGTACCAATTTTATGACCCCGAGAATTGAGTCGCTTAGCATCCATAAGCGATATCAAGCCAGAACCTTGTGCGTATTGAACGTCAGCAATACCACTTTTGTAATTTAATTTACGTTCTTGGACACATGAATGAGCCCTCTTCGCGAGTAGTGCCGAAGCCCAGTATATTTTCCATCATTTGCTTTACCTCGCCTCGCTTTACCTTTAGCATATTTTCCACGGCGTTGGTTTGCTTCCAGAATAGCGTTTGCGAGTATAGTATCTTACTTAATCTATAAAATTTTTACATATAAGGATGCAGCTGATCGATTTTAATCACAAACATGTCTGCCCATTAGGTACTTGCACGCCTGTAGATTTTTCTCTACATTTCTCTTCGTGCATCTGTCGCCTATTCTTACTGTGCGACCGGCCCACTTATGTTTTGCTATCGATATGTGGTCACCTAAATCTTGAAGATGGAATATATTTTGAAGATGTGAATTCCAGTTAGATTCTGTGTCTGCCAGTTATATTTCAGAGAACATAATTTAATCGCTACTAGGGCGGTGCATAGCATTCTCGGCGTGGTTGAAATACTAGCCCAGTTTGCTCTTTTTATCAACTGAGTTTTATCCTGGTTGATCTGCATTCGAATACTTTTTCCCTACTTCGTTTCGCTCATTGAGCAAATCTCCTTCAGTGATGCTACTCGAAAGGACAACATTGTCAGGGAAACGAAGTTTGACAAGAATTAGCTATCAAGTGCATGCCTTCAGTGAAAAAAGTTATTTTTCGGCGCCATTTAGGTAAGAGTTAACTAGCAAGCATTATGGAAGAAGAAGAGTTTGGTGGAAGTTCTCCGTCGTCAATTCCATATCATAGGCACAAGGTCGTAGTAACACTTCTCATCTGTCACCTTGTAGTCCCGTTGATCGACTAGTGACTCGAGCGAGCGCCAGCAAATCCTCCATTTTTCCCTGTCGCGTGCAAGAGTAGCCCAGTGGGTTTTGCTCACTCTAGGGACTTTTCGAGCATCAAACTTTTCTTGTAGCCTCTTCGTGAAGAACTCTGACCATCGATTCGGTGGTGTTCCTGCAGTAAGTTTAACATCCCGAGAAAACCAATCACTAACGGCTGTTGTCCATAGGTTGTCATTCATATACATTACGTGTTAGGCCCACCTTATCTTCAGCTGTTTGGCGTACAAAACGGCATCTTTGATTTTTGTTAGTTCTTCTTCTTAGCACTTATTGTTTTGTTCTCTATAAGCATTGCAGTTCTTGTCGATGACCAGTCGCACACAATCTTGCATGGGTGAGGAATTTGCCTGGCAAGTAAAAAAATCATTTTGAGGTCACTTGTTTATTTTTGGATTTTCGGAGTGCATTCAGAGTTCAGAATATTTCGAGAGTTTTACTTGCCAGTGTTTTATATTTCGTCAAGCGGTAATGGATAAGTATTGTTGTTTAGTTGTTTACAGCTTAGTGTTTGCTCAAGAAAACGCTAATATGGCACATTATATTAATCTTTACATAGTGTATGTACATTCACACATGTATATTACATGTATACATATGTGTATATACATATACATATATTTATAAATCTATACACATGTGTATATATATACATATGTGCGTAAAATACGTCTATGTTCATGCTAGTATGTAATGCATATGTGTATAAAGATAGATATATACACGCACATCGTTATATTAATACAAATTTTGATCTCTATTTTTTATCTTCTATTCCTTTGGTTTTTGAGATTTTCATATTTTTTTGTCTTTATTTATTCTAATTTTTTTAATTTTTTATTATCTATTTTTCCGTATTTTTTATTTTTTTTATTTCTGATTTTCGCCTTTTAAGACCAGCCCGAGCCGTATTGGTGCACACGGATATCAGAGTTACCAGATGCGGTACCCCTCTCATCATCACAAAGACTTTTTTCTGTGGACTTTCGCGATGTCAATGATTTGCATCGTTTTATAAATGGAGTATCCGGTGTTCTTAAGGTTGTCTCTACCTTTTTCGTTGGCTTTTCGGTGCTATCATCGTAGGTGGCTACAAACTGCTGTGCATCTGAAATGAAATAGTGTTCAGATCCGTACCACTTCTGACGGCACTATCCACGCCGTTTCAGTTCACTTTAAGTAAGATGTTTACATGAGTGCTTTTTTAACCAAGCTGTTTACTTCTAAGTGTCGTTGAGTAAGAGATTTAGTACAATTATCAGAAACTTTTTTAGAGCTTTAATTTGGGGAGATCAATACATCGATACATCGGAGAGCACTTGCTGGGAACAAGGCATATTTCCGTTGCCATATCCAATGCGTGTTAGTGTTTCTCTTTAGTTCAAAGCGTTATTTATCGTTCTTGAATGTTGTGCTAATCTGTTTCTTTCCTTTCCCTGTAAAATTTTAGGTGAATCAAGGCGAAACCGTTATCTTAAATTGGATGTTAAAGGGAACTAGATTGGATCTCACCGTAGATTCTTCTACTAATTCTGAGGTCTGTGTCACCTATTCGTCGGAGGGTGCGGAAATTTGTAGATTTTGTGAGCCAGCGTTTTTCGTTTCAAAGCAAGTCAAAAGAATAAAAAGTGTATGTTTGATGAGTACTTTAGTCATACATCTAAGAAAGTAGACGATGGCTAGTAACTGACTGCATCGCGCTTTTGGCTTTGTACTACATGACTTTGCGAAACCCTATTTTTCTACGAGGATAAATGCAAAGGATAACTCATATTATAAGTTAAAAAATTGAAAAAATGACAGTAAGTTGCCAGTTAGCTTGAGAAAATATGTTAAAAACAGCTGCAATATTTTTAACAATCCGTTTTCATAATGATGCTGAGATTTTTGCGAAACTGCGGATCGCTGGTGTTTGCGATGAGCATCGAACAGACCATTATTCTTTTCGGGTGCTAACGCGATCGCCAGCAAACCATACGTGTCCTTCGTTTCGCTTGCCAATCAACCTTGTTACTGACCTATAAGTGCTATGATTAATCACCCATAAACTGCGTTATAATTTTTTTGCGGTTCATAGGCGTGTTATATTCTTTAAGATTCCCTCTAATCGCGAAATGGTTTTGCGGAGCGAGTGTGATTATCGTACTATGAACAACGACATGCTTTTATACGCGATTACTCGCATCATACCATCAGTTAGTAGGTACTCTTGGAATTTGGACATTGACCTTAGCGAAGAAGAAGCAAGTGTGGTAAGGTACGTTGATCGAAGGATGAATTTGTGCTACAACTTTCTCATGTTTGTTTCAGAAACCTGCCTCATTTCATGGTTGATTGGAAAGACATTGATGAAACACTAGATGTAAACATGGATGAATCAAAGAGTCAATGTGATGGTGTATTTTTTTTTGGATATCGTTATTGATAATGAGCTAACAAGGAAGCGTAAAATCCGTTTTGAAGTTTTGTTTGTGTTTTAGCTAACCTCTGTATTATTGTGTGGCCAATCAGAGCTGACGGGTCTGTTAGCGAGGTGTTTCTGAATTCACTACAGTCTCTTCGTTCCAGAAATGATATTCCGCCTTCATTGAAACATTGTGGATTTCTCACTGGTATTTATTTAAACTCTATCGTGACTAGATCTCATGGAGACTAAATCCAATCCATAGGCTTGCATTCATGAACTGTGAAACCGTTTTTTACATTGTCAAAGCTTTGCGTGTTTTACAAGTTGGGAATTCCCCCACAGCCATTGCACGGAACCTTTGAACACATAAGAATTGTCCAGAAGGTTATAAAGCTGCGGAAGAGCGAAAGTGTTGATATGGAGTGGAAATCTGGTTGTCCTCAAACGAGAAATGTTAGAGTGATCTGTGGAGATATTAAAAGAGAATTAATATAAATGATGGCTTCATTTTTACTGCTACTGCTGAAAGTTCTAGAATAACCCATTTGTTAGCCAGTGATTAAAAAACAGGTTGGGCTTCAGACCAATTGCCCGCTCGGGTGGTATTGTCTTGGCCGGTTACATACGAGGTTTTTATTGTTAAAGTCGCTCACAATGCTCAAATCTAACGTTATCTTTTCTTACAGGTAAGAATATATCACAGCAAATGAGAAAACCCCTCCAGTTTTCGTCCATAACGGTATCAGGAACAACGTCTTTTGTTGGAAACGGGAGAACTAAGTAATAGTTTCTGAACGGGAATGGGCTCCTAGTCTCGAAGTGGAATGACGGCCGCTTATGTAGAGTCGAATTTTATGGAATGCCTTACTAAAGATTAGAAACCAGCTAAGATTAAGATCCTCTAGTTGTTTTTCCATTTTGGGATTGAACTGTTGAAACAGTAAGTGATAAAGGTCTGAAGCTTTGAATTGGTCAACCCCTGAGGAATGCGGCGTACATTCGACTACACTAAGCATCGTTGGAAGTGATTGAATGCATACAATTGACCTTTACAATGACTCGCTGTGGTTTACCGATGATATTTACCAGTGCTGTTGTTCTCCCAGGCAACTTTAGTACCAATTTGCCGATCCTGGTGAAATGGAAGGCTAGGTGAGTCTGGGGCACCGAGATCGACCCTATGTGTTTTGCAGGGCGCTCTCGACCACAGCGTCATACGCACTTGCAGTAAATGAAGAGTGTGAAAATCACTGGTCCAGGTAAGACGTACAGCGAAATTATGCAGCCGTGGTGGGAAAATCATATCAGCTACCTACGCAACTTCAAATCTGCGGTATCCAGACCGTAGGCCTGTGTAAAGGCTAAGTGAGATCACTTTGAATAGTTAGTGTAGATGTTGTTCACGAGGTCGTTAAATTTAAAAGGTGAGTGTCAAGAAGAATGTGTAAAATTAGAGAGGAGCTCTGTCCTCTAATATTGGAAGTTATGGAGCCGCTGTGAATTTTGGTTTTGGCCTTTAAACATAGAACGATTATATGATCATCTTGGATGTCAAAGCAACATTTTTTGCACTTTTGGTTTTTGCGTCAACTAAGTCCGTTTTATTGCGTTCGCAAAGTTTTTTGCGAACGATTAGTTAGTTAGTCGATTATTAGTTATCGATTATTGTTTGGAAATTTTTACGTGCTGACCTTACGTGTCGTCGATTTTTAGATCGTCTTTCCGCTCATGGTGTTTTGATTGCATCGGACAGGCTATCGAAACTCACACGAGTACAACAATCTTCCTCATGTGGTGTTGATTTATCTTCAGTCCGGATGTATAATCTTCTCGAGTATAGGGACATTGATATTTGTGAGTTATTTGAGGCTTTAGGAAACGCTTGAGGATTGGTTTCTCTGTTTTTAGCAACATTCGAATATCAAACTTGCTCCGGAGAATTTTCCTTTTTGCACTTGGGAGAAGAAGATACGCAGTTACTGTCGAAAAGAATTGAGGTTGTTTTGTATGTTTGCTTAAAACTAAGGTGGGTTTTATGGTAGATTTCAGGTACGTTGTACTTCTAGTGGATTAGTAGAAGGTGTATTGTATTGGTGGCAACTTGAAAATTATTCCACCCGACAAGATCGTGGTGCTTTCTTCATTTTCAAGGAACCAATTTCGGTCAATGTTGGGACCGTGGTATGTCTTCTATACAAACAATCAAATTCCAGAAAAAAAATTAGAAAAATCTAAAAGAGACCGATCAGTCTTCACTCTATTAATAACCTGTTTTGAATTTGATTAATTTTTACTACTTACTTTGACAATTGGATGGCCCGTCCCTTATTGTGGTGGCCCCAGTATAATTTCCACTTTTTTCGGAGTTTTGCTCGTCTAGCCATTGTGGTAGCCTGGAGTCCCTTGGTCAGCTTGGCCACAGTGCGGCACAGGTCGTCACAGCCACAGACAGTGGCCGCCTTTATGGATCAGAGGAAAATTTGCCACTGTGCGACTAGTTTCCCACCATGACGGAGGTGGATCCTGGTATTGGTTTATCTTAGCTAGGCTTCCTGATGGAAACGCCAGACTCCTTTTCAGCTTGGGAGACCCTGCCAGGAGGATGAATCCCCCTGCTGTACATCGCAGCCTGACACCTAATAACACCCCCAGTCACGATGAGGTAAACCATTGGAAGGAATTTGTTCATCCCTTAACATATACTAAAATTGGAACAATTCCTACTACGAGGCAAAAAATAGCTCTTTTCTTTCGTGACCACTTTTAGAACTCACCATTTTTTAGCTATCTATTACCTGCGATGTTTACTGTGGTTCTATTCTTCTTTCTGCTGAAATCCTTTGAGACCAACATATCGGGTAGTCGACGTTCAAGTCTTTCATTGGATGTCCATGATTCACGTTGTGCTTTTCATTCGTACGCTGTATTTTGCTCTGCGCGGTTTCCATTTTGTTATGTATATATGGATGGAAGTTCTTTTAAAATTGATAGATTTTCCTTGTTTTTTTTTGTATTGTTGACTAAATGCCACGAAAATATGCCCTGCGTTAATTGTTCTCCAAGCTCTTATTGGCCTTTCGAGATGAAATTGTATGCTTGTCAAGGTGACGTTTCAATCTGTAATCTTAATTGAACTTTAGTGCTATGGATCTATTTCCTCTTTATCGGTTGTGATAATCTCTGTCATCATAAACGGTAGGATTCCCGAATGTGCATTAAAACTTCACTTCTTAATAGTTCCTGAATATGAACAAAGTGCATCGAATTCATATGAAAAGGAGAGAATTGGAACCAAGCCCGCGTGTTTCGCAATTGTTATTATTCACTACAAAGTAAGAATACAATGATCAGAAGGGCTTCTTCTTTCTTTGACGACAAAATCAAAGTGTAAGGCTATTGAGAGCATTAATAGCTAGTAAAGTACTGTATTAGTCGACAAATTACACTGTGTGTGATATAAGCTACAAAAATAAAATGATGAGATCTACCGGTTTATGGAAACTGCAGTAAGACACTTAATTAGTCATCGAACACTGTCCACCTCTCATCCAGACATTGTCGATTGCCATTGTTTGGTCTTCATTGGACAAATTGAGAAAAAGAATAAATATCTGAAATTGACAGGTGCAGTTATGGTATATCAGACGTGGTCATTGTTTCGACTCCTCGTCCACGAACAAATAAAGCTCTCTGTCTATCCGGGGTCGGAAAATTGCTACCAGAATTCTCTAGAAGTACTCGAGCGCTAACTTTGGGCTCAGTAGTTAGTAAGAGCTCAGAAGTCTATGGATAGACATTATCTTCTCAAGATCTTATCTTTAGGTCTCGATCTATAATAGATGTTGTGGAATTAAAGCACAATAAATGATCTCACCCGATAGGCTTTCTTAACATTTATCTTTGCTCTTGCACGATTCCATAATCTGGATAAGACCTTCAGGGTTTGACATCTGAAATCCATATGGTTTGCTGATTCATAAAAGATGGACGCCGTATAGTGCCTAATTTTATGAAGCATGAATTTACTTTTGAAGATTGTCGATACAAATTTTTACGTTAACTGCTTCGGTAGGATAAATGTCCAGTGACAGTGTGAGAGGTCCATTGAAAGGTCCGCGTCGATAGAGGCCAGAACGACTTCTGCTAGAGATACGTGATAGCCCATAGTGATTGCCTGTAATTTGTTTTTGTGATGTAGCGAGTTGACTGGCGGTTGTTAGCCAATTAGGGGTCATAACCTTTCTGATGGTTTATTTTGTTTCACTAAACGTTTTTACTACAAATCCTGTAATCAGTCGAGAGCTTGTCAAACATAAACAATATGTATTCTTTCTTTGATGAGCTTACACGAGGTTGGACATTATCATTATATCCACCATCAGCATCGTGTATAAAAGGGCACCACTGAATGAGTGTGCCTCATTCGAGTAGATGGACCGCTGAGGAAGACCTGACTCGACACGAAAGCGAAGCCGCCACATCGAGACGAAGAACAAGCGTGGACCATCGACTCGGATCATCGGCTCTGATGAAGACGAAGACGTCGAAACGTTAGCCGATAATAAATATTGTTATCAACCTCGTGTAAGCTCATCAAAGAAAGAATACATATTGATTAAGCACATAAAAAAAGGATAAAGCTCTAGGCGTTGATCAATCCCTGAGGGATGCGCCATGCATTCGACTTCATTAAGCATCGTTGGAGGTGATTGAATGCATATCTGGCCTTCACAATGACTCGCGGTGGGCAGCCGATGTATCGAGCCAGTGCTGCTATCCTCCCAGACAAGTCTGGTACCAATTTGCCGACCCCGGAGAGATGAGAGGCTTGGTGAGCCATGGGCGCATTTCACGTGCGCGCCGCAGTGGCGCCTCCAACCACTGCGCTACACGTGCCCCTAGAATAGCAACTAACTTGCTCAGAATAAACAATGTATTTTGCAAAATCCAACGCATGTTAGATTTCGTAGGTTATCTCAACGCTTGTCTAATAAGTTACTTCAATTCTTCTTTCAGTTATCTCAATAGATCTTAGAAAACAAGCTACCCAGAGAAGTATAAGATGGCTGGGAATAGGAAGCACCTAGTTGCGCTATTTTCACATCGACACGATCCAAGTCCTTACGAAGAGGACACGACTCTCATAGCGAAGTGGTTTCCTTTTGAGGAAATTTTGATCACTTTAATGCAAAAAATCAATTCAGGAGGGAAATGAAGAAATATTGACACTGGTGAAAGAAGGAAGACAGAAGTAAATCTCAGCATCGCTGCGGTTGTTTTTCGCTTAATATCCCACAATGAAAAAAATGATAGGCAGTACATAAAAGGTCAAACATTGCGATTTCAACAATAACTTCAGCTTAACTTGGTTCAGTGCTGATTTGTGCTCTCCATATCATTCCCGTTGAAGGGTGATTGCTGATGGCAGTGTTAGGATGAGAAACTGGCTAAAGGAAAGGCAAAGCTAAAGCATCGATGGTCCAGTGGTTGGGGAAAGGGTAATCGTGGGTTCGAATCTAGCCTGGAGTATGAGGGTTTTGATTATCTCAGGAATATTATGGCTGTATTAGAGAAAAAGAAGTTCATATAAGGTGATGAATTCCTTGATGAATTCGTTTCTCTGCGTGACACACCCTGTTGGAGAAATCTCTGGATGTTACCGTATGTATCTTGCTTTCCTGGTACAGGACTTTGAGTTGCATATCTAACACATAGGTATTTGACAGAAGAAGACTCTTGGAACTCGATTACGTGGTAATTGATCAATGTTGCACAACTATGCATGACGACATTTAAAATAGTCCGCGATGAGAAAGGTATAAGAGGCTGGTTCAATAGAAAGATCAATGTAAAGAGCTGTGTTCAAGAACGTCAAGTTTACAGTATCTCCGTGTTAACCATAGTAAGTGGAGGCGGGACTCCCATCAACGCTATGCTTATTTATCAAATCTTCGGAGCAAATGTGAAAGCCGTAAACACGAACGATGCAATGGAGAGTGCTACCGTGTTCTGCTGGAATAATTTCTGCTCGTTTAACTTTTATTTACTGTTATTGTTTTCTTTCATGGCAGAGTATTATGTGAAATACAACCACAATGATGGTGAGATGTGAGCAAAACTCGGAACTACAGTTGGGCCCCAAACTCATGATTACTCTTTCCGTGGGATCACATGTTAACAACTGCACCATCGAGATCCTTGCTCACCCGTCTAGTTTGTCTGCTTGTGCTTCTTTGACATTAGTCGACTCATTATTAAAAATAGATCCCCTACAGTAAACGGCGAAAACGAAACGATCAACCGGCTTCACAACATCAAAGTTCTATCATTGCACAACAAGAACTGGTTGGCAAAAACATCTACATACCAGTGGTTTTATCTCAACTGACAATTTGACCATGAGTTGGGATATGTTTGTTGAAAACTGAATGTGCAAAAATTTTCGGTCACGTCGAAATCAGTTCGTAGAGTTGTGTTGTGAAAATACAAAACCAATTATTTAACAAACTATAATACAATGCCCTGTGATCTCATCCTGTAAACTTCTCCAAGATCATATTACCGTATATGTGGAGCTAAACATTTCTTTTCCTCTAAGATAGATCGCAGTATGGATTCAGATGAATGAATGACATAGGAGAAATCATGAGAAAATTATGAAAATCAGTCAAAAGTCTTATTCGCGGTTACCCTTAAGGAATAAACTACTCATGTAATCAATGTGGTTTCAGCACCCAGGATCGACTTTCTATTAACCTCGGCATTGGATTATGAATTCGTCGTCTTAGCAATCGTGAGGTTGTTAAACAGCATACGTTTACTTCCATGCAATAACACACATACAACAAAAAAAAGCGGTGGGTTTTTCGAGAAGCCGTAGATCCTGTAATTATCGCTCAGATTTTCATCTTTCTGTTTGTGCTGTTGAAATGTTTGACCTAGTAAGTTGCGTATTGGTGTACCCTTCCAGGCTCTGAAGAAGGTGATTCTGCCGAAACGTCAGCTACGATTGTGTTGTATGTATGTTATTCTATGGATGTAAACGTATGCTGTTTAACAACCTAGCGATTGCTAAGAGAGAAAACGACGAGTGTGGTTTCAGTAATAGGATCACAACGGCACGATGTTTTTGGAGTCATAAGAACTTTTGAATTTGCATTGATAGAAGGTAATCATTGATTTTCATTTTCGCCGGAGACGACGTAATAGTTGTGTGTATGGTGGTGAGGTAAGGACAATGAAAGTTCTTCAAAATGAGAGGGAAGTTAAGATTGAAAACAAAACAAGGAAACGCAGTTTACAAATAATAACTTGGCTTGTTGAAGAAAGGAACTACAGTGGGTAAGTTTCCGATCACGGATATTATGTTTCATGTGTTTGGCTTTTATGTGCTGCTCTTCAGAAACTGGCGAACAGTGTGGTTAGCATCTTAGTGGCTCTCAAAGATGTTAACCTACCTGACTGATATGATGCCCCTACTGACTTGTTTACCACTCAGATTTATGACAGTTCGTTTCTGGCCTTTGGGCACACAGTTTCACATAACATCCTAAGTCTTGGATACTACACGAAATGCAGCGTCCGGCGTAACGGTTGGGGATGCCTCGCATACACACTGTGATGGTCATCGGTTCGATCCCGCACCCCGGGTTCACCAAGGCTTCCATCGGCGTAGAAATTGGTACCACACATGTTTGGGAGGATTGCAGCACTAACGTGGTACACGGGTGGACCACAACTAGGGCCACATATACATTGCCGAAGGACAATCGACTTAAAATCGACTTAGATTTCACGTCTTGAGCTTTTAATGGGGTTGTGCAACGTGGTTATAAATGAACTATAGATGTACGACAAGTCGAAAGTGAGACACTGATATGATGGAAACTACAATGAATGAAAACAACGATAAATTGGACAAGAAGGCGATGAAAATGACGACAATGAAGATCATCTACCAGATAGGCATTAATTGTCCTTTATCATTTATCATGGCAAGCCGACTATGCTAACAGACGTTAGAATACAGAAATAGGACATCACCTTTTTCTCTGGTTTTTTTTTTTTGTTCTTAAAAAATAAGAAATATGTGGGCTTTCCACTTACCATTCCTCTCTGTTTACTGTTTATTTATATGGTGGTGTGATCATTAAAAGGGCAAAAAAACTAAAGTAGAATACTAACGTTGATCATGTTTCGAAGCAATGCTGAAATTTCCAAAGTTTTTGTAGACAGCGTTCATGTCAAGCCATCTGAAATGAAAGCACATTTTATGCCGCTCGAATGAAAACGTAAACTTGGAATAGTGTGGCGAGATCAGTAAACGGTAGTCTTTCATTAGCGACCATTAGCGGTCCTCATGTCGCATAGAGAGGAGTAGTAGTGAACCAATGATTCATACAGATAAGTTACAAAGCAAACACGTAGCGATGAAATCCCAAAGCAAAAGCCTAAGTGAAGAAGTGGTTGTAAACATTGTCTAAAAACTTTTAAAAAAAGTAAAAGCGTTTAACGTCGTGTATACTAAAAACGTCCAAAAAGTCACCGACCCGCACTCGTTTTTTTCAAAATCACAAAGAGATGTCACACAGGAAGAACATCTGCATAAGACTTGATCGCCTACAACCTGGCATTCTCCAAAACTGAAAAGTGTACAGTAACCTTAAAAGAATTTTAAACAAAAACATATTGTTATAGAGCGAGAGTAATTGTTCCAACAGATTTCTCGACAATTCTATGCGGATGCTTAGCTGATAAACGCTCAGCTAAACCAGTAACTGAATTCAGCGGCGTTCAGTTAGAAACGCAGTCGTAAAGTTGGCAGCAAATTGTCCAATCAGCAACTGCCGGCGTCTAGTTTCTGTGACGATGTAGTAACACCGAAACGAGGCTTTCCTCGGAATCAGGAGGAAAAGTTGCCATTCCAGTGAAAAATATGCTTGTGTCTGGGATTAAATTGCAGTAGAGCTGCCACAAAGTCGCATTTCTTCAATCACATAGAAGCAGATTCGACACGCTGTTCAATACTGTTGCTGTTCTAGAAGTTCCTACCGAATGGGATGTGCAACCGTGACTCGTGACTGGAAAAAGTCACTGCTTAGTGGTTCGACATTGTCGTGTAGGTTCAAGGGAGGAAGAATGTCCACTTAATGCGTCAGCTTCCATTTACATAATCTCAGTTGTGCTTCGAATCCGCGGTTACCATTAGCCTAGCTAATGTGCTATCTACCACGCCAACCAAGGTCACTTCTTTGCGTTTCTCTCAGTCGGTTTTATTTCCGTTGACGGGTGATTGCTGATAGCACCGTTAGAGTAAGAAGACAAGGGCAATTGCGGGCTCAAAACCCTATTGTGGTCCCGAGAATTGGCCATATGTCAGCATCCTTGTGTTCCATCCAGTTTGTTTATGTTTAACCAAATTGCGTAGAATTAGATCTGGTGTCGTTCTTCTTCACGATCATCCACTTCTGATTGCTAATGGCATCGTCTAGTACAAACCAAGTTTGATATTGAAGGGATTGGTTACGCACCTTTGGTGATATCTCCATAGAGATATAGAGATTCTCGTGATTAAAATCGCCTCAGCGAAAACGGTTGAACACACTTCGACATTTACAGAGGCTGACTACACCATAAAAAACTACTTTTTGTTATAAACCGATCCTGAATGAGTAATGTACTAAATATCTGAAGTGAGACGTTTGTCTGGAAACATTGTTTGGATAAAAATAGCCTTAGCACTAACCTGTCTATGTGGCTAGTTTTACAGTTTCGATTACACATCTCATCACCATTTTTTCGAGCACACACACTCTCTTGAATTAGCACCTCATTACGCTCGATTTCTGCTTGATCCTGGAAGTTGGCTGACCAGGACGTCGTCGCATGAAGCCAATCAACATCGGTCGCTTCTTTTCTCGCGAATGATTCATTTTTACTTGGGCTTAAATCGTTTTCGTGATAAGAGCCACCGTCGACATGATGCAAGGGTGAGCGCCTTATATGACATAAACAACGCTTGATGAAGGGTGATTCGTGGTGACGAATACATCGAGCAAATTTCCTGAAAATTACACACATTGTGCTATTTTTAGAGAGTAACGGGATCTAAGAAACTTACAATAAATTTCTAAGACGATAGTTTAGAAAGAAAAATGGTTCACGACTATATCAAACGTCGTTAAGCAGCTCGAAGTTTAGGGGCTTGTTTCTAATATACATGAAAGCAGACCACATCCACACATAAATAGCACATCAGTTTCAGTGTAATGCAGTTTATCAGCTTCTCCAATCAGGCGAAAAATCAGAGGAAATCGAAATCAAAGTCGAAATACAGCGAAATCTACTTCAGATACCACTTGGAGTTTTAGTTCAGTGACTTTTTTTTCATAAAAATATTCTCAGATATCCTAAGATTCAACTTTAGAATGACTGATAATATGAAGAACCAAGCGTTGGCAAAACTGTCTATGGAGTTCAGAACACAAGATCGAGTAACGAAGATGCTCATAGTGGATCTCAAAAATTTTTCCAGTGCCAAACGAAGTTAGGTTGTACCATCACTCTTACATTAAATTCGTCGAATGCACGATTTTTTTTCTCTTGAATAATTTAAATTATACTTTTCGTATTTGAGAGTGCGTGGCTTATAGATGCCTGGGGAATTCGCTTGAAGTTCGAACCAGAGAAGGTGCGCCTAAGATGCCTAAGGTACCGTTACCGTATTACGGCAAAGACATTTGTGTAAAAATAAAGTGGCCAGATATGACTTCGTTACTTAAGATCTTCTTTTCCTGCGTAAATAGTGTTAAAAGTGAAAAGGCAAAATACGATATGATACAGCTTACCCATTGACTCCGTTTTTCCAGCATTTCTCGCGACACTGAAGTACTCCAATTCGTCCAACGCACATTCTATCGAGTTGAACGGTCGCGGTTGAGGCAGCGTGGATAATACGCATACACTCCCCTGAGTATTAAATAGTTTACCATGATATTCTCAATTAGAGTTTTGACAAAAAAAAGTGCCTCATAGTCCATTTAGTGTTTAAATAATGCCATATTATAACTTCAATGATGCTGAGTTATTTGCCAAACCCCAGACCGCAGGTGCTTGCGGTGGGGATCGAACGCGCTATTACCCTTTTTCGGGGCTAACGCGCTCACCACTGTACCATGCGAGTCCTTCGTTTCGCCGTTTCGCCTGCTTCTCAGCTATTTCTATCGATCAGTGTCATCAGCAATCACCCGTCAACGGAATTGATCTGGGAAGCGCAAATCCGGAGGATGACGGCACTGATCGATAGAAATAGCTGACAGACAGGCGAAATGAACGATCCACATGGTGTTGTAGTTAACTCGTTAGCACCCGGTTTGTTCCTCACCGCAATCACCTGCGGTCTGGAGTTTTGCAAGTATCTCAGCATCGTTGAAGTTAGATTTCACAATTTATCCTGCCGTTAAAAGGAGTAGGCAGTAGATAATAGATTATCTCTTGTTATACTAATTATAACCAAAAGTATCCAGCTTACCGACTTCATCTAAAATATGTTAATAGCTCAAAAGACCGATTTTCTATAAACCTCAGCATAAATAGTTGATATATTTGTTTATATGATCCTATAAACTGACCTTCTTTAGCTGATGCGAGGTTGGTATAGGTCTTCGTTGCCGTTGTTGTTGGTGTTGTTGGTCGATGGCTGACGTTTCGGCGATTTCGCCTTCATCAGAGCCTGGACGTGTTTTATATTAGAACACTTGAATTATTCGGTGGAAAAAAGGCTAGAGTTTTAATGAAGGTCAAACTTTTGAATAGGCGCCATATTGAACTGAAAGGCTGCTCACCGTGATGTAACGAGTGGGAATGGCGCGCGCGTAGTTAACGTGGCGTCGCGTGCAAGACGAACCCTGGGGTCAAAATATCATTTGGAAATAGGGCGCCAGATCACGTGTGATAGTGAGGCATTCGTCCTTCCAGCTCATCTTTGGATTTCTGAAGTTTTTTTTTGATAAATTTCAAAATTTTTTTGATATTTGATTTTTTTGAATTTAATAAATTTCAATTTTTTTCCGTTAAATTTCAAAAATCCAAAGATGAACAGGAAGAACGAATGTCTCACTATCATATGTGACCTGGCGCCCTATTTCCAAATGATATTTTGACCCCAGGGTGCGTCTTGCACGCGACGCCACGTTAACTACGCGCAGGCCATTCCCACTGGTTACATCACGGTGAGTATTGTATTTCAGTTCAGTATGGCGCCTATTCAAAAGTTTGACCTTCATTAAAACTCTAGCCTTTTTTCCACCGAATAATTCAAGTGTTCTAATATAAAACACGTCCAGGCTCTGATGAAGGCGAAATCGCCGAAACGTCAGCCATCGACCAACTACACCAACGGCAACGAAGATCTATACCAACCTCGCATCAGCTAAAGAAGATCAGTTTATGAGATCATATAAATAAATATAAAATATGTTACTTTTTTAGTTCACAGTTACCGATAGTGGAATATATTTCGAAGTACATCTATGATCACTGATGAAAACAAAGGTGACTAAGATCGCTGAATTTTAACGGTATGTCCGAGATTGCATTTTTCTGCTTGAAAACACTTCGAACTGAAAGCACTGGAACAACCAACGTTATTTGTTCTATTTATGAGAAATTTTGTCTTTGCCTCAAGTTTTCGCTTTCGGAACACCAGACAGTTTAGTTTTCCTCCATAACGTTTAAGAAAGCCAGGAGGGTACATCCTCGGAATCCACACTGATCTAAGATCTTTTCAATGTTGTTTGATAAGTGGTTATTTACACTTCACCTCGTTTACAAAATCTCCTTCTTGCTGTTCTTTTATTGCTAGTGGCTTCATCATTTAGATTTCTACTACGTCGTGCAAATGGTTTCCTTACAGAGTTGCCAACGGCTGATGTTTTCGTCATGTTTGCTCCACGTAAAATGGAAAACTATAAAATGAATTTGTGTAATAATATCATGAAAAATAAATGACTATTATAAGCGACTTAAGGAACTTAAGCAGTTATCGTAGGACTTGAAAGTCAGGATAGATGATATAGGTTCAGTGTTAGTCAATGCTGTAATACACCCATGTCTTTGAGTACATTCATGGCATCACGTTAGTGATAGATAGAGTGATAGAATGCATGTTTGGCGTATACAGTGAGTTGCACTGACCTACCAGTGTACCAGGTTTATCCTCCTAGACAAAGCCAGCGGAAATTCTACGACCCTAGAGCGATGGATGACTTAGCTAGGCAAGACACGGCATAAGATTCAACCAGGTACTAGAGGCATGTTGAAAGTCATCTCTGATCACTACGTCACAGCATCCCACTCTAGGCATCTTAGCGATAAATAAATTGACATGTCTTTAAATGTGACTCAATTCTCACCACCGTATATGAGCTATCCGCACGGCTACGGCTGGCAAGAGGCATCGCCTTCGCTGGCGTTGAACATTCATTGAACTGAGCTGTAACGTCATCAAGAAGAACGACATCACCATCGGTAATGTTGGTGAATACGATAGAGATCTGCAGAGAAATAGATGAGGAGGGGCATGAAATAGCAAAGATCTCTTTCGATGAAAAAAGTGTACTAAAATGATTAAATCGTCCTGGGCAAAAAGTGTGTGAAGCAACTCAATCGAAATGTAGTATCTTTAGCCAAATATGAGATCTTATTAGAATAACCTTATAAACATTGATGAATACATGCAATCACAATGATGCTGGGAAATTTGTGAAACTCGGAGCTCAAGTCTGATTCGAGAAAGTGACTATCCTTTTTACGAGCTCACGTGTAACCCACTACTATTACTTTACCAAGGCACTTGCTTTGCCTTTCTGTCGGCCATTTTTTTTTACCGTAACGGTGTTAACAGCTATCATTCGTCAACAGGCATGGATGATGTTAATAAAAAGTTGTACGTTGTGACTTCGACTGCTGCCTCACCTTAACTAGGTTTAACGCCGATTTGTGCTCCCCAGATCACTTTCGCTGATGGGTGATTGTTCATGGTACGGTTAGAGAAAAAATTCCTGAGAGAAAGGCAAAGTAAAGTAAAGGCCTCAGTGCAGTGGGTGATACGTGAGCTCCCGGAAAAGGTACTCGAGGCTTTGAATCTGAACTGAAGTCTGAGTTTTGCAAGTATTTGAGCACCATCGTGGTAGTACTTGACACAATACCGTTCCATGGAAAAATAATGCACAGTGAATAAGAAGTCATACACTGTAGCTGACATATTTGATGACTAACAAAGTTGAAACCAAAGTCCAGTTCACCCACATTAATAGAGATTTGTAATGTATTTATGACATAAGTGAAAAAAAACTAGTTTCGGGAAAGGCAAAAGTTACGAAGCATTTATTTTTCGGAATCTCAGACCAAAACATTATAGAAAAACAGTTTTATATTCTAGTGCAACACTATGGTCATGATTATGCCTAGATAAGAAATATGTTTTAGTTCAGTGCGTACTTGGAAGTGTGACGTTTGTGGAATCACTTCGTTCACTAGTTCACCATTAGAGATAGGTAGTGATGAGCACAGTATGGAATCATCTTCTCTGAAATCTGATCGAGAGTGGCTTTCTCGTGACAAGTGATTGACGTCGTATATAGAAGAGTAATTAAAAAAAATAGAATAAAGTTAGAAAGAAAACGGCGGAAGAACTCTTTAGATCTCTAAGATCGATGGCACTGTAGTGGTGGTAAACTTCTGACGCGGTAAAGCGCTTTGAGTAACTAGCCACTCAGTACCGCTTAACAGCCAAAAAATAAAGGCTGTTGCACAGAAAGTGAAATTCTTTTCACTCTATTCCACTTGATTGACGGAATTCGCTGAGGTTCTCTGACCCAATGAAAACCCGCCGATATTAGCTTGAGTTATTCGATTCTTCAAAGGGGTTTCAGGCAACAAAATTGACGAGGTGTGTCGAATACTGTGATATTTTTCTGGATCTGACAAGAGATATTGATTAGATCCACCACTTTTTCTAAATTACATGACTGGTTTTACACTTCTGTATACTTATGCGGATTCCACGAATTCGATCTCTCGTCATGCATTCGCCATTCACGAAGGTCTTTGCATGTGCGTTTGAATTTGGCTGCTACTTGAGGAGCTTGCCCTCTTTATAAATGTCGTTTATTGGTGATCAAATGCGTCCCCTGAGCTCGCACCATATATCCTCTTCAATTTTGGAATATATAAGAGAAGTTTTCCCAGAGAGGTCTCGTAACACTTTGTTGAACTCGCCGAGCAAGGGTCTAGTTAGTTCAGATGGAGATGAATCAATGATCCACACGTTTATTGCACTTGATCGCTAATCGTTGCAATTCACTCCTTTCTACATAGGCATGTTACACAAATATGCAACAATATAGCGTTTCGAGTAGGATGATATTCGCCTAGCCACTGTGGAATTCAGGCCAGATTTAACCTCAATAAAAAATAGCACTTGTAGACTTTCTTCACAGTAATGCTTTTCAATGATCGATAGGAAATCATATGATGAATCAATTTTGATTTTCCCAATGAACATTGGAAGCTAACAAATCCTCAACTGAAGACAACTACAGGAGCCATAATTATCTCAAATTATAAGATCCGCCGAGAGTTTCAATGGCAAGTTTATCTAGAAGCGTTGGTAGTTCTAAATTACTAGTCTTACCTGAAACACAGTTCAGCGCTAACCCATGGCCCACGCCAGATTTTTGCTGTCACGTTCACCGAATCCACAGAGCAGAGCGCTAAATATTTCGAAATAAACAAAAATAAACAAATCATCTAATAACCAAAGTCAACAGACATGTGCATAAATTTTTAAAAACGAAAGGCGTTCGACATTTGTCAATCCCTTGATTGATTAATGCACCATGCATTCACCTTCATTCGTAGCATCGGAAAGATGATTGAATGTGTCTTATATAAGCACTTGCAGTATCCTACTATTCCATCATTTAAGCATTTTTATCCTCTCAGATAACTCTAGCAGCAATCTGCGAAGCGCGCAAACATATAGGATTCAGTTTGTCCAGGACGCGAGAGTGAACTAATGACTCTGTCTAAAGTGAAAGGGCACCATTAACGATTGCGCTACACATGCTCTCTCTCTCTCCTTCTCTCTCTCTCTCTCTCTCTATATATATATATATATATATATATATATATATATATATATATATATATATATATATATATATATATATATATATATATATATATATATATATATATATATATATATATATATATATATATATATATATATATATATATATATATATATATATATAAGTAGAATGTTGAAAAATTGAGTAAACGAAGCCAGTAAAATCTGCTAACCGGTTCAAATCGTTGTTAGAAAGCAATTTGAAGCGGTGGAGAACACATTGTTTACCTGGGCATGTATGGAGTTGCAATGTTCCAGATCCACCTGTCGCCACTCCAACCAGATATCGACGAACTAAAGCACGAAGTCATCGTTGACAAATTCGTTCAAAGCTTCATAACCTTTTGTCTGTTTTGACTCCCAACTCATTTAATACTAAATTTACACTTTACTAAAAAAATTCAGATAATTCCTTACTTGCTAAAGTTAGTACAAAGTAAGATTAGCGAGTCTGATACTGACGACCTTTTCATTCACGACTGATATGGAATTGCTTGAAATATACATCTGTTAGTAAATATTGCTGCTGTGAGATATGCTGACCAAAGAACTCGAACGAATGCAGCGAATTTTATCAATATGCTTCCTGAAGTCTCTTTTGTTTTGGTTTTAAAGGCTTTTGAAATCTCTAAAGTGAGAGACATCTCGTTTCCTTCCAGTCACGTTTCACTGGTTCTCCTTCCGTCTCACCATCCATTCGTCATTGATTTCCCCATCTCATAATGTCGAGACACTTGTCACCATATCATTGATAAAAAAGTAAACAGGTCTACAACAATAATTCACATCTATGCAAAAATACCTGAAACCACGAAATTTTAAAACAGAAATATCCCTTGGTTTTCCTGTTAGCTAAATTTTTAGGATTGATTAAGCTGTTGAAGAAGAAGAACTAGACGTAACCAAAAGAAGATTCCACCCACTCGGAGCTTCGCCGGCAGCGAATGGCATCGTCGAGCGCGGTTCTGCCACATACCACTCGCCCTCCGATCGCTGCCAAGCGCATTCCAGTTCACCGTAGTCGTCACGACACGACAATGACGATGTTGTTGGCTGAATCGTCTACCCATCAGTTGTAGTCAGTTGTAGAATTATGTAGTTCATCACTCAGTTTTGTAAAACGGGAATTCCCACCAATATTTTATATAATTTTTACAGCACTCCATGATTTTGCTGCATCGTAGTGCAAACCAACTGATGACTTTCTAAAATTCTAGTGTGGTATGCTTTGTGACTATGAAGCATCTAATGCATTCTTGAATTCAGAAAATTACTCTATTTATTGCTTATAAAAATTCTATGGTAATGGTGGACACGCAGCGGAAAATGAGCACCGCCATTTGGTAGAGTTAGGGCTGTACTTTACGAGAGTGCAAAAAGCATTCAGCACCAATCCTATTACTTGGAAAGGTGTCATCTATCTATCCGCCTTTAATAAGGTTCGTAGAGGTGGTTTAATACACATCTGACTTATAGCTTGACTTGCTGGTGTATACTAATATATAAAGCCCATGTTTGGATCCTCTTAGACAAGTCTGTTATCCATCTACGAAGGGATGCGGGTCGGCGTGCGGGACCCAACGAACCTTCCTTTTTTTTTAAGGCCATCTCTAATCACTGCGCAACGCCCACACAGTGCTTCATTATGGTACAGCTATTCCCCTCGTTGAACCAATTCCCTCCACAAATTTACATGTAGAAATATGATTTTTCGTGATCTGACAGCCGTATTAGTTATATGCAGCTCAGCTATTAGTGGCATAGAGAAAAAGATGTGGGGTAACTATTCTTCATGAGACTCATCGATATGTGAAGTGTCTAAAAGGATGGAAAAGCGTTAAACCTCTGAATCACCTTTGTGCAGGCAGCATTCGCGGATAACGGAACAAGCGTTGAATGATATGTAAGGTCCTGTAGCGAAAATGACCGCCTAAATATGTTTTGGTGTACTGTAGTATGGAAACGGATATGTAGGAAATAGTGGTAGACTCACTTTTAGATATATTTTATGTGCCAGAAATGAATGAAATTGCGAATTCAAGAAAAATATGTTAAAAAGATTTATTTTATGCTAATGACCATATTTAAAGTGGACACAGAACTGTATATCAGTAAGATTATCATCCATAGTACCGCTGAATGGTGTTTTCATTGGCGGCGTTGCAGAACTGTTCTGGCAGCTTGCATTTGCAGATGAAGGACTTGATTCCGAAGAAAGAGAGCAGGGTTCCTGGAATCGTGAATCATAAAACATTCAAAGTTTGATTCATAAATGATTCACTGAAACAGCTGTGACCACAAAAAAAAATCAGAATCACGTGTTTCTCACTAGGGCGATCAACTTAGTAGTGAAATAGATTATCCCTCTTTGTGAGCTGCACTTGATCAGTTGTCATGAAATTGTTAACTCGGGTTTTCAGTTCCCTATTAGCCAATGTTATCGAAGATGTCTAACTTTTTGAACTTGTTTTAAGAAGACGAAATCATCGAAACGTTACTTATAATGAACTATTAAGAGACCAGCCAATGACAGGCTCAGCTTTATCAAGAACAATTCGTGAGAACACAGTAACTTGTCGATCAATGCTGAGGTCAGTGTAAAATTGCTCTTTGAGGTTCTGGAACATATTGCATCTACTGTTAATTTTTGAATATGACACAGGAATCACAAGTCCACGTCCTGAAGAAGTTCTGATCGTTGTCTTTGTCGGTTATCTGACCGGGCTTTGGATGAATCTCACGTTGTATATCAAAGACCGACACTAAGAACACCTTTAAGTGACCCTAATCAGGTAAGGCAATCGTGGATTTGCTGAAACTTTCAACGAGTTTTAGCGAAGAGACCTTAGTGTTTTCGAAGAACATTAATTGCTCAGAGGAACTTTTAAAACAGGAGTAGTGGAAAGAAAAAAGAAGAGAAATAGAAGAGCTATGAGTTCGTCGGCATAAGCAAGCTTAAGATGGAAGAAGGCAATTAGTTAGATCTACCTGCGCGGCACCACGAGAGATGTGGAACATTGCCTATACATCGTATATGATAACACATAAGCTACGTAGGGTTCTGAAGGTGGCTAGGAAGACAATGGGTTACGGTAAAGATGAAGTAGGCATACATGAATGTTGACGACCCAGTATTTCGCAAACAGCAAGGAAAGTGTGTTATCAAAAAATTATCTAAAAACTAACCCGTGCTTCTTAGATGACATGCGCTCGACAGCCGATGTGGATATTCCTGTTGGCACCGTTGTTCGCAATCCTTGTCGAAACCCTCGCGCTGAGGGCAGACGTCGTCTTCGATCTCTGAAATAACAATAAAAATAAAGGCGAGAAAGGATGGTGAGAAAAGGATGGCGTTTTAAGAAGGTTCAGAGAGAACTTAGTTAGTCCATTAACATGAACGTCTTCTAAAGGTCGCAATATCCGATTTTTTTAAAATGACAATCTGAGAAGAAACTCTAAGATTCGGTCATGTATCTGCAATAAATTCGTCCGGCTTCTTTATTTCTAGGGAAGTTGCGGTCACCTTTAAAGTTCCATTCCCTACATTTTACCCTTAAAAGAAGATTTTCGGAAGCAATATGTCCAACTGCCATTGCATCCTGAAGAACAGGGTTAGCATATTTTATTGCTGTTTTTATTTTGAAGAAATCCTACCAGAAATTTTATATCACCATGCTTTTAAAAACAGCTAGTAGCTTTCTAAGTAGGAGTAGAATACGCTTTTCACCAGTTCTTCATCTAGATCCAACAAGCGAGTTGTTAGCTCGGGTTTGTTTATTTCAGTTCTGCTTGGAGGCGCTGTTGAAACGGTACAGAGAACTTTTATTGCCGCGTAGGGATATCGGCAATGTAGTCACGTTCTGAATCCATGACAAAAGACTTGGACTTAGAATTTCCACTACGCTCTTGTGTTTCACTAAACAGCTATATAGCTTGCTAAGCTATCGTCCACTATTCCCACTCAAAAACCAGTCGAAGCGCCATGGTCGGCGCGTACTTCCGTGAGAAAATGCAGTTGCGCCAAGATTACATAAGCCTTCCAATCCTAACCGCGAAAATCAGCAAGAAAACCGAGACCGCCATACTGCTACAATTGTTATGACGGTCAATTTATAATTGCATCAATTAAGACTAGAGGCTTCACAAAAGACTAGGATGTGGAAGCGCCAAGATGAGTGGATCTGTGGGCTGGTGCGCTTAGAGTTATCCACAAACAAAAAGACCTAACCAATATAAGAAAAGTTAAAAAAGACTTTGTTTCGATTTATGGAGGCTTTTGTCTGAATATACCTGGAGCGTTCAGTGAGTATGAAAAGCGATATTAGAGGAGAACTTGGTAGAAGATGATGATCACCCTGAGTCACGACCGGGCCTCCAAGAGAGGTCGATGATCAACTTACCGATCTCGAACTACATGCTCACTTATTTTTTAACTCAGCAGTTCTTCCATATCTTCTTATTCAGTAGGAAAAAAATGGATTGGTAATTCAGCCAAATGGAAGATGTAGCGCGCAAAACACAAGGTACTCGAGCGACGTCTTGTCAAGATGAACAAGCACACTCAATACGAAGCTGGTTTTCGTGGTTTAGATTTTAAAATGGTGTCTTGTCTTCGAAGCTTGTAGAATGCGTTTTAAGCACCAAACGTTAACGAGCTGGTCACCGAAAGAGAAAAGAACACATCAACTGGCTGAAAAGAACATTGAAAAGCGCATCTTGAGAAAATCAAAAAGGCTTCAGCGAATATAAACAAGAAGATGGAACGAAATGTGTTCGTTAAACGCTTAAGTCAGCTATGCTAACTGTCAGAATCAATTTTTAGTTTTTGTAATCTCAACAGTAGGAAAACCCGAATACGATCATCTCGATGAATCGTTGCAAGACAAATGAACAGAGAGCTGAAACCCACAAGACGCCAGAGTACGCCTCTTTCAATTACCTAGGTAAGTTAGTCCGAATCAAGGAATAATTCATTAATCATAAAAATTTAATGTTTGATAGTTAACGCTACTCCGGGTGAAACTCTGACCAAATGTCCTACATTGTCGTAGCGTAAAAGTTTTCGACAGCTTTAAAGAGAACTTCATAGATCATCTTGAAGTGAAACCCGTGCCAATAAAACATTATTTATTTCCAGGTTTTCACCATTTCATCACATTCCAAGAGCGTTCAGTTGTTTCTACGGCAATTTTCATGCAGAGTACAACCATTTAAAACAAACCTAGGCAAGGTATCGGTGTAGTAAGGTGATCAATAATCGGATTCGCATATTTTGAAGCCTCAAGAAATCGTTAGTTTCGATCAAAGTGATGACTAGAGACATTCAAGTAATATTAAATTGTTCAGAGATAAATGAGAATTTTAACTATGTCACTTAAATTGTCATAAGTTACTTCATTGATTAAAATAAAACCATTTGAATCTACATACTTTGTCAATGAGAAACAAATTTACTTACTTCAGCTGCATAAATTTTGGCACTTCTGGAAGCGATGAATTCGTTGAAGGCATTTTTTGTGTTATCGTGATTGGTGAAGCACTTCTCGTGCTGGAAGTCGTCAAGATGCTTGAAGAAGTGATGACAAGACGGTGAAAGTCAAGAGGTGTGTTGAATATGGCGGATAAGGAAAAGTTTCGTAGCCCGACTAGTTCAACTTTTGCAGTATGGTTCTGCACCGTCAAGCTCGCCGTTGTATTGAAGGCTTAGCCCTTTTCTGCTTACTATTGCTGGTCCTTGTTATTGAAGCCTACGGTGCGTCTGGTCAGTTTGTTGGCAATATATTTATTTATATGATCTTATAAACTGATCTTTTTTAGCTGATGCGAGGTTGGTATAGGTTTTTGTTATCGTTGTGGTTGTCGTTGTTGTTGGTGCTGTTCGTCGATGGCTAGCGTTTCGCCTCCCTCAGAGCCGTGATGTTACGAGTGGGACTCTCTATAGGACCTGTACCAACCTCGTATCAGCTAAAGAAGATCATTTTATAAGGTCATATAAATAAATATATCAGCTATCTATGCCGAGGTTTATAGAAAGTCGGTCTTTTGAGCTGTTGGAAATACTTCTGTGTCGCAATCATTTCGCCAGGATTCTAAAAGCATTGATGAATAAGCCTGACTGCACACCACCAAACACTCATCATAACCTTTTTGGTGCGATTTCGGCTTTGGAAAGTGCTGTGGAGCCTGATCGCAATCCAGACATTGAGGTGAAGTTGCCGGCTGTCGAACAGAATCTACTTCTCGTTGCACATCACAATTCCATCAAGAAAAGCAGAATAAGAGCAGACGACACTTTAAAAAGGCGATTTTTATCGCCGTTTAATTCGTTCATCCTTTAATTCGTGCGGCACCCACTTGCCGAGCTTTTTTGTCTTTCCTATGCGATTCAAGTAAGCGGAAACTGTTATTGTGCTTACGTCAAGTTGTTCTGTAAGCTTTCGAACTACGAATTCGCCAACACTAACTTCACCTCAAACTTGTTTCGAGCGGTCTCCGAATTTCGTCGAAATCTTAAGTACTGCGTCTATTGATTTAAGGTGAGATTATCATAAATTGTTATTGTGATTTGATAGCTGGTTTCGGTGACTTCACTTTCTTCAGAGCTGTTTTGCGTGAAGACAACAAACTAAATGTAGGAACAGCTGGGAGCCGCATGATATGCGAAAATGAGTGATATAAATGAAAAATGAACTAAATACTGGAGCAAATCACTAATAGTTTATCGATATAACGCTAATTCATATCAGAACCTCAAGATGTCACCATTTACCTGCCTCTGAAGCAATATCTTCTCAACACTCAGAATCATAAACGATGACGATCACCTCTATGAGGTGGTTAAGCTATTCGCGATTACATGGACACCATGGCCTTTATTTTTATTTTCGTGGGTTCCAGAATCTTTTTGCCAAAATATTTTTATCCAAATTAAACACATCTGGGCTCTGAAGAAGGTGAAGTCGTTGAAGCCTACAGCAACAACAACAACAACAGCAACAGCAACAACAAGTGATAACAGCCTCGCGTCAGCTCAAGGACAGACCGTAAAAATGTACATGCAAATGTGTCTATTCACTTAGTAACTAATAGAAAGGCATCAAAATAGTAGTGACGAGAGTATATTCGAAAAACTTCGCTGATCGGTAGTTTGCCGAACAAATGGTTGTTTTTTCATTCTAGTCGCGATGGTAATTGCATGGACTGTAAAAGTATATAAGTATCAGGTCAGATTGAACTTAAGCCTGAAACCCTTCCGAATGCCCGACAGCAATAAATTTGCATGAAGGGCCAAACTAAAAAATAGTAAATAGTAGCACTCATATAATTCATACGCATGGAACAAGGATTGTTCAACAATTCTGCAATGGTGATAGTCCATGAAGCGTATTCCAATGGGTTTAGAACAAAAAACTGGCGCTGTCGTGAATGCGTTGGCCGAAAGTGAATTACATCGGATTTGAGGTCAATCCGTGATTTACACTGCGGATTACGCCATTTTAACTGCTAATGATCAGTCGTCTTTGACCGAATCCGTCTCACTGACATTCATTATAGTTACAACGAGGACGAACCACTTGAATGGATGAGACCTCGCTGCATACCTTTTCCAAAGCTTTGCATTAAAAAGAATGACTTAATAAATGTAACATAATTCGAAAACATAGATGGACCGGTCATATAATGAGAAGAGCAGACGAGAGATGGACGAAAAGAACAGTAGAGTGGACTCCAGTGAAATGCAAACATCCCCTAGGAAGACCACCTACACGTTGGGTGGACGTGTTCGTAAACAAAGCTAATCAGCTGTACCCGCAGCCGCAGTTGTTTTACAGATCACGCTATGAGACTCGCACGCGCTACCATGTTCGAACAAGACCACCACCATGGACTACGATTGCAAGAGAATGGAAGGAATGGCATATATGCTGGGGTTCGCACAGCTCGTGAAGACGGAACGTCTAAGTATCTAATTATCCAAGCAACTCGAAAATATTTTACTCTTTTAAGGCTATATGCATTTAAAAAAGAAGGCCCGTTGTCTAAAAATTTTTCTTCGAAAATTCCTTTTTTGTATGTTGTGTAGTCGTCGGCTCGACAACGCAACACATGTTCACCAAATCCGGGAACTTCCCAGTGTCAGCAAGCTTATATGAGACTAATGAAACAGTGAACTGAAACCTCACTAGGCCACCACAACTCATGGCATAGGCCAAGTATGCATAAAACCACCTCTGCCACGCTACGAGTGGAGTCCATTGCACAGTATACAGCTCAGAGATTGATCAAAAGTCGAAAGACTTGCCCTTCACGGCAACTGAGCGAAGTGCACGACGTAAATCTTTACTCGTCATACATTTTAAGAGCGGCATACAGTAATGTTCTACCTTATATGGTGACAAAAAGCACATATACTTCAATGGAAAGCATAAAAACATACGAGGATTTCCAAACAGATAAAATAAAGCAAAAAATATAACTTTAATTAAACTGAGATATTTGCGAAACTCTGGACCGCAGGTGTCTATGGTGGGGAACGAACGCGCTATTGTCCTTTCCGGGGAGTAACGCGCTCACTACCAAACCATGCGGGTCCTTCGTTTAGCTGAGAGACAGGCGAAACGAAGGACCCGCATGGTGTGGTGGTGAGCGCGTTACTCCCTGGAAAGGGCAATAGCGCGTTCTCCACACCTGCAGTCCAGAGTTTGCAAATATCTCAGCTTCATTAAAGTTATATTTCGCAATATACCCTGCCATCAAAAAGTGTAGGCAGTAAACAAAAACGGTTAAGAAAACAAAAAATATAAAGCGGTAAATGAAAGCTAAGAAATGAATAGATAAGTCAAGGGCAAGGGACCACGTTAATCTTGAAAGAACGACAAAAAATTTTTAAAAAAAAACAAAGATCTTAGCATTACCACCATATTATTTGAGAACGGAACAAATGCTTGTTGAAAACGAATTCGATTTCTACGAGGGCTAATGAAAATCCACAGAAAGGTACCTCGTGTTAGCGAAGACATAACGGGTAAAAGATTCCAACGTCAGTGTAGAAGAAATTTTCTTATGGTACAAGATACTGTATGAACAGAAGTGTACTTGGACTGATTCATTACCTTTTTCACATGCATTAATTGGCGTCGAGAGCAGGTTGACAAGTATAAGAAGAGCCGTTAAACCAACACCAATTCGTAGACGACCAGCGGCCATTTGCGAACTAGAGACGCTAGTGGACAGCCAGTCAGCCACACCTCCTCAACACCAACGAACCCCCAGCGCTCAATCGCGATCGTCGAAACCAATTACATTCGAACAGTACAAAGTGCAGAAATGAACTGTGGACCTGGGTAGGGTACATGAAAAAAACTTGCTCCGCCCACTACTCTTTACCTTATTATTGGAAAGGGCTTCTTTTTCCTTGTTGCCGTTACATAATTGATAAACTTTGGCGACACATATTTCATCTCTTAGTAAAAGATATTATCAAAACTTGGAGAGACTTTTGCTTTGAAATTAACCATATATTCCAAAAAAAAACTGTCTGCTACCTTTTGATGACCATGACCGTAAGGTGTGAATTAAATGGAGAACATTTAAGATAGCAAATGATTTAAGGTAACAATTTTATTTAGCCTGTTTAGAAGCCTTAGTACTCTCCTTTTTTGCTAACACTCGATTCCTATTGGTTTCCAGCGGCATCCTTTGTCTACCAATTATTGTTCGCTAGGCAAAGCAAATTTTTAGAGGTTTCATATCCACATTAATCCATTTGGATTTATAGAACTGTGACATTGCCTTCGATCGGAGGTCGTCGTCTAATAGCAGAAATCCCCACTGGCGCTTCAAGAAACCACTGGTTTTGGTTGAAACACCAGCACGACTGGCTGAGAATTCCAGCATAAAGCACTATCAGCAAGGTCTTGTGGCAGTAAAGCGCGAAGACACCACATTCTCAAACCATGGCCCAATTCGCCTACGAACTCCTCCACCTTCGTTGAACAACTGTAGGTGTATCTGCCCATCTGAATAGTGAAAATGCAAATATCTAAATGAAGTTCTGTTGAACATGAATTAAGTATGTTATGGCAAATATGACTATAACTGTGCATGTTTAACTATTTGTTTTTCAAGTAATTTTGGGAAAGATGGTGAAGTCGCACCAATGAATTCATCGAATCCTTAAGTACTTTAGTTGTCACAGAATAATCCGAGATGAAGATGTCAATCGGAGGTCGTCGAAGACCGCACTTTTTATCAAAGGTCTAAAATAGTGTTTCACTTCAATATTCTACTTATTTTCAAATTTTAATTTATACGAGTAGTTAGTAGAAGATGTACTATGTTATATCTGCAATAGTGTCTGGGCTTATTCTCTTACGTGATCCAAGCCGTTTTCGTCCTCTTCCGATGGTATTTTTATGTTTCGGGCTACAATGGTTCTAGTTCACCTCTCAATAGATTCACCTAGCTTCAAGAAAGAAGTTCGACGACATTATTTCTAAACTCAGTACAGAGTAAATCTATTTACGGGTGAATTCACCACTATAATAGAAAAAATCAACTCAAAAGGCGACAGGTCTTTTTCCTGGTCGGCAATTGTGTGAGGTGAAAACCTAGTAACATTTCGGCATGACTTCAGAATTCCAGGAAAAGAGTTGAATCGACCAGCAGTACATCGCAGTATTCGGAAATGGGATATCGTCGCCAACGAGGTTGTCTTGGCACTTTAATGAGAAAAAAGACTTGGCTAACGAAGAAAATCATGCAAAACTCTAGGGCACTAAACGTAGATCACTTGATAATCGGCCACATCCCGGGACCATTCTAGTTATTTTGGATTAACCGTCCATATTCAATATCTGAAATGTTGTATTCTTTTTTGTTTTTGCACATGAAATAGATATTTGGCAGGCTTAGTGAATTGAAATGACATTAAAATTCCGCAACAGTTTGCATCGGTTCACTTTTGGAGTTTTTGGTCCTCATGGAGTTTCCCCAAAGAGAACGAGCCCACTTGGTCCATCTGTTTTCTCGATGAAGATTCCAAAACCTCATCAAAAGTGTAGTAAACAGGTTGAAAGGTGTTCAACTTAATATTGAGCATAATGAGGCAACAAGAGGTTTTTCCAACTAACAAATTGCCAGGATTTGTCCCGGGTTCAAGATTTACATTTCGGGATTCGTGATGTCTGGTCACTCAAGCACTCAAATGAGAGATCGGGCATACCATTATCACTCACCTTCAACCAGATATGATCAGTGGCCAGCTGCTTTATTGAATGTGTCAGAGCCAGCAATAAGATTTGGGTGACCTAGAAAACGTTGGGATAGTAAAGAATTTCGGCTATAACTAACGAAGGGAACAAATTACACATGAAATGGAGTATTCAGTTTTGCAAAATGTTGCACTGTTTAGGAGAAAACTCTTTACTATGATAAACTCCAAAAAAGGAGTGGATAGCACTGTGGTAGTGATGCCTTTTAATACGCGTTCAACCGTGGTTTGGCACCACGGCAGGATAACGAGTTCCGCATCTCTACGGGGTCGCACAGTTGTCAGCAGCTTTCTCTTGGAAGCCCACGCCGATCAACGAAACCTTGGAACGCTCTAACACAGCCATATCAAAATTACTATTTTTGCTCAGAAAGAATTGACTTCATTCAGCATTATTAACAGGGAAAACGAAAAATCCAGAAACAGTAATCGAATCCACTGGCGAGTCTGGAGGTCATGATTGACGATGGATGCGAGGAAAACGAATCGATTGGAACGAATTCTGGATTCCACAGAGCACATTTGAAGACGGGTCATATTAATAAAAGTGGATTGCAAATAAAGCAATCTCCTGTATCTTCTTAGTGTCACATTCTCCTGATGGTGCTCTAAGTGAGTAGAACTTTGGTGTCTTTTATACTGACAGATTTTGAACTTGATTTTTTTTAGATTTTGAACTGATAGATATTTTTTAGACATTATCGACTTTTTTGTTGGTCTAAAAATATTGAGGATTAGGAGAATACCGATCTTACAAAATGCAAAAGTAGATTTTTTTTGTTTTATTAGTAACAGACGTTGAAAACTGTCTGAAGATTTTTTCATGATTTGCGCAATAAAAACCTTTTTGAAACATGAATGGTTTCAGAGCAAAAGAGCACATTTCATTCGTTATCGGGCATATGCTGACTTTTGATATTCGCTCAATAATTAGTGGCAACTCATTTTTATTGTTAATGGTCTTCTAAGGAATCCTTTAGCTCTGTAGTAAAAAGTGTGGAATGGATGGATTAGTAGCGATGATATATTATTGAGTGGTTACATTTCTTTCACTGCTTAATCTCAACGGTCGGATTGAACTGGTTTTCTGAAGGTGGTTGTCGAGCGGCTGCAAACCAGAAGGTGTATCCGATCTAGCATCGAATCTCGCTTTCTTATCACTGAACACTCCGGATTTGGCGGGTGTTGATAGCGGGGAACTAAATCGCAGTTGGGTGACCGATCAACGACCAAACCCCATACGATAGAAAATGGCAGTTCTTGCGTTCTGCACCTATCTTGCCTCCCATAATATACAGTTGAGGTGACCTAAATTTGAATTTCTTGAAAATCTTGGATGAATGGGGTTTGATTATACTTCGCTAACAATAGAACTTATACTAGATTCCTTTTCATGCATATTCGACGAGCTTCTTCAAGCTCTTTGCGTGTGGAATCCGCTGATCATTGAGATGTCTCGTCTTATTTATGAATAAGGTTGAATACCAGTCGATTCGATTCTTCCTCTAATCGTGTGATAGCCAAACTGGAGCAATCCTACTTGGATTGCAAAGACTGACATTTTTCGAGACAAGTCTAGTACCAAGACTTGGTGAGCCCAGGACAGTGTCAGACGTGCACGATGTTCGTGATAAACAGCATCACTAGCATTGTGCTTCCAGCTGCCCTAAAATTGAATTACGATGTTTAGAAACAAGCGATTGGGATAGGCAGTGCATTAATATTAAGTATTGAGTTTAAGAGAAGAGTCTACGCTCGATGATCAGTTGGGGGAACATAATCTGCAACGAAAAGTTCTACTTCAAGGAATTTTCAGTGGGTCTTAATAAGTAATGAGAAGACTGGAATAAAATGTGAAAATACTAATGGAAAAACGCCGTATTGGACTGCTGTATGCATAACCACTCTTCCGTGAGTATTCATTTTCCACGAAAATTAGAGTTGTTGAATACGGAAGTCGTCCAGTCAGTTCCACAACTCTGCAAAGCTTCACCAAGGCAAATCTGGTTGGTAAAGTAAAATAAAACTATCGTTACCGAGTTCTCTTGACCAACCCTTCTCAAACAGCGTTTTATAGCTGCGCTTACTTCATTTGAAATAAAGGGTAAAATAAAACTGTTCCCAGGTTCGACTTTCTATTAACCTCGGCATTGGAATATGAATACGTAGTTTTCTTGTTCAGCAATCGCGAGGTTGTTATACAGCATACATTTACTTCCATAGAAAAACACACAATACAATACAACACAACAGTAGCTGACGTTTCGGCAGTATCGCCTTCTTCAGAGCCTGGAAGGGTATACTGATATACAATTTATTAGGCCAAACACTTCAATAACATTTACAGTAAGACGAAAAAACTTCATGGCAATTACATGATCAACAGCTTCTCGAAACACAGACCGCTTTTCACATGACTTCCAATGAAGAAGGTAAGAACAGCTGATTATAGTCGCATATAGATGAGTGCGCCACCCCACACCAGAAATTGATATATAGATACGGGGCCAGGTCGCGTGTAACCTCTGGGCATTCCTCCCTGCTATTCATGGCCGGATTTTTGGCATTTATCCAAAAAGCCTCAAGGAGTTTGCGCATTGGTGTCTTAGTCTCCTGTGCGTGGATATTGACTTTAACTTCGCCAATATATTCGTCTCCGCAATCCTCGCAAGAGATCAGGTATATCGTACTTGAACTCATTCAATCACCGTCCTGCTAATAAAGGGCAACATAAATGGGACCTTATTTTGTCCAAGTGTTTCGTTTCGGCGAGTCGCTCTCCTTCTGAACTTATCTCCTGCGGTAATTATTTCGTAGCCATTGGAGATGGCTATTCGCCGAGCCAAGTCGCGTGATTCTTCTTTTAGTTCCCTGGTTGTGCACACAGAGGTAGCTGTTCGAAACATGTTTCTCACAAGCGCCCTCTTTGTGTGTGATGGAGGGGAAGAAGGGAAACGAACCAGGGTGTTTTTGTTGCTTGGTTTTCGGTACCACTTTGTCATGTAACCGCTATTTGTCAAGTTGATTTGAACGTTAAGAAATGGAAGCCAGGTCTCTTTCGGTTTCTCCCGGGTGAATCTAATACACTCAGACTGCTCATTCAATAATTCAAAGCATTTGTCCATCTCCTCCTGAGTAGAGAAAGTGACAAAACAATTATCTCTATACCTGCAGTAGAGCAGCGGCCGGAAGTCGATACCCGAGGCTTCTATTCTAGACATGAAGGCAATGGCGAGAGTTGGTGCCAACCGCTGCCCCATTGCCAGCCCTCTCATTTGTGCGTAATATTTCCCAAACCATCTGAAGATCGAGCAGTTTAGGCATTGTTTTAAGAGAGCCATAAGCTGCTGAATAGACAATCCATGCATGTGTATTCCTCCTTCATGTTCAACAAAAATTCAAGAAAGGAAGAATCACGCGACTTGGCTTGGCGAATAGCCATCTCCAATGGCTACGAAGTAGTTACCGCAGGAGCTACGTTAAGAAGGAGAGCGACACACCGAAACGAAACACTTGGACAAAATAAGGTCCCATTTATGTTGCACTTTATTAGCGATGAAGTAAGCGTAGCTATAAAACCATGCCTAAAAAGGGCAGGTCTAGAGGAATCGGTAGCGGTAATTGAAATACCACCGAATACTCTTCGTCGTCAATTAGTTCGTAACCGCTTGTATGACCATCTATGTGAAACAGCAAACTGCGTATTTTGCCCTTCCGGCAGGCATGTTGATTGCATGAGTTCAGGTACGATATACCTGATCTCTTGCAAGGATTGCGGATATGAATATATTGGCGGCACGGACAGACCCTTGTGTATCCGTATAAAAGAACACCTAGATGGCAAACGAAAAGTAAGACAAAGTACCCCACTAGGCACCCACAGGATACAAAAGCATAGCGGAAACGATTTTGAAGTTAAAGTCAATATCCTCGCAAAGGAGACTAAGACCCAACGCGCAAACTCCTTGAGGCTTTTTGGATAAACGCCAAAAATCCGGCAATGAATAGCAGGGAGGAATGCCCAGGGGCCACACGCGACCTGGCTCCGTATCTTTGGATCAATTTCTGATGTGGGGTGGCGCAGTCGTCAACCATATGCGACTATAATCAGCTGTTCTAACCTTCCTCATTGGAAGTCATGTAAAAAGCGGTCTGTGTTTCGAGAAGCTGTTGATCATGTTATTGCCATGAAGTTTTTCGTCTTACTGTAGGTGTTACTGAAGTGTTTGGCCTAATAAATTGTATATCAGTATACTCTTCCAGGCTCTGAAGAAGGCGATACTGCCGAAACGTCAGCTACTGTTGTGTTGTATTGTATTGTGTGCTTTTCTATGGAAGTAAATGTATGCTGTATAACAACCTCGCGATTGCTGAACAAGAAAACTACGTATTCATATTCCAATGCCGAGGTTAATAGAAAGTCGAACCTGGGAACTGTGGATTGACTTTCTTGTATTTAATTGCCAACAGAAAATATCGATTTTGTTACAGACTAGAGAAAGCTATAATCACTGAATCGGGAAGTGCAAGTCATACGTGATAAGAACGTTGTGGGCAGAATTCGCTTATTGAATGGCCGAGGAATAGTGGAAAAACGGGTGGAGGACTATGAGTAGTTAAGAAGTCTGGATGTAACGAGTGCTACCTGTTTCTAACTCAATTGGATCATGAAAATAGCGCGCTTTTTGCTGACTCAAATAACGGACAGGATTATAGGTCACCTAACAAAGAGGTTGCACTGCCGCTCCGAGGCTTTTCATCACACAGAAGATATAAAAGTCGAATGATTGGAACGAAAACGAAAAGTTTATACTCTTTGGCGGTAAATTTAAATCATGTGTTTGCTTTGTCAATGATATTAACCTTAAGAAATACTAATGGAGCGAAAAGAGATTTGGAAGATTACAGCTTCAGCTTAACAGGCTTCATTGCTGATTTGGGCTCCATAGATTAATCCATTTGACGAGTGTTTGCTGATGGTATTGGTCGGTAGTACTAGCTGAGAGACATGCGGAACGAAGGACTCGCATGTTGTGGTGAACGGGTGCGTTAGCTCCCGGAAAGAGTAGTGGAGCGTTCGTTCCCCACCGCAAACACTTGCGGTCCAGAATTTTGCAATTATCTCAGCACCATTGCAGTTGTATCACACATAGAAACCTGCCGTGAAAAATTGTGATAGGCAGTAAATAAGAATTTAGCATTGAGATTTGGAAGAGTTAAAGATAAATAGAGATCGATCGTTTATTGACTGTGAAGGTCACACCCAATATGTACCTAGAGCTTCCACTCATCATGCGAAACCAAGCGAAAGAATTCAGTAAAGAAAGGGAAACAGTGCGGATCACATTCGTCTCTGGGTGACTTGAAATATTGCAGAGGTCATGTTGACTTCTTCCAGTTCTCCTTTTTTCTTGTAAGTGCTCTGCTATACAGTTCTTTGACATGGTTTTGAAAAACCGAAATCGAAACAGATGAGTTGGTGGTGTAATGGGAAATATCACCGCTACCAGATGGATGCAATAGAAGATAAATCCCAACAGAATGCTTATCGGACGTCGAGCAGCTGTATTGGCAGCTGGAAACAATTTTTGGGTCACAACATGATACTCGCGGAGCTTACCAGGAGCGAACTAATCCACTGCCTCAATGATGATCGAGAAGAAATGAAATTCTTCGACCTTCGTGACCATCCAAGAATCCAAATATTTGCCTAAAGCAACTTCACCGTCAGCAACTGTACCAGTAGCTGTAGTTGTTTCATAGATCACGTTATAAGACTTGCACCCACCGCCATGCTTAAAAGAAACCACCGCCATGAATGACGAGTGCGAGGCAGCAAAGAAACGAAAGCAAAATGTGCTGGGGTCTGCACAACTCGTGAAGACGCGATGTCCAAGCACGCAAGTATCAAGTAACTTCACCATCACTGTTTCATTGGAGCAAATGTTCTTATTTGATAGGCGTTGAGTCTTCGAATTCAGTAGGTGGTGATGGTCCAAATTTCTGGATCTTGTTTCAAAAACGTTACCGACATTTTTTTATCACTGCTTTATGATAAGGCGAAAACTTAGTGAGCAAGACTGTAGAGGACAGAAAACGTGTTATACTTCACGTAAATTGAAAGCTAGTACCTTTCAGCTCACAGCTTGATTGAATTATTGGAGTCTTCACATGATTGCCAATGAAAAACAAGTTTATTCCTTATAAGAACGATGAAAGGGTCAAATCTCAGCGTTCATCTATCCTCGGGCAATGTGCACACACTCTTCTTTATTATGTATCCGTAAAAGTTGACTTATTTCATATATTGCCTGCACAATGATTTGTGGTAGCTTGCCGATGTATCAAGTCAGTTCTGGTATCCTCCTAGACAGGTTCGGTACCATTTTGTTTACTTCAAGGTGCTGAAAGGCTTGGTGAGCCTGGACGCCGTATCGAACCAGGGATAACGTGAAGAGCATCTCCAGCCACTGCGCTACAAGTCACCCCTGTTTGTTTAATGACAACAAAATTTTAAGTTTATAGGATTGGCGAATCAACTGAAAACCTTTTTGGTAGCGGGTTGGTTATTGTAGCTTTTTAAACGATTAGATGTTGAGCTCCTTGCTCTTGAAAAACTAATAGTCTATTAACAAGAGGTCCAATAAGGAGGGCCGAGTTAGCACAAGATTATTATCTCAGTTCTTCAATTCTGAACAGTGATGTTGATCCAACGTTTATTCGTTGAAGTTGTTTGCACTTTCCAAGAAACAAATGATCGTCAGAATGACTAAGTGCTCCAAAATTGACTTAGGATCTGCCTCGGACTAAATGAACACCTTCGACTAACTATAGCGCAAAAGATCATTAGTGGTGGTGTAAGAGCATTTTACGCAACACTTCACAAGCCAAACATTAGAGATCTTTTTTCTTGCCTTTGCGAAGCGTAAAACAAACTCGACTGCGATGATTGCTTTTTCGGTCCTGGTTCAATACATATAGAAACCACACGTTCTCCCCACAATTCAACTGCAATGATAGGAAAGCGAAACTGCTGTGCTGGTGCTTTGCTCACCAGCAAGACTATAAGCCGATGTGTTTAGCTCTGCTTTACTTGATGTCTTCACTGAGTGGCTGTTGACCATTTGGTTTATTCAATTGGGCACTGGAGATTATATATGGTTGTCGTCGACTCTTCTGATCTTCTGCACTTTCTATCGCATAACATGACGATTGAAACGGACGTTGTAACACATGATCGCTTCCAACAACTGCTGTTACATTAAACACAGGCGAAATCATAGTTTCAGCCAAATATATGGTCTAAATGAAATGGAATGGTCATGGGAAGAGCAGTGGTAAGAGATATCGTGCAATACGAGTTTAGCTTTTGCTTAGACCCTCATACTAGCTAGCTAAGGTCCTATACTTCCGGGTTGGGAAAACGATGTCAGACTTGACTACTCTATCTAAACTGCAGCGTTGATTGCTTTTGGTGAGGGTCTAAGATAACTTCAGTAGAACTATAAGATTACATTTAATTTAACTACAATTTTGTGCGAAAGTTGCGAAGAAGACAAAATGCTCTAGAAAATCAGCTGAACGCACATCTAGATTGGAAGACCTTTGATGATAATGGATGCGAGATGAATGACGAAGAATTAAAGATGTTTCAGATTACCGACTGCATATGAGAGCTTGTCATTCAAGAAAAAAACAATTAATATTTGAGTATGAAGAGATGAACTTTATATGAAAGAAAAGAATAAAAGTTTTAAAAAAAATCAAAATCATCAACGATTTCGAGACAGCTTGTTAGGAGTTCCGTCATCCAAAATGGCACGAATGAGAGAAAATCTGTCCAAAGTGAAATCAAAACAATTTTTAGATCAAAAAATCTGATTCCAAACGCAGAACTGAGACTCGTCACCGAAACCTCATCCGGCTATTTGAAGCAGTTTTACTATAAGGTGGACCATTTTTTCTAGGTTTCTTCACCTTGGTAGATTTATGAAATGAGGAAATTAAACTTCACTATGAGCATGACGTTAATTCCATAGTCACCGACATGTGGTTGTAATCTGTCGAATCAACGTTGATAATTCCATGAACACACAATGTTAGCGAATCGGGTTCCATCGAGAGTCCGCATCATTTAACTGCTATTATTCTCTCTTCGACTTCTTGTCATGTTGTTGGATTTTTTGTGTCGGTGACGACAGTCATTTGTGTGTATGTATGTGTGTGTGTGTGTGTGTGTGTGTGTGTGTGTGCCTTGGTAGATTTATGAAATGAGGAAATTAAACTTCACTATGAGCATGACGTTAATTCCATAGTCACCGACATGTGGTTGTAATCTGTCGAATCAACGTTGATAATTCCATGAACACACAATGTTAGCGAATCGGGTTCCATCGAGAGTCCGCATCATTTAACTGCTATTATTCTCTCTTCGACTTCTTGTCATGTTGTTGGATTTTTTGTGTCGGTGACGACAGTCATTTGTGTGTATGTATGTGTGTGTGTGTGTGTGTGTGTGTGTGTGTGTCGTGTGTGTGTGTGCGTGTGTTATGGACGGTATCTGCTTCACCATCCGCTCCACTTGTTCATTTGTTCGATGGCTTCTTGTCCGCCCCGTTTGCGTTTGTTAAGTGAGAACAAGCAAATGCTAGTTGAACATACACATAGTCGAACATACACACTGTGCGCTGAGCAGTTTGCCCTTCTCACCAGCATCCACTTCATATGCGATTACTTCGAGAAATCGTCGACGTCGTTCACTTGTAGCTCAACTTTAGAAACGATGTCGAATTTCAGAAGTGTCGTTCACCTCATCAAAGGATGTACTCGTTTTTATTGAGATTTTCTTTGTTGTGATTTCCCGCTCTTCAAATGTTACTTTTATTGCTGTTGCAAGCATTGTTCTCAATGTCGAATGTACTACCTCAATGCATGAAACATTCTAATTTTTAATTGAGAAGAAAGCAGTATTGCCTGAAAGAATTACTAAACAAAGAAATTTCCCTTCAAAATATCGGTTTCAATTTCTATGATAGTCCTCTACCAGAATTGTTTCATGTCCAAGACCTCGCCTAATTAGTTATAAGGATACTTCCAGGTATCTCCATTTAGACGACGGAGGATTAAGGACGCCCAAACTTGTAGTAAGGCAGAAGTGAGTTCAGGGAATAGTTCACTGCTGTGCCGGATTGGCTTGCGCTATCCGTAATGGTAATCATTTGTGCAGACTGTTGCATGAATGCACAATTCGACAAAGAGACGGAAAACTGGAAAGAACATGAGGAGCAGTACTGAGGTGTGGTCATTAAAATGCCTCACATGCATTCCAGAGCGCTCCAAATGCACTTATTTGGTGAAAATAACTAAAAGAATGCTGAGATATGAGCAGAAATCGGAGCCTCAGTTGGTCCTCAAACCCGCTATTGCTCTGTGCGGAGGCTGACGTGTTACCTACTGGACTACTGAGGCGCTCGTTCTGCCCCTCATTCAGCCAGTCTTCTTACTCCTAACATGCCATCAGCAATTGCTCGTCAGCGGGGATGATCGAGAGAGCAAAAGCCGACATTGAACTGAATTTTCATGCCAAAGTTAAAGTCGAAATCAGTGCTTAATTTGCAGCCCCTTTTATCTTCCATGGCAGAGTATTATGTGAAATACAAAAACAAGGACGCTCAGATATGAGCAAAACTTGGAACTCCCAAATAATACACCGAAATGGAGAAAAGAATGAGCATGAAATGAATGTTGAACACTATGATCAGCGTAAATATTTACTCGATAGTTGAGTGGCCCGTCCTCATTGGTTGTATGGGCCCTAGCACAATCTCCGTTTTTCGGGGATTTGCTGGCTAAGCCATTGTGGTTTCCTGGAATTCCGAGGTCAGCCTAGCCAAATTCTACCCCAGGACTTCACCACCATGGGCAGTCGCAGCCCTTGTAGATCAGAGGAAGATTTGCCACCATTCGACTTTGATACCGGCACAAGGGTGGATCCTCGTCTTGGTTACTCTTAGCTAGGCTTCTTGATGGAAACGCTGGACTCCTTCTCACCTTGGGAGACCCTACCAGGAAATGAATCTCTCCGCTATATATCGCAGCTTAACACCCAGGAACACCTCCCAGCCACGATGAGGCGGTGAACCGTTGGAGTACCAGCGTAAATGGTAAAAAAAAAGGAGGGCCTCACTCGAAAACCCTGATGATGCTTTCGGTGTTCGTTGACTGGGAAAAGGCCACTGAATAGCTCTAACGTGCAAGACCAACGAATGAATAATCTAACACCGGTACTAGCTATTATACATAATCAGCAACAAGCAGTGCAGTGAAGACAACAGTCGTCTCAGTTAGTAATTTGCACAGAACAAAAGTCTGAGAAAAGAACTTAGCTATCGATATTTTCTCGTCATTATTAATAGTGATCGGTTTTATTTTTGCTTGAAACGGTCTAACTGATTTTCCACCAAGAGAATACAACATACTTGTGAATGTAACCGTGATGTCTTTCCTTTAACACAACAAAGCAACATTTCAAAATTACAGAAAATTTCAAACGTCGATGATTTCCTCACATTGATATTTGAACCAAGTCGAAATCGTTAAATAGAGTCATTGAGATGTTCCGCCAGAATCCACAAAATATGTCCTTATTTTGTATTTTTTTCAAATGTCTTGATAAAGAGTGTTTCCTGTGGAAAATATTTTGCCTCCTGACCCTAATGATGCCAATATTACAAGTTTTTTTCTAACATATTTTTCACAGAGGAAAACTTGAGCGAAGGTCTCGTTTTGTTGGTTTCGTAATATCCCCGATTTTAGGATGAGCTCTCAAGTTGGCGCTATTAATTCGGTGAGCGTTCTTATAGCTAAAGTCTTCAAGCAGCCTAAAGGAGACTTTGTAAGTTGATTTCACTCAGTTCGAATGCAGTTTTTAAAGAACGATTTTCGTGATGCTTTTATTTTAACTCGTTTTGCATTAGAAATCATAGCAGTAACCAGGATATCTTAAATAGAGACTTTATCTTTGAGTTTATGAATACGACTGTCGTGTCAGTAGCATTGTGTAATGGAAGGAGGTAGGTGAGGGAAGAGGTGTTTATGACGAAACCGGACGATGTGGCTCTTCTTCTCGATAAGCATTGTGTAGACGACCGTGTCAGCAAACAATCTACTACATATCTCGTGCTGTGCCCTACACAATCCTTTCGCATACCGTCGGTGTATCTTTATTGGCGCCAAAGACTCTTGTGGAAAACGCATCTCGCTTGACCACAATAAAATCGAAATTATTCACAAGATGTTGTAAAAGTTCGTTCTTTCACAGTATGAAAAAATTGAGAAATTATTGAAACATAAAGCGTTAGGTGCTTGTCAATCCTTTTTGAGTGAGCAACATGCACTGGAGTCCATCGAGGATAGTAGAGGTGATTGAATAAACATATTGGCTAGAGAATGGCCTGCAGTAGCCGACAGATCTAACAATTTTTTATCGCAGACAAGTCCGGTAGCAATTTGCTGACTTCGGAAGGATGGAAGAAGTGGTTAGCCCGGGGTACAAGGGATCAAACCAACGACCCACTTGTATTGCAGGGCAGCTGTAACCATTACGCCAGACCCGCCCATTTGATCATCAATTAGTGGAATTCATCAGTTATAAGGAAACATGTGGAGGTTTGAAGAAAGAAACTAAGATCACTCGTGAAGATCTCTCATCTAGTATAGCTTCAGTATTCACAGCAAGAAACCACTAAAAGAATTAAAAATAACTTCCTTTATCAGTAAAGAAAAGGAAGAGATTTTGCTTGAAACTAGGATCTAAGCTTCAACAGAGATCGTTACCGATCCGATTCAGGCGGATAGACTCAACTCTCGGATTACGGTATGTCTGTTAGCTTTGTCGTCGGTGTTGCTGCTATCATCGCACTTTATGGGGGATCCAATCACATGTTGGACTCCAGCTCAGTTCACTAAGCAATGGTCAGTGATAATACTTCTAAACAACCGATTTTTATTCAACATCGGTATAGATGATCGATGCTTTCTTGGATTGTTAAGCTAACAAGAGATTGGTACAAATTTTATTTGGCCAAAGTTTGGGCAGCGCGAGCGTATTGGGCGGCAATATATCAACAATCCTTCTGCATAAATCACAGCTTTGATCCCGAATACTCCATTCGAGCAATGTTCCACTCCAGACGATTCGAACGACTATGGACAACCGATTTGAGTCAATCCAAAGCTGAAGAAGATGTTGACGACGAAACGTTTACTGAGTAGCACTTCATACCAACCTCCTGCTAGTTTAAAAATCCATCAAATTAGTGGTTAGCGTCTTTATTGTGCAAAGAATTTCTTAGAGAAAAAATGACGCTACATTACCAAATGGTTGGTGTTCCTCGCTAATCAGATCGCTGAGTGGTGTGATTGAAACTAGTCATTGAAAACTCTGAAACACCACAGATAACATAAGGATTAAAGTCAAATTCGTTGAGCTAACGCTTGAAACTCTGGTAAGAAGAGCGACTAACACAAAACTCCATCCTTCACTGTAAATCGTAACAAAGGAGGAGAAGGCTAACTGCTTAGAAGAGCGTGAAATCTAGAATATTTTGTGTTACTCGGATGTTACAGTCACATCATAGCTTTCTATTGCAACTACAACACATATGCGGCTTTAAAGTAGACTTCGGTAGTTTAAATAGGAAACGGTAGACGTATTCCTTATTAAACTGCACTGACCAAAATGAAAGCCAATAGAAAATTCACATCTTTGTCAACCGTACTGCTCTAGATACTAAGAGAAATGCCCTCTCAAGGCAACAATTTTCTGGAGATCTTTTTTTTTCGGTTGTAGTGATTGTTGAGAATTTTAACAGCATTTGGTACTCAAAACAGTGTTTGAAGCGGAACAGAAGGCGCAGACAGAAGTTTCTCAGACACGACCTATTAACCCTCTACTTAGTTCATTAGGTCTGAAACGATACTCTGAACATGCTATTTTGTTAATGACAACATAGCGCTTTAAAGTAGTATTTATCATTTCTGACAGAATTCTGGGAAAATTGGAGTTTCAGCATGACATTGTATCGCTTCGAGAGCTCCTTGCATATTTGGAAAACGCGGCAACCCCGTGTTCTCCGGAGTCGAACCGAATCGAATCGAATAGAGTGGATTAAAATATCGTATGAGTGGAGCAACATCACCAGCAGATGCTCTTTAGTGTAGAACGGTGTTTTATCTACTATTCACCATTTCATCTACTTATTGAGATTCATCCACTTGAGATTCATCATTTATGCAACAATTTATCTTGCAGCATCCTGATTTATCCTAGTAGGGATATAAAAGGATAAAGAATAACGCTCTCAGCGTTGATCTATCCTTTCTAGATGCGACATGCATTCCTCTTCATTAAGCACCGTTGGAGGTGATTTAATGCATACCTGGCCTTTACAATGATTCGCGACAGCCTACCGATGTACCAATCCAGTGCTTCTGTCCTCGTGGACAAGTCTGGTACCGATTTGCCGACTGCGTAGGGATGGAGAGCTTGGAGGGTCTAGGACACGGGGACAGACCCTATGTGTATTGCGGGGCGACTCCGACCATTACGCTACACGCGCTCGCAGTTGGAATATAGCGGACAAAATTTTGAAAACCGACTATAACCTAGAATCATCCCAAGTAACTAACATGGCAATCGATCAACGATGGTCGTGTGCAAAACCGAAGCGCTGAGTGATGCTACTCCACTTCACATCGTTCGCATCCACATGTATCAGTACCATTCGTTTTGATACGATTTGATTTGAACCTGAAAAAACGCGGTACTCTAAGTAACTTCATCCACAATGGGTAAACGTGATTCGATTCGATGAGGCTGTGATGATCATGATTTCACCGATACGTCAACGGGCTGAAAACTCACACCAATTTTGAATCAGATTATCAACCGTTAAGAATATTGCTTACTTGCGATAAAGTTAAATGAGAGGCTCTGTTGAAAAAAGAAGAAACATCCCAGTTTTGCCAATGATTGATTTTTGCAAATGCTCTCGTGCTCTTCTGCGGAGATTTGCTTCGATTAACTCCTGCAAACCGTCATCGTGGACTGAGATATGAGTGAGATAAGTTTTCCATCATGATCTTTCCATCTTCACAGAGTTGGTTTGCATCACAAAAATTCTGAAATGAAGCTTTCATTTAGCAATGTAAACGTTCCACTTAAGGTTCCGCAACCAAATGTAGCTTTGATGTTGCGTCGATTTCCAGACCTTTACGTTGAAGTTCGAATGTGTGCAAGACCTTTTTTCCGATTTTTTTTGCTTCTCACCCTTGTTTGAACATCACCAACGAAATGAAAATCGGTAGAAAAGGAAGAGACCTGTCTAAAAAGTGTTAAACGAAATCGGTTTTTTAATATTTTAGATGAATATAAGATTCATAAACGCATCAACCTCACTCAATGCAAAAGATGTCAAAGTTCGAGAAGGCGGAATAAACTGAGGTGTTGTTCGGTATTGTGTGAGATCTTCATATACGATAATCACTGATGCCCGACAAGAATGAAAAATGATTGCGAGATACTGTTCAGAAACATGAGATCTCTTTTCTTCTCAGAAGTCAGATTCAGTAAGATTTGAAAAAATATAGTAGAAAAAGAAGAAAAATTACGTTTCAACGATGGAAGGATCCCTTTAGTTAATGCCTTTGCTCCTGCTCTTCAGACTTTCGTTTTTTGCCCATAATTTTTCGATTTTGTCCCAGGTCTGATTTTGTCAACCAATACTGCTATGTGCACGGCACGTATTTTGTTTCGCTGAACGAATCTCTTCCTTTTCTGGACGCACAACGACGAAAAATTCCCATCAATTATTATCAGTGGGTAAGTCAGATATTTTTATTTAGGGTGAGTTAACCTTCCAACATCCATTGCCTTCATACTTAGTCGTTCATGGTTCATTTTTTTTACGAGTTCAATCGCCTATTTCTTTTTGGGGTAATAAAGAGGTAATACTATTTATTCAAGTACAATGATGCTGAGATCTCAGTATCTACACTGAGAGTTAAACCAGTTATTACCTTTTCCGAGGGCAAACGCGTTAGCCACACACCATGCGGCTCCTTGGCTTTGTTCTTCTTTCAACCGTATTTTACTATACTTTACTATTTATTCACTTTTTTAAAAAAATTTTCTCCGATTCCTTAGCCACTTTTAGTTGCGCTCTTAAGAAACACATGTTTGCGGGCAATTGTTGTTGATCGCTCCTTCACGTAATTATTGCAACTTGTAAATATTCAAAAACCACGTTAAGGCGGGTAGAGCTGGAATTGTAGTCAATCGAGTAAGTATGAGTGGATCTGGTTGTTCTTTCCTTCCTTCCATAGTTTCCATAATAGCTGGTCTCGCTAGCAGCCTTAGTCGATAGATTAATCTTACAGAGGAGTCTTACCTAAAAGTTTAAATCCCATTCCAGACAATCATAGCAAGACCACTCTGCGATGTTCGTTCTATAAAACATTAATGTCTCAACAATAATAGAACCGTTTCTTTTGTACAACGTCTCCTTGGGCTCACAAACAGACCATTCCTCCATTAGAGCAGTCGGAATTTTGCTCAATCAATTGATTTGCGTTGTGAGAATGTCTCGACGGTGATCCAGTAACGATGACATATGATGAAGCGAGTCGGTGATTTTTCCCAATTTATAATAGAATATTCTGGATAACAGTGTCGAACTTTTATCGCGCTGAGATATTTGTAAAACTCCGGACCGCAGGTGTGTCGGTGGTGAACGAACGCGCTATTGCCCTTTCCGGGAGCTAACGCGTTCACTACCACACCATGTGGGTCCTTCATTTCGCCTGTCTCTCAACTAGTTCCATCGATCAGCAATCAGCCCTCAGCGAGATTGATTTAAGGAACCAAAATTGGCAATGAGCCCAGTTAAGTTGAGGCTTTAGTTTCTTTTCCTCCGGAGTTTTACAAATATCTCAGCATCATAGAGGTTATATTTCGCAATATACTTTGCCATTAAAAAGGGTAGGCAGTAAAAAAGGTTATAAGAGTGTCGAACTTTTTTTGGCGAGTTAGTAGCCATCGCTTAGTGAAACATCTCTCGTTGTGGAGACAATGATTGTGAGCTGATTCAGTTCCCAGGTTCGACTTTCTATTAACCTCGGCATTGGGATATGAACGCGTAGTTTTCTTGTTCAGCAATCACTTGGTTGTTATACAGCATACATTTACTTCCATAGAAAAGCACACAATACAATACAACACAACAGTAGCTGACGTTTCGGCAGTATCGCCTTCTTCAGAGCCTGGAAGGGTTTACTGATATGCAATTTATTACACTAAACACTTCAATAACACTTACAGTAAGACGAAAAAACTTCATGGCATTTACATGATCAACCGCTACTCGAAACACAGACTGCTTTTTACATGACTTCCAATGAAGAAGGTTAGAACAGCTGATTATAGACACATATGGTTGATGGCTGCACCAGCCCATATCAGAAATTGATGCGAACATACGAAACCAGGTCGCATGTGGCCCCTGGGCATTCTTCCCTGCTATTCATTGCCGAATTTTTGGCATTTATCCAAAAAGCCTCTAAGAGTTTGCGCGTTGGTGTCTTAGTTTCCTGTGCGAGGATATTGACTTTAACTTCAAAATCGTTTCCGCTATGCTTTTGTATCCTGTGCGTGCCTAGTGGGGTACTTTGTCTTACTTTTCGTTTGCCATCTAGGTGTTCTTTTATACGGATACACAAGGGTCTGCCCGTTTCGCCAATATATTCATCTCCGCAATCCTTGCAAGAGATCAGGTATATCGTACCTGAACTCATGCAATCACCGTCCCTGCCGGAAGGGCAAATTACGCAGTTGGCTTTATCACATAGACGGTCATACAAGCGGTTACGAACTAATTGACGACGAAGAGTATTTGGTGGTATTTCAATTACTTCTACCGATTCCTATAGACCTGTCCTTTTTAGGCATGGTTTTATAGCTACGCTTACTTCATCGCTAATAAAGGGCAACATAAATGGGACCTTATTTTGTCCAAGCGTTTCGTTTCGGTGTGTCGCTCTCCTTCTGAACTTATCTCCTGCGGTAACTACTTCGTAGCCATTGGAGATGGCTATTCGCCGAGCCAAGTCGCGTGATTCTTCTTTTAGTTTCCTGGTTGTGCACACAGAGGTAGCTGTTCGAAACATATTTCTCACAAGCGCCCTCTTTGTGTGTGATGGATGGGAAGAAAGGAAATGGACCAGGAAAAAAAGGATGATAACGGAAGAACATCTTAGTGATGTCACCCTTTATCGGCCATCGTCTGAAAAGGAATACAAAAGACAATACCGGAAACTTAACAATGAGTGGGTCACAATAGCAAAGGCGGCGGGCTTAAAACAGTCCGTTATTTCGCATTTTAAATTAGGTCGACTAACACATCCCGTTTTATACTTACTTATTAAAACACATAAGTTAGTATCAGCTGCTGATCTTGCGTCTACCAGTCCACTCCCCTACAAGGTTAGACCCATTATCAGTTGTGTAGACGGACCAACCGATAGAATAACATGGTTTTTAGGCCAAATGCTTACCCATCTGCTTAGCCATATTCCAGCTCACCTCACGAACACCCAAATGTTCCTAGAACGTCTACGTAACGCGTCTCCTAACAACGCGTACACGTAAAAAAGCGGTGAGTTTCTCGAGAAGCTGTTGATCATGTAATTGCCATGAAGTTTTTCGTCTTACTGTAAGTGTTATTGAAGTGTTTGGCCTAATAAATTGTACATCAGCATACCCTTCCAGGCTCTGAAGAAGGCGATACTGCCGAAACGTCAGCTACTGTTTTGTTGTATTGTATTGTGTGCTTTTCTATGGAAGTAAATGTATGCTGTATAACAACCTCGCGATTGCTGAACAAGAAAACTAAGCTGATTCAGTTTCGATTGTTTTTGTTGCATAAGTCATAAGGAATCTCCGTGCGTGGATTCGCGGCACTACGATTGCACGAGACTTTTGCACGCGACTCGTTTTAATAGAAACGAATAAATTGAACTCTGCATTGTTAAGTAAGTCAGTGTTTACTTTTCGAGTAATCACCATGTTGTTAGTAACAAGACTCATTCAGTGCTGACTGATGTTGCGGCGGAATCGGTTTCTCCACAGCCTGAAAAAATTGGATGAACACGCAGTTACTCAGCCAAACACTTTTATAACCTCAGCAGAATAGGAAAACGTAATTCATAAATTTCAGCCGTACAGTAAGCAACTCCTCTTGAAAATTCATCGTTTTGTTGTTTGCAAGTTTTCCAGTTACTTGATGGATACCAGGTGCACAGACAGAGTCTTACATGGGCGGTGAACGTGCCTGGCTTAAGTTCAACAAGAATTCAGGTGCTAAGCTTTTTTGCTGAGTTTACGGAAGTGTTTGTCACAGTAGACTGTCTGGAATCCGAGCTTTCTAGACTTTAAAGAAAGTAAAACCGCCGAAACGTTAGCCAGTATTGAATGAATCTTGTAATTGAAAATATCGGGTCTGCTCAAGAACCAATGGCTTCTAAAATTCAATGGCAGTGAGATTATTTCTCTTAAAACAACATGGTCTTGGTGATTTCTCACCGCTTAGCTACTTTGCATTTCAGCAAATGGCATGTGAAAAGCGGAATCAATGCGCCCATGAAGATAGCCGTAGCGTCTCTTAGATGCTTGGTTTGGAATAAAAAAGAAAATTACGGCCATGTCATAACCAGAGATTTATGGGTCTTCATCGGCGTAAGAATATGTCGAATATTGAATGGGAAACCATTGAGGAGCAATTATTCTTGAGATGCTAGGCAGGCAGGGAGTGCGACAGATTGAAGCAGAATCCGTTAATGACCTCTCTAGTGACGTTTCTTGCAAAAGCTGGAAATGTTCACGTGGCTTTAATTTCGTACTATACTCCAACTCGATGCTACTTCGAAGATCCAAATTGCAAGAGAAAACTGATGTGGACACTCAAGATCACTACAGCGTTACAGATTTACAATCTTTGATTGTTAGCCAGTACTTTAACCCTACTGTTTATGCCGTCACATCCCCACCTGTGCAGGTTTATTGTCTCGAAAATAGTTGAACACAGATATCTATATAGAATTTTCGAATATGCTCATTTCCCAGTGTTGTGTGGTTCATGGAGGGTTCTGTCCCTCCATATTACCCGGCCTACATGATCTGATGTTCGGCGCGTGATACGTTTTGCAGGAGTCAGTGGTATAGCTGGCACAGAGCGTAGTAATACATTTCTAAAAACTGACTTTCATTTAACCTCGGCACAAATAACCAGTGCCTTCTTTTGTTACTGAGGTGACTTTAGCTGGCTGAAATCAACCAACATCCGTCCTGTGTAAAAGAGTACCGTAGAGTGATATTCTTCATTCAATCGGTGCATCTCCTTCGCTAAGTTAAACTTGACATGACAACGAACACCCACATCGCAAAGACGACCAGCAGTGGACCATCGACTGGGATCAATGCGGGTCTGATGAAAAAGATGCCGAAATGTTAGCCATCTATGTAATTCATATCCGCTTCGTGTCAGCTCAGTAACATAAGCAGGTGTATTTTTTTTTCTTTGATGAGCTTACACGAGGTTGATAATAATATTTATTACCGGCTAACGTTTCGACGTCTTCGTCTTCATCAGAGCCGATGATCCGAGTCGATGGTCCACGTTTGTTATTCGTCTCGATATGGCAGCTTCGCCTTCGTGTCGAGTCAGGTCTTCTTCAGCGGTCCATCTCCTCGAATGAGGCACACTCATTCAGTGATGCCCTTTTATACACTTTGTATAAAAGTGTAGTGTAGTATAGTGTATAAAAGGGCATCACTGAATGAGTGTGCCTCATTCGAGGAGATGGACCGCTGAAGAAGACCTGACTCGACACGAAGGCGAAGCTGCCATATCGAGACGAATAACAAACGTGGACCATCGACTCGGATCATCGGCTCTGATGAAGACGAAGACGTCGAAACGTTAGCCGGTAATAAATATTATTATCAACCTCGTGTAAGCTCATCAAAGAAAAAATACATATTGATTAAGCACACCGAGGTTCAAGGAAAGTCGGTTTCGAAGCATAAGCAGGTGTATTGATTATTTGTGCCGACGTTGAATAAAAGTCGGTTTTTAAAGAAGTGTTTCCAAAGCATATGGAACAAGGATGAAATTACAAATCCGAAATTAATTCGTGAACAAATTGACATTTATTTATATAGACATAACAAAGGATACACAAAGCGTAGTGATTAGAGGTGCCCTGTAATGCACACGCGATCGCTGGTTCGATCCTGCGCTACAAGCTCACAAAACCTTCCATCCTTCCAGTGCACCAAAGTGATCTAGGACAGGACTGCAGCACCACTTGATACAAGACTTGTTTGAGAGGGTAGCGGCACTGACTTGAAACATAGGTAGGCGAACGAAAGTCATCGTATAGACCAGATATGCATTCAACCCTTCATTGGCGAAGCTTGATGTACTCGAATGTACAGCTGATCATTCAAGGATTGGCCAGCGCGGAGAGCTTTATTCTTTTTTATTTTAAACACGATGAAATATTACACTTCATTCCGTAATAACTCCAACAACATTAAGGTGCCGTACATACTGGCCGTACAGGCGTTCCTCTTCTACATGCCACGGTTCGTATGGAAATCTCTGATAGCTATAAGCGGTATCATGTACCTTTGTTTTCTTTTACTTTTCACTTATAAGAATGTTAGCTAAGATTTCTTGAAAAGAATGTATAACATAAGAGCTATGGTAAATATTTGGAGGCCTATTAAATTTGTATTACAATTATGGGGCGGGTAGCACAGTGATAGAGATGTCCGTCATCACGAGCATGGTGCTAGTTCGATTTCGCTCCGGACTAAGCAATCCTCTCATCCCTCCTGGGTCTGGAAATTGGTATCGGACTTCGCGGAGTAAAAATTCGCGCTCTAGGATCCAATTGAGAACACGCACTGTAGACGTGAAGACGGACCAAATAAAAAAAGGTAAAATAAAAAAACAACTATAATTACAGGATATGATCTAGCCGGTGCTATTCAATATGTAGATGGATGCTGGAATATTGTGAAGTCAAACGACACGACTTTTAAAGGTGAACAACTTAAATGGAACAGATTATAGCTCACTGGTTTGTTAAAATCTAGCCATAACTCGTAAACCACCTAGTGTTAGTATTTCGCTGGTTTCATCCCTTATGTAAAAGCCTGTATTATCCAAATCAAATACTACCTTCATTATTCACTTCAGAAATCATTGTTGAATTAAGTTAGGTTCCATGGAAAATCGTTGTTCACCATGCATTTTTCGTTGTTCACCATAATTCCTAGAAATTTCGTGAAGCTTTTTATACTTGAAAACACTTAAAACTAAAAACGTAAAAATTTATAAGTTTCCATACTTACTTGATACTTGTTACTTGAACTGCCCGTCATCACTAGTTGTGCGGGCATCAGCATAATCACCATTTTTGGTAATTTCCTGGCTAAGCCATTGCGGTTTCCTGCAGCCCCGAGAAAGAACAGCCTGGCGAAAGTCTGCCCCAGGTGGATCAGAGGGAGATTTGCCTCCATACGGCTTTGATACCAGGACGGTGGTGGATCCTGGTGTTGGCTTACTCTTAGCTAGGCTTCCTGATGGAAACGCCGGACTCCTTCTCGGCTTGGGAGACCCTGCCGGGAAGGCGAATTAGCCCGCTGTACATCGCAGTCCGACACCCAGGAACACTTACCAGCCACGATGAGGTGGCAAACCGTTGGCAGGAAATTTCCATACAGTGAAAGCTGTAAAAAAGTGCCGTTTTAAGCATGAACATTATAAAGTTGGTAAAATGGCATGTTAGTTACCGTACAACGACCTATCGAGTTTCTAGCTGGTGAACCTATTCCAGAAAGGATAGCTGCCTTTGAGGCGCGGGCGTCTGCTTATGTATGGGATGGTTTGAGGCTGGCAAGAAATAAAGGCAGTCAGGATATGGCACTCTACTATACCATTTCTACTGCAATACAATCGTTAAACGCATGGATCCAGGTATACCGTCCAGCAAATTGCGCATGACCGAATTACTGCGGCGGCTTTTTCAGTGGTTTTGGTTGAATTCATTGCTGCAGTCGCCGCTCTACACACTTTGGGGACCATCACTTGTGCACGATTTGATTCGCGGAGACGATTGGCAGGTATTGTAGTAGGCATTTGTTGGTGATACTCAAGTTTTTTACTCGGGCTTTCTCTCTTCACCCTCTTTTTTCAGTTTTTTTTAATGACTTAATTGCATAAAGAACAGGCTTTGAATTTTTCGTTGAAAAATTTTGAAACCGACCGTCTTTTAATCTCAATAGTAAGATATTTACCATGTGCTTAAATTGTTGAGCTTATACGAAGTTGATAAAGATATTTATTCGGTTGCGTTTCGACGTTTTCGTCAGAGCCGATGATTCGGTTCGATGCTCCACAGATGTTTTTTTCTCAATATGGAGGCTTTGTCTTCGTATCGAGTCGGATCTTCATGAGAGCAGCATTTCTCGAATAAAGTACACTCGACTCTGTGCTGCAGGGTGGATCACTTACTTGATACTTGAATGGTCCGTCCTCATCAGTTGTGCGGGCCCCAACATAATCTCCATTTTCGGGAGATTTGCCGGTTAAGCCTCTATGGTTTCCTAGAATCCCGAAGTTAGCCTGGCCAAAATCTTCTCCAGCTCTTCACCACCACAACCAGTCGCAGCTCTTGTGGATCAGAGGGAGATTGGTATTGGTTTACTATTAGCTAAGTTTCCTGATGGAAACGTCGGACTCCTTCTCAGCTTAGGAGGCCTTGCCATGGGATGAATGCTCCGCTGTACATTGCAGTTCAACACCCAAGAACACATCCCAGCCACGATGAGGCGGTAAACCGTTGGGAGGCAGGGTGTAGAAAAACAAATTATTATCAACGGATAGTCATATCAAGAACAATAGCCCTGTATAAAAGAGCATCGCCGAGTGAATAGGTGTACCATGTTCTTGACAAGCACATACGAGCCGTCTAATACATATTCAAACAACTGCAAACCTTCCCAATCTCTGAAGGGGACGAAATCCGCTGAACAGTCATCTCTTGGGATTGAATATGTAACAATAACATTGTGTATCTTTTTCAATAAAACGAATTACTTTTTAGAGCCTATGTTAATAGGGAGTTGATCTTGGGAATGGGTATACAGTTGGAACCAGATCTGTAATTGCATGTAAGGTACAGTGGTTAGATGTGTCTTGTAATACAAAATGAATCGGCCCACGGTTCAATTACGAACCTATCGGAAAGCAAGCCTCCATTCCTCTAAGCTTGGAAAATTGGTACGAGTCTTGCTTTGGAGAACAAAAACACTAATTTGATACACAGTAGGATTGATTCTGCAACTCATTCTGCAGACCAGATAAACATTCAATCACCTCCCCGATAATAGGAATGGAGTCAAATGTATTACGCATCCCTCAGATATTGATCAACGCCGAATGCTCTATCTTTTCTTTATCTTTTTATTATAAAAGTAAAGAATCATATTGACTTTTGTAAATCCAGAGTAGAAAAAGAGACTATGAACTAAACGAACCATCTTCACAGTCTTTAGAAATTCAGGACGCGCAAGGCGGCACCATTCCTCACCACATTACGCTTACTATTTTTGACGTCAATCTTTTTGCTAAGTCATTAATTAACAAAGCGAACCACATGACCGCATCATCGTAATTGGTTACCCATAGAAATTCTATGATGTTGATGTTTTTTGCGTTATGATATCAGCTGCTTTAAGGTTTTTGGTTTAGGTAACCGGACATTTTCCGCGTATTACTCATTGTGATTTCAATCGACGACGTCCAGCAAGTGTTCAAGTTCAGTCGCAATCAATGCACGCAAAAAATGAGCAGTACTTCTCCTTTATGTCGATGTTTTCAGCTTGACACCGTGCTGTGTGTTTTGACGCTGAACATCTACTACGAAAAACTGTTCATCTTCCTGTGGTTTTGGTTACTTTTCGTGGCCATTGTTTCCACATCGAACTCGATTTACTGGATTGGAAGTATCTGTGTTAGCACAAAGGTTAGCAAATGTGTCCTAAGGATTTTCCCACTCGACTTTTCCGATAATATTGATAAGAGATTTCGATGACGTTGTGGTGACTTTTTCTCATTGGAGTATTAAGCAGTATTATAGAAGGAAACGCGTGTGGCGCAATGGTTTGAGCTGCCCTGCAGCACACACATGGAATCAATCCCCGCACCCATTACCCACCATGCCTTCCATCCTTGCGGAGTCGACGGGTACCAGACTTGTCTGGGAGGGTAGCTGCTTTGGTTCGGTACATCGATAGGCCACCGCGAGTCATTGTAAAGGCTGGATATGCATTCAATCACCTCCAAATCACCTCCAAACGATGCTTAATGAAGTCGAATGCATGGCGCATCCCTCAGAAATGATCAACGACGAGAGCTTTGTCCTTTACTCTTTACTTCTGTAAAGGTCCAAAGTGGATCCAAAAAGGAATTAATGTGCCGCCAATTATAAATGGGCCTGTTTTTTGAGTCTACAGAAATTCTTCCATCTCTTGTTGAAAGACGATCTCCGAATTCTTAATTGATGTTTTAAGCTGTAGAGCATTTATCTCAAAATTTTGTGTTATAAATAATATTTTTAATTTACTACCTATTAATTTTTTCACGCTGGAGATTATGTGAAGTAAAACCACAATAATGCTGAGTTATTTGTAAAGCTCGGACTCCGGTCCAGATTCGAAAAGTGTTTACCTTGTCCGGGAGCCCACAAGTTGTCCACTGCACCAAGGAGGCCCTTGCTTTGGCTTTCTCTTCTGTAAACATTTGAGCATCATTGTGGTTGTAACTGACATTGTTCTCATTTCCCGTTTCATTTATGCTGTTTTGAACTTTTCCAGCGACGGTGACAGGAAACATACACAGATTTAAGGCTCGTCGTGTCATAACTGACTATTTGGCCACTGATCCGAGTACTCAAACCGGTGGGCTATCCACTGAACAATTCTTCAGGCTACTCGGCAAAGATGGCCTCTTCGTTCTACAGCAAATGTCACTGAATTTGGGAGATATTCCAGCAAGGTAGATTTCTCTCTCGGCAGAAATAGACATTTTCGTTTTTGCTAGGTTTTTGTATATATTGCTTTCGTTTTTCACAGTTGTTCTATCATATAAGGGTATATGCATGCTGTGTTTCGACGAAAAGCTTGCGACCTATTGACTTGAAAGCACAAAGGTGATAGTTGGGATGGCTTGGAGTCTCCGACACCCTAAAAATGCACTACACGGTAATCTTGGAGATAACGGGAAGTTGCTCACGAGCATAGCAAGCTTCTACATGGATGTCGCTCACAAACAAAGGTAGCGCATCCCATTCGCGTCATTCCAGAGGGTTTCCACCATTTCATTAGGTAGTACGAAAAGGTGGCTGTGATTTCAAAGCAATTCTGAACTGACTACTGTGACGATTTGTGTTTACAACGCATGAGCGGCAGCATGAGAGTCTCTCATTGGGTTTCTGGTGATGACGGTTACGAGAATTACTCACCACGTTAGATGACCGTCCATGACAACTGAAAAGAACTGTTCTCGGAACATTCTATAACAAAGGAATCCACTGCATTGGTTGTCTCATTAACACGATTTTGGCTAAGAACACTGATTCCTGTAAGCAACTGGCGATACGAAATGGATGCCTGCGGTTTAAAGGATGTGTACCGGCTTCGACAATTTTCTCCGTATACGCTTCGATATAAAATTATGACAAAGATAATATCACAGACTTTTTCTTTTAGCATGGAGATGTTAAAAACAGAGGGTCATAGCAGTTTTAAATTCATCACTGCCCTTAAGAAAACGTCTGAAGAACTTCACTCGACACCCATGCACCGAAAGCTAAAACGGCGAAAAAACGTCTTACTTAACACTTTTACCAAGCACTGCTATGGCCCAAAGTTCGCAAGACACGTTTGCTTTTGGAAACTCTACTCAACGAGGAAGTGTGAAGATCACCAGAACATTTTGATCCTCCAAAGCTGCAGAGGAAACAGCAAATTTTAGTGAGAAAAGCGCAGTAGTACTGGTTGAAGTTACACAAATAGGAAAGAGCAGACGCCACATCGATGAAGAATTTGCCAATTAAGTGGCGAAGATGAGTTAGTTTTGACATTACTATATCGAAAGAAGCAATAGAGACGGTAAATAAGGACCTCGGCTAGGGCTTTTTCATATAACAGTGAGGATGATTATGTAATTCCATCAGTTCTCTCTTTCGAACCATGACATGTGACATGAGTTTCGAGCTTTCGAAGATGGATTACACCGCCCTTTTTTGAGAGCACCGGACTTGAACCTCTAAGGAATCTAGCCCTAACCCTCATTGACATCCTAGCATAGCTTTCCACTTTTTTATTAGATTTCAAGGTATTTGTTCAACAAAGAAACCAAGGAAGCAAGTTATTACTGAAAAGGAAAAGCTACATTACATCTGGATTTGTGGCCAGACCAACCGTTACCTACTGCACCACTGTGGCCTTTGCTTTGACTTTCTCTCAGCCATGTTCTATTTAGTCAGGAATATTTCTGTTACAACATGAAGGACTTTAGCGAAGCAATGAGCAGTTTAGGAAAGTCACACAAGCTATACCGTCGAAGAGAAAATAGCAGATAAGACTTTTATAACTTTCTTTTTAACACCGTGATTACGGAACAGGCACAATCTATTTGACTAGTAGAATGCGCTGTATAATGTTTTAATATCTCGAAAGTAAGAGGAAATCCAAGTGCAGACTTGCAAGAACACGGAAATATTAGGAACGGAGAAAGGATACGTTCAGATAATGTTTTACAATGTGTCAAGAGCATGAAGACGATTGATTCGGCCATTATACTTTTTTTTACGACGACCATGGAAAAATGCAGTGCTCCTTACCCCGTATGAGCGAGCAGAATGCACCGGAATGCCTGCTGATGCGAAAGAGGTAGCTGAGGGTCTGCTTGTCCACCTTTTGATTGCAGCTTTTAGTATAGATAAATTGCCATCAGATTTGTGTTGAAGTACAAAAAGATACATCGGTAGCCCTCCGCAAGGTCTAAGGTCTGATTAGTCTAAATGTGCATGCAATCAACTTTGAAATTCTTGATTTAGTCAAATACATGGTAAATCCGTCAGAAATTGATTAGCATCGAGCGCTATTTTCTTTACTCTTTATCAAGCTTACATATATAAAGCTACTACCATTCCAAATTATTGACAAGGACCAGATTTGTGAAACTAGTAAATAGACAGAAAATACGCAGCCTCTTATATTATCGTCTCAGCTATCTTTCGATTGCGATGAGGAATATTGGCGACCGTTGGATGGAAGAAGCTCAGGAAATCGACCACAATTTGATTGTCGACGAGAAGAAACTACTTAAGAACTATAAGTCTGTCTGATGGTGCGCATCGTCAGTGAACTGTATCTGCTTTGTGATCATTCATGGGAACTCTGACCTGTACTGTTATTCCGGTTTTCCAGTGACTTGTTACATTATTCGAGGTTTTTACGAAGCTTCACTAGGTATTTTCTGAGTTGAATTGTGTAAGGCCAAATCCAAAATGGAAAGTTGGCTCTTGTCAAAAGCACAAAACGATGTCACTTCATCAGTAATCATGAATCAACTTGAAATATGCCGAATTTGTAAAGAACCTGAACATCGATTAATGGCGATGAATAAATTTTATGCAGGACCCTCTCTGATGTTCTTTATTCGATTGGGATTTTTGTATAGACAGCAAATGAAGTCATGCGAAGAAAAATCTTCGAATGTTCAGTATGGCTGTTGTTCAAGCAACTGTTACAGTATCTTCTATACATCAAAAGCTGTAGCATATGATATGAAGTGGAACAAAATGAGTTCATTGAAATAAAGGTCCTCCGTGTTTAAACAGTAACTAAAATAAAATTTTAAAAAATCGAGCTGCCAGGTTTTTTTTGCAAGCTGATCGCTTCACTCAAAAATAATGAGTACTAAGATGCGCGAAGATATTTAATAATTCATCCATCTCAAAATTATTCAGCGCTAAGTAGGTCTTCAAGCAGTTCATGTTGTTCATCACTCTTCGCTCAGCTAAGTGATAGCGAACAACTATAACGGAAACGTTGCCTTTGTCTTGGCATTGATGCAAACGTTTCCAACGATGAAGGGTAACGACCTGAAGTTGCAAAAAAAAGGCACCTTCGCTTTCTCTACCGTGACTCTGAGTAGAAGAATGCAGACAGTGCAGTGTTGAAAGTTACTGACTAGCTTATTCTGTGGCCTACAACTATACCACAGAAGCATAGGTCCATATCTCTTGGAATCAGTGAAGGATTAACGCTTAGTGAAACATCGTCGTTATGCATTCGCCACAACCAACGAGAACCTAACCATTTTTTTTATCAGATTGTGAACCTAATTGAAAATCAAGTGGCTAGCTAATATAAGATGTCATGCTAACTAAAGCCCTCGACTCCGTTTCACAATTCCTTCACCCTTACATTGTTTTCGTAGTTTTGGCGATGATTTTAGAAACGATGTATGTTTAGCAATGTCGATCACACTGAGTGAATTGTGGAGAAATGTTGACGGATAGGCAGCAATAAATATGCCCGCTTTTGCTCCCATGGGGACTTATCTGCAAAGTTCACATCAACGAAGTTACCCCACCAATGTCTTTTGTTTCATAGCTCATCTACTGAAACGTCGTGATAAAGCAGTTGGCCTTCTTATTTGCTTTCCACAAGCAATGGCTCTACAACAGCACGGCCCTCAAACATGCATAACTAAGCCTTAACACAGAATAATGAATTAATACAAAAGCGATTTATAGACGTGGAGAAATGTTAATACAAGGAATAAGGGTTGTATAAGGAATGCCATAATAGATTGATAATCATGGACAGTGAATGTTCAATATGGTTCCATACCTATTTGAAATCTTGAATAACCTTTTTTCACGAATGGCGAAGAATCTTGAGACACCGACCACCAATCTGATTGGTAAATTCGAGCTCGCGAATGGTCGAAACACTTTCTATCGTGCAAGTATTCATGACTTCTCAGCAAGTTACTTTGTTTTTACCACTATGGAGGTCATTTCTGGTTCTTATTCTTTTGCACCACGGATCTCCCTCATATGAGGGATCTCGAACCGGTTAAGCGCAAGGCTACATGGCGCGTCCCTAAGTGGCGGATAGGAGGTTAATCGCAGACCAAAAGTGGCCTTTGCCTTCCTGAGACGCAGGTGGATCCAAGGAATGGGTTCCCTGTTTTTGCTGGCCGACTTACACACACTTTCTGTATTTGCTAGGTGTATTCATGCATGCGTGTGTGGGTGCGTTCTCGCCTTATGCGGATTGTATTCTACGAGTCAATTCGGCCAAAAGCCTGCAATCAAGTGACAAGGAAGTATATGGGAGGCGGTTAGGAGTCGCCTCCAACAAATAAGCACCATGTCCACTCTGGGAGAGCCTGGCAAGCTACCCGTGAGTATAACCAGACCCCACGTTCAGAGCCCAGCAAGCTATACGTGGATATCAGAATGATAAACGCAGTAAAAAAAAACGGGCCTCATTCCTCGGACCCCGAAAGAGCTCCCAATTTCGAAGCGCTGGGTAGGACGAGTACGGAGAGGCTGCTAAAATTTTAGGGCCAATGGAAGCTGCCTGGATCACGAAGAATTATGGTGACGATCTGTACCCAATTGCACGGACACTTGCATCCAACTCCTCGATAGAAGACCTGCTCATGCAAGCAAGAATGGCAAGGTACGACGTCATCGGCCTGGGAGAAACGAGACGACGCCACCCATTCAACGCTGCCTATGACACTGGAGAAGAACTGTTTCTCGGAACATGCGACAGTAGAGGCGTAGGCGGTGTCGGCGTACTCGTCAGCACGAGTTTGTCTTTGAACATCGATTCATTCATCTTTGAACAGCTTACAACCAGAATCGAACATTTGCAACAAAAAGGTATGAATCAATACCGGATTTGGTAATATTCGTCGTTTACGCGGAACCATCAAGCTATGACGAAGAAGAAGTCGAAGCGTTCTACATGGACTTGGAGAAGTTTTACAGAGAAGACCATACATTCTTCAATGCCACCATTGGAGATTTCAATGCCAAGACTGGACCAAGAAGAACGTCTGAGGAACGTCACACTGGGACCCACAGATTAGAATGGAACGAACAGGGTGGGCGGGTTTCTGAATTTATCATAGTGAATAAGACTCGAATGGTAACACGCAATTCCTGAAGCTCCACCCTTAACGATGGACATGGGAGTCTCTCAATGGAGAGTACCACAACGAAATAGACCACATCATAGTAAATAGAAAGTTTTGCCTATCCGATGTCGCTGTTGTCCCAAAATCCTACACGGGATCAGACCACTGTCTCCTTCGTACAAGATCCTATTTCTCGCGGAAAAAAGGAAAAGCCGCTAAATTCAAAAACGAAGGTTCCCGCACGGCAAAGTGGGATTCATTCAATTCATTAGTCGTCATTGGGAAGATGCAGCAGTCGATAGCATCGACAAAGAATACGATCGGCTCATTGAACATCTTCACGTTAGCGCTATGAAGACTAAGAGTTCGAAAGTCACCAAGAGACTTCTGTCTCCAGAAACACTCGAGCTGATACGCCACCGTGGAATCAAACGAGCTCCAGGCAACCGCGAACTAACGCCCAAACTTGGGAAACAATGCAGACAGGCGATAAAAGAAGATCATAAAGAGAGAAGAGCAACAGTAATGGTCGAAGCTGCAGAGGCTGGGAAAAGTATTCGCAATGCCCGCCGAAGCTTCACCAATTACAAGACCAAGGTGATTGCACTCCGACGTCCATACGGAACAATAACAACGTCCAGAAAGGCATTGGAGAAAATCATCCACAATTACTGTTCAGATTTCTTCGATAGCCACGTCCATCTCCCGTCTTATGAAATAAAAGAGGATGGATATGTTGTACCACAGGTTCTCCCGTCCGAAATCCGACATGCCATTTCGTCGGTGAAAAATCGAATAGCACCAGGTCCGGAGCGGATAAGATCAGAACATCTGAAGAACCTTCCGCCAGTCCTAGTAAGCACACTGGCTCGGCTCTTCACACGTAACCAGTCTGAATGCAAGGTCCCTACTCAGTGGAAGACCAGCAAGACCGCGTTGTTGTTGAGGAGGGTGACCTACACGAAATTGGCAACTATCGCCCAATCTGCTTGCTCTATGTCGTCTACAAACTTCTGTCTACTCTGCCTACCGCTCTGCCTCCTTTCATTGGTTTACAGAAGGCCTTTGATTCAATGGGGAAAGAAGCAGCCATGGAAACCCTGATAATCAGGCAGTACCTACTCAGTACATAGAGAATCTTCGTGAGCTGTACAAAAATTTCACAACCAAAATTTCGCCATTCTACAACGATATTAACGTTGACGTCAAGGGGAGAGTTAGGCAGGGTGATACAATCTCGCCAAAATTATTTACAGCCACCCTCCAGAACGTCATGCGATGAACTTCAATTTGTGTGGATGTCAGGTACTCCTCTTCATCACTGAATTTCTTTAAGAGGTAACAATGTAAGACTAAAGATAAACTAGTGGCGGGGATAGCACAATAGTTAGTGATGTCATCGATCAGAAGTAAGGAGTTGCTTCGGTCTCAACTCCAACGCTCAATTTTGATCCACGTGTGAATGTCTTAGCCTCTTTGCCCGGTCATCTTCAAGATTCCAAGGCGAATCAAGTCGACCAGCATTCTATGAAATTCATAAAGAAGACGAAATCTCCAAGCAACATGTGAAACAACAAGCGAAATGTTCGAAGTCCTTTGTGGACGATGAGTGAAAGGAAAACGACTCGAATGCAAGAAGTGCTGGGATCCGCAGAGCTGATGCGATGACGGGTTATGAAAAATAAAAAACAATGAACAAAGGATAAAACGTTTAGCGGTCTTCAACACGTGAAGGATGCGTCATGCATTCGACTTTATCAACCGTCTTTAGAGGTGATTGAATGCATATCTAATTCATTTGCGTTAGCCTGCCAATCTCTCAAGTCGGTGTTGCTATCATTCTAGAGCACCGTTCTACCAATTTACTGACTCCTGTGGGTTTCTCAGCATATGGCGCACATGCGATCGAACCAACGATCATTCCAGTCGGCATTGCGGTTCACTATACTACACGCACCCTAAGAACGTGGAAACAACATCCATAAAAGATAACAACAATAATATTATAAGAATATGTGATGTTGGCAATATTAATAAAGCAGCCAAGAACTGTTCCTGAAAAGACAAATAGTCATGAAATTTTCTATTTGGTAAGGTCAAATCGTTTGATCATCATCAGAGCACTTGAACGATGTCTTCTGAAATACAGCCGACACTAATTTTGAGACCATCCTCGTGTAAGCTCAACAATATAAAGACATATAGCCAGCACTCTCAATGTCTAGCTGGAATGCGAAGCTTTTGTCTTCGAAATCTGCCACATCTTCGGCGTCCAGAAGAATATACATCGATAGTGAAACACATATTTGCAGGCTACATAATGAGAAAAACAGACGACAGTTGAACCAAAAGAACTGCAGAATGGACTCTGCGAGAATGCAAACGTCTCCTAGGGCGGCCATCTACACGTTGGGTAGACGTGGTAGTAGCCAAGCTGTACGCGGAGGAGCATTTACTTTGCATATTACAGTATGACGCTGGGACGCGCCACCATGTTCGAATAAAACCACTACCATAGACGAGGATTGCGAGCGAAAGAGACCAGAGGCAAATGTGATGGGGCTCGCTTACAACTCGGAAGATGGACCGTTCAAGTATCCAAGTAAGTCAGTAAATCATTTATTGGAAGATTCGGAAGCCATAAAAAGTTTTGATATGCGATAGAACATAATGTTTTGTTAATATGTCAGTGGTTAAACTTGGTCCGTAAGCGGTACAATTAAAAGGCTAACTAGTAGTAAGAGTATCAAACGATTCATGAAATAGTGATTTAAAAAAAGAAACTTCTAAATAAAAACAAAGCCGGTGACTTTAATGACAAAGCGATAAATCAGGTTTGGGTTTTACTTCTTGGTTTTGTTACCCAAGTTCATTGGGTATGTGTGCAGCAATTCGAACCATAAACTTTTGTCGTCGTCAGTTAATAGTAATGGATAATATCAGTACCAAAAAGAGATATTTAAAATGTTCCAAATTGAGTTAATTAGCTACTTCAGTCTATTCATAAACAGTTTGTATTTACATGATTTCATCACCAAGCCAAAAAAAATCAGGTACTTAACTTTTCATGGAGCCACCTGTACATTTACTGGCGTCGGCATTGATGAAACCTCTAAAGGTCTCGTTAACAAATTCATATTTTTACTCCTGTGTTTCAACTTTTAGACTCGAAAAGCAGCAGAGACACAAATTCGTCGCTTCATGAATGTTATCCAGGTGACTTGGTTAAAGAAATTTATAGAGGAGATATTCACTGCTTAAGACTTTTGAGCTACATCTTTCATATGGCAAAGTAAACCGTCGTAAACGGAATCGTCTTTCATTGGGCCACACAAAGAAAAGGTTTCCTTCTATTCTAAAAATTTTTTGAACACCTGAGATTTTAAAGAGTAGATATTCTTATTTTCCCATCCTTTAACAGCTTTTCAGAAAAAATTACCTTTTTTTGGAATAATGCTATATGAAGTGAATTAAGATGAGCACACTCATTTCACTTAAAAAGCTTGTGTGTGCAGTTCTGCCTCTACTAGTTTTGTAAATGCGCCATGTATTCGACATCATTAAGCATCGTTTGGAAACGACTGATTACATATCTGACCTTTACAATGACTTGCGGTGGCCTACCAATGTATCGAGTCAGTGCTGCTATCCCCCACACAAGTCTGGTGCCAATTTGCCAAATCCGGAGGGATGAAAACCTCGGTGGGCCATGGGTTCTGCAACCGATACCACGTGTGCTGCAGAGCACCTTAGACCACTGCGCTACACACGCCCTATAAAAAAGTTGCATGCTGTGGTGTTGAGTACACGTTACTCCCCGGAAAATATTGCATACGAAAAAATTTTCCTTCCTCTAATAAGACTCTATAATTACTTGGAGCAAAATAAGAGGTGTGATTATCATCTTTACATCAAAAGACGCTTGATAAAGCACTTCTGTTTTTAAAGTTGTGTCACCAAATGCTTACTATTAGAGGAGCATCTTACCATCAATTAGAACAACCACAACATTATCGTGAAGCTCATTTGTCAGAGAGCTGACAACGAAACAGATTACTGTAGCTTTCAGTTGCTATGGTTCATTCCATTTATGCCCATCATGCAATAGAAAACTACTGCACATGAAAAGGAAATCGTAGAGATGCAAGGCAATCATGGAATCAAAATTCAGTAATTCGAAAGTCAAAAGGAATTCGATCGTATAGTGTAATTAAACAGTACTCTGATTAGGATTACAACGAATTCACATACATGTATAAAATACATAGATAACCTATCCTCAAATGACATATGGACTTTATCTCTTTCATCATTCTTTTCATTATATTCCAACCGTCACCGCTTGGCGCAGCCGGATGTGTAGTGAAGGTAGACGTTTACGGCAGACCTCATGCCTCGGGAATTAAACTCATTAATAGTACAGCAACATTGAAAATGAGATCAGCACATGCACACAGTACTGATGTGACTAATCAATTTGTAGAATTAATTTGTAGAGTAGGATAACACGGAAATCCGAAAGGCATAGCAAGCAGTTAACACCAATCGATCAACGAAGGAAGTGAACAAATAGAGAATAGTATTCACTGCATAGATAAAATTCTCTATAGAAGAATTGTGCAGAGGTTGGGCTATGGCTTAAGGATCTATGAGATTCACTCTCTATCGTCATCCTATTTATTACTAGTCGAAAGTGATTCTTTCTGGAATGCCGATAGTTGGATCGAAATCGATACCGACTCGTAAGAGAGTCCACCCTCATCTGCTGCTTGACAGTCTCGAATGCAGCTCGAGTGCGGCTTCTTTCTGGAATTCCGAAAATCTAACGTGAAGGATGATAGGTCATAGGTAACAGGTCATGATGATAAGCTGATGATATGTGATGGTAAGCTTAATCCTAGTCGATATCCTAGCAGCCTATAGAAACGAAAAATCGACAGAAGCTAAATGTTAGAACGAATGACTCTTTGGGCCATTCAGCCTGCATGAAGTTGGTACAAAAGTATCCATTTGATTTCATTGATTTTTTCACTGTAGTTTGCAAGATTTTCTCAAAATCTTCATGCTTTTATGGGATTTGGAAAAGCAACATGAGAAAAAACCGATATGCTTGAAAGCTAATTTGCACAACGGCTTCCAAATCATAAAAATTCCACACGACTTTTTTTTAGGTACAAATAGATAAAAGGGGCTAACTTCAAAAGGGATAAGAATTGCCGCAGAAAATGGTGCAAAGCAATGTAGGTCCCCTCTTTTTATTTTTTTCCAGCATTATTTTTTTTCCACTCACTCCACATATGTGACGTCATCGAACTCTTGCAGGCTATGCTTAATATTCCGAAGATATCCGTTTCATTCCGATATAGGAAACTTGATATTGGTACTTTTGACAATTAGTCTGCGACTACGGAAATCGGCTTCGTAGTACAGTAAACATTAGAACTTAATTATGATTTAGTACAATAGGTGGCCGCCAGTTGGAATCAACTTCGACCTCACTGAATTAAGTGAACACGTTGACAATGTGTCAAACTATTCATAATGGGATAGAACTGTGTTTTTCTCCGAATCACTATTGCTATACCTCTATCAAGCCAATGATGAGCTCATCACGAAAAAAGACATCATCGAATTGTCAATCACCCACAAATTCTCGAAAGTGCGGCATGCGGCAATTCGTTTCAAAATACTCGAAATGATCAGACAGAAAATTCTACCCGAGAGCGGTGAAATTTTTTTCCACAAGATTGAATTTATACACTATATATACATTAAGAACATGCTTAGTTCTAGACAGCCCACGGAGAGCTTGACGCTAGTCGCTCACAATATGAATCAGGTATGACTCACACCGAGCAACCTTCTCGTTACGTACATTGTTGGATTTTCGCAGATTAGACATCAAAATAATTATTGTTGCTGAATGGGATTTACGATTCGCACGTTAGATACTGCTCTGCTACATAGTTGACCAACATGTTATTATCTGTAAGCATTCAAGCAGATTCAAGTCCATATGAACGAATGTAATCAAGTATTCAACGAAAAAGTAGGTCAGCTTTCCTTTGAAAACAAACTTATCCCTTCAATCAGTCACCGTCGAAGAACAGACAGACGCGTAGTTTTGGTCTGTGTTTAACTTCTATTCGTCACTTAGGAACACTAAATCTGATCTTATTGGTTAGTTGGACACTAATACGTAAATCGCTAGTCTTCACGAAGCATAAAAAGTCATGATAGTTCCAATTAAGTTTTTATTTAAATGGATATTCTCTAGATTAAGAAGACTTCATTTTCGGGGAATACTGCGGTAGAATATTCCCAGATCACCGACACTTGGCAGCTAGTTAATATTTTTTTTTTGTTAAGTTTATGGGAATTCCTGATACTGTTTCACACTTATCTAAATTTCCTGGTAAAAATGTCGAACTCATTCTCAGCTTGGCAGACCTTGCCAATAAGATGAGTCCTCGGTTTACACGGCGGATTTACATCCAAGAACACGCTGGTCATGACGATGTAGTAAATAATATTTAGGAGATTGAGATTTTTGGCTTAAGAACTCTAAGGGATATTTGTCGTATTTTCAAGTGACATGAATAATAGAGAAATCTCGATTATATTCACTATCGTCACAGAGAGCTTTTCCTTTGCCCACAATTTTCAAAAGGATGGCAATGATGGGAAGCTAGATTTAAGGCGAAGACGTTATTAACAAAATGCGCTTGAGTTTCATTAAGTATTTGGAAAGTTCGTAGTTTCTCATTTCTATTGTATTTTGCCACGGATCTCCCTCATATGAGGGATCTCGAGTCGGTAAGTCGCGAGGCTACGTGGCGCACCCCGGGTGGCGGATAGGGGGTTAATCGCAGAACAAAAGCGACCTTTGCTTCCCTGAGACGCAGGTGGATCCAGGGGATGGACTCCCTGTTTCTCCTGCGCCGATTTGGCACGTACTTTCTGTATTTCCTAGGCGTATTTATGCATGCGTGTGTGAGTACGTTTTCGCTTTATGCGGATTGTATTCTACGAGTCAATTCGGCCAAAAGCCTGCAATCAAGTAACAGGGAAGTATATGGGAGGCGGTTAGGAGTCGCCTCCAACAGATAAGCTTCATGTCCACTCTGGGAGAGCCTGGCAAGCTACCCGTGAGTACAACCAGCTCCCACGTTCAGAGCCCAGCAAGCTATACGTGGGTATCAAAAATGCTAAATACAGTTAAAAAAAACGGGCCTCATTCTTGTGAGCCCGAAAGAGCCCCATTTCGCAGCGCTGGGTAGGACGAGTACGGAGAGGCTGCTAAAATCTCAAAGCCAATGGATGCTGCCTGGATCAAGAACTATGGTGACGAACTGTACCTACAAATGGACTTAAAGAGTTTCTACAAAGAAGACCCACACATTCTTCAAGGTCGTCAGTGGAGATTTCAATGCCAAGATCGGTCCAAGAAGATCGTCTGAGAAACGCCACACTGGGATCCACGGATTAGAATGGAACGAACAGGGTGAGCGACTCTCTGAGATTATCATGGCGACCAAGACCATCCATGCTAACTCGCAATAAACCACATCATAGTCAATAGAAAATTTTGCCTAACCAACCGACGTCGCTGTTGTCCCAAAATCCTACACGGGACCAGACCACTGTCTCCTTCGTGCAAGATTCTATCTTTCGCGGAAAGGAAAAAGAACCGCTAAATTTAAAAAAAAGAAGTCCCAGAACCACCACAAACTGGGACTTATTCAACTCACTAGTCGGCTGTTGGGAAGCTGCCGTTGTCGACAACATCGACAAGGAATGCGATCGGCTCATTGAACATCTTCACGTTAGCGCCATGAAAGCTGAGGGTTTCGAACACAAATTGTTAATTCGAACATTAATCGAACTTTTCGAATAAAAAAAAACGAAAAGGTCACCAAGAGACGTCTTTCTCCAGAAACTCTCGACGCCAGCGTGGAATCGCACGAGCTGAAGGCAACCGCGAACTAACGTCCAAATTTGGGAAACAATGCAGACAGGCGATGAAAGAAGATCATAAACATAGAAGAGCAGCAGTAATGGTCGAAGCTGCAGAGGTTGGGAAAATCATTCGCAAAGCCGGCCGAAGCTTCGCCAATTACAAGACCAAGGTGATTGCACTCCGACGTCCATACGGAACAATAACAGCGTCCAGAAAGGCATTGGAGAAAATCATCCACGATTACTGTTCAGATTTCTTCGATAGCCACGTCCACCTCCCATCTTATGAAATAAAAGAGGATGGATATGCTGTTCCACCGCTTCTCTCGTCCGAAATCCGACATGCCATTTCGTCGGTGAAAAATCGAACAGCACCAGGTCCGGAGCGGATAAGATCAGAACATCTGAAGAACCTTCCGCCAGTCCTCGTAAGCACACTGCACACGGCAGCTCGGCTCCTCACACGTTACCTGTCTGCAAGGTCCCTACTCAGTGGAAGACCAGCAAGACCGTGTTGTTGTTCAAGAAGGGCGACCTACACGATATAGGCAACTATCTAGGTGGGGAAATCAATATGATGAACGACTTAGCTTCAGAGCTGAGCAGAAGGAAACGAGCGGCTTGGAAAGCCTACAAGAGCATCGGGGATGTAGTGAAGAGAACAAAGAACTCCGTGCCCACCTTTTCGACTCAACGGTTCTTCCTTCCCTAACCTATGCGTCAGAAACTTGGTCGCTACGTAAGCAGGATGAGAGATCACTCAGCGTTATCGAACATGCAGTCGCAAGGACGATGCTAGGAGTATCCCGTTTCACACAAGTAAGGGATGGGATCCGAAGTGCCGACCTGCGTCAACGATCGAAAATCAAAGATGCCGTTCTATACGCCAAACAGTCGAAGATAAGATGGGCCGGACACGTAATGCGCATGAATGATAACCGATGGGCAAGGGCTGTTAGTGACTGGATTCCTCGTGATGTCAAACGTACTGCAGGAAGACCACCGACCTGATGGTCAGAGTTTTTCACGAAAAGCCTAGAAGAAAGATATGATGCTCGACGAGTCCCTAAAGCGAGGAGAACCGACTGGGCTACTCTTGCACGCGATAGGGAAAAATGGAGGGTTTACTGTAGCCCGCTCGATTCACTCGACGATCAACGGGACCACAGGTGATACAGGTGATACAAGTGACTGTTTTTGATTCCACATTAACTGACCCCACCATATGTAAACATATTTCGATTCAATCAATACATATGACCTTCACTAAATGTTGGAAATTCGACGTATTATACTCTGAGTGCATTCATAATCATGCACGAAGGATCATATCAATTTAAAAAGTTGGATCTTTAAAATGAAAACACTTTCTGGAAAGATTAAAAGTCGATTGAACATGTATCTGAGAAGTTGTGTAGACGACTTCCAAACTTTTAAGGTAGCAATCAAAAAGCGAAGTAGATTCTCTCGATGAAAAAGGGCAATAAGCTTTAAAAATCTTGGGCAATTCAACTACAATGGTGCTGAAATATTAGCAAAATACCAGAGCTCAGGAGGTGTCTGCGGTAGAAATTAAACCGGCTACTACCCTTTCGGGAAGCTAACGCCTTCACCATCGCACCATTCGAGTCCTTCGTTTCGTTTGTCTCTCAGTCTTTTTTTTTTAGCCTATAGGTGTTATTAGCAATCACCCTTCAACGGAATTGATTTGGCAGAGCACAAATCTAGATTCAACCCAGTTAAGCTGAGCCTGTAGTATAAATCACAAGCCGATTATCATTACTGGCTCCGATTGAATTCTGGTGAATGCTGATGGCACCTATAAGAGACGAGTAGGAGAAAGGATAAAAGACGAATTTGAATAGTGTGGCGTTGTACGCGTAAGCCTCCGGAAGTGGTAAAAACGAGGTTCGATCCCCTACCTTATTAGACACCAGCGGTGCACAGTATTGCAATTATCTCAGTATCATTGTAGTCATATTTCACAGCAAGCCCTGCCATGGAAGGAGAATAGGCGGCAAGTAAAAATGGATTACAATTCTGGGTAAATTTAGCCAGAGAATTGCCGTGGTTTCTTCTATTTTTAGGATTAATAGCTTCATATAAAATTGTGGGGCTGATTGAGTAATTAAATGTATTTTTCAGCTTCTTAACCGTTTTTGTCTACTGCCTACTCTTTTTGATGGCAGGGTATATTGCGAAATATAACTTTAATGAAGCTGAGATATTTGCAAAACTCTGGACCGCAGGTGTCTATGGTGGGGAACGAACGCGCTATTGTCCTTTCCGGGGAGTAACGCGCTCACCACCACACCATGCGGGTCCTTCGTTTCGCCTGTCTCTCAGCTAGTTCTATTTTTCAGCTGTTCTTATCCGAGACGAATATGGTATCGTTAGAAAAGCTGTTGTGGCGGTCGTTTATTAGAAAAAAAAGTTTCCATGGTAATATTGCTGGTTCTCCTTTGTTCTGATCCATAAACGAGCGCTTAGAGATTATTGAGCGACACAAATTCTTCCCGTTCAAACATTTTTGAGCAATTCTGTTCAAATAAAGAAAAGGAGGTTCCGACGAACTCTTAGAAATCGCAAGGCATTTTTTGTCGACCATAATCAAATTCTAGCCGACTCTGATAAATGTTTAGCAAACAAAATTCATCTTCTTGTCAAACTTACCGTGTCCTCTCATCTATATTGGACTGGAAAAGGTTAAAAAATGTATTCGAAGTCTGCAAGTAAAAGAATGTTATGATATTTAACTTCATACTTACTCTTTATTATTTCTCCACGGTAGGAAAGCATGTGAAATGCGACCGCAGTGATGCTGCGATATTGGCAAAACCTGGACTTAATACCAGATTCGAACTCATGATTACCTTTTCCATAAACTTACGTGTTATCCACTCTGCCACCGCGATCATCCTTTCGATGCTCCTCTCGGCCAGTTTTCTACCTAACGCTACCACCAGCAATCACCCGTCAAGAGGACCGATCTACGGAGCACAAATCAGCATTGAATGCAATTCAGCTAAGAGTGTCCCAAAACAGAATGAGAGAAGTTTGTTTTTGACAGGGCTGTTCATATCGAATGCACGCGCCTTTCAGAATGGAAATTGATCGATATGGATCGAATCCAAGTCGACTTTTCTCGATGAGCAAATCCGATGTTGTTAACAGCAAGATTTATTCAATCCAATGCTAGCTGATGAATCCAAATCCTTTTATTTTCCTCATACTGAATGACATCGTTCATTCTTTTTTCACTTCACTTTTTTGATCTAGTGCACGTGTATCTCTTCTACTTCCTTCAATGTCTTGATGAATTTTTCACTAGCTCATAGTCTCAATAGCCATCAGAGCAAATCAATTCCATGTGTACCGTATTAGAAAATATTTCAAGACCTCTTCTTATTTTTACTTTTGCACTTTTTTTCATGTTTTTAGAGATATTTTTTCTTTATCATTTAGTTCTTAACCTTTTGCTATTTTCTCGTCTCATAAATTTTGGGTTACTAGGAAAGATTTTCATCTAAATAAAAGTATATAAATATATGATTTCTAAAGTATTTATAGTCCAATGTCGACGTTAACAGAAAGTCGATCTTGGTAACTGTTAAAAGTATAGCATTTTATAGCATTTACCTCAAAGTGATCTGGTAATGCAAAAATCCTTCACCGTAGAACAACAGTTGATATACACACGGCTCATCGATGTGCAGCAACATTGTTTAACCACAATCGCGGTCGACTAGACCCTCAACACCTTCTAAATCTCTGCTGCTAAGAACAGACACTTTTATCAAAGGGCTAGGAAAGAACGGCCTAAATTAAAATTCGGTGTGTCCAAAGTTTTCCAAATGAAAAAAGGTCGAATATGGCTGCGCATCTCAATAAGGCTGAGACGTCATCGTGAATGTTTCTTTTTATATCAGTAGAATTATTGGAAAATACTATTAAGAATTTCATTCAAGCTCTTCTAATCTTCGTCATTGGAAATCAAGTCAAAGGCGGCTCTGAAGAAGGCGATACTGCCGAAACGTCAGCTACTGTTGTGTTGTATTGTGTGTTTTTCTATGGAAGTAAATGTATGCTGTTGAACGACCTCGCCATTGCTGAACAAAGAAAAAAAAATGACGCATTCAAGTTATACTTTCCAATTTGAACGATCTCGGAAGTATCCGATAGAACCAGGATATAATCCACTTCAGTAGTTTTTCTCTTCTTGTTTCGTAGATGCTTTCCGCCAACGTATTCTTCAGATTCCTTCAAAGACGTCGAGACGTTAGTCGAAAAAATATTGTATACGGAACTCATGCCAACTCAGTCCAAGAAGGTGTCGATTATTGTTCAGGGAATAAATAAAAATTAGTTTTTAGAGATGTCCTTAGATTTCGTCTAGAAGACGAAACGTTCATCTGAGCTCTTCTGACGTTATCCAACCGGGTTCAGCTCCGAATGGGCGTGGTGATGGCGATGGTGGTGATGGTGGGTTCGAAGACAAGGCACCGCCCATGTGTGGTCGTCACTCTTCACTCCATCGTTCGTCATGGGAAGCATTGTACTCACAATATTATCACTGTTTCTTGTTGTCGTAGTTGTCGCAGTCTCGAGCCAGGTATGATGAATTCATTTGTTCGACTTTTGTCGTTCTGCAATGTCGTTGTTTTTGTATCAAATCCACAACATATAGTATCTTCATCGATTCCTTGCAGTACCTCTTAAAAACTATGGATCATTATCATTGTTATATAAAAAGGGATAAGTCTGTCAGCGTTGATCAACCCCTGAGAGATGCGCCATTCTTTCGACTTCACGAAGCAACATAAGATTGAATGCATATCTAGCCATTAAAGTGACTCGAGGTGATGATATATCGACTCAGTGCTGCTATCCTCTCAAACAGATCCCGTGTCTATTTGAAGATTTAGAAAGGATGAAAGGGTTGGTGAGCCTGAGAGGGTGAATTGAACTCATGTGTTTTGTGGGGCGCCTATAACCACTACGTTACTCGTGCTCGTTGCTGTTGTGTACTCATCTAGTAATATCCTTCACAACAATCTCCAGTAAGCAAAATCTTTAACTATTGATTTCATGAAAATTCAAAGTAGCCATCGATCTTCGTCAGCGACAGTTCACGAATCAAATCATTGTTTTGCATGCTCAGAACTCAAATGGTAAACCGTTTGCTTCTAAAAAAAAGTGCTCAGCGTCCTTCAAAGAATTCCTTCAGCGCCGTTTCCTAACTATCAGCACCTACACTCAAAATGCAAGTCATTGAAAATTCGCTGTTTTCTCGATTAGCACCGATGAAGGTGTTATTATACTTAATTATTCACAACAGATGTCACGGATTTCGCCTTCGTCAGAGTCTGGAAGGGTCAAGTTGACTGCAATCTGTTCAACAAAACACCCCTATATCCTTAACAAAAAGAAGCATGATCCCTAATTTTCAAGCACAGTTGATATAAAACAGCTTCTTCACGCGCTCGCAGTTGTTTATGTGTTTTCTATTGAGTATTTCACGTACAGAGCGTTGAGCGTTTTCATTGAAAACGTACAAAAACTGTTCAACTCTAGTCAATGGCAGAACATAGACAATATAGAAGGCCCGTTGAAAAGAGGACTGAAGACAATGTGAACAACGTTTGGGAAACATACTACATTCTATCATTTTCTCAATGATAACAAGTCAAACTACTTTCTGTTATTCCACACTCGGAAAAAAATACACCTGCATGTATCGCGTTCGTTTTATCGATAATGGTCTCCTAAGACACGGAAGTGCTATACCACATGCTGATATTGAAAGGTAAATCATTAATCTTATGTCCTTTCGATATTGAATGCTTTATGTTTTTCGTATATACATTTATGGTTTCATCACTTAGTTAGTGAATTTGATGACCATTTCTTCTGAGCTGACCATTGTTTTAAGAATTTGGACGTCTTGTAGGGGAATGGCGATAACGAAAACATCTCTATTGCCCTTAGAATCTCCCGCAACGCAGCTAAGCACTATCGCAACCCATCAACTATCAGCTTCGTCCCTTCACTCCAAAGTTTCCAGCAGTGTCCAGAAAAAATGCAGGAACTGTACAAAAGATTTCTGTGTTAGATCGTGCTTTCAAGCATCGATTTTCCTTTCTTCGCTATTCCCGAGTTAAGGCGCGTGTAGCGCAATAGGTTAGAGATGCCCTGAAATACCTGCAAGATCGCTGGTTCGATCAAGCGTTTCGAGCTAACGAAGCTCATCATCCCTTCAGGCGCTGCAAATTATCGCCGGACTTGTTTTGTAAGGACAGCAACACTGATGTGAAACATTGGTATCCCTTCGCCGGTCACTGTATAGGCTAAATATGCATATATTCATCTCCACGGTGCTACGAATGGAGTCAAATGCATGGAATGCTTCTAGCGAATTGATCAGCGCTGAACATATTATCCTCTTTGAGCTGTTATTAGGCTTTATATGGCGTCTTGTGCGTCAAAAAATCTGACAGACTATTTCTTCATGGAAGTGCACTTTTCTTTAATTTAAATGGCAATGAGGGAGATCTTTTGACTCCTAATGCCATCGTTGTGGTGCAGGTCCAGCACACTAAGCACAGGAAAGAGTGATGCGCTTCGGCAAAATTACTTCTGAACAAAATTCTTCTTTGTCTGAAATCTTCTGCACCTTTACTGAGATTATGTAGGACATACATGCGGAATTTTGATGGTTGGCTAACGCTTAAAATGATATCCTCCTTTGGGAAATCTTTCTCAACAAAAGGGGGACAAACAAGTGAACTGTACGCCAAGCGGCTAGGAGGCTTGACGAATACTTCGAAAACACTTGTTGTCCACTTTTTTCTTTGAGCCATGTATTTAAAGCTCAGTAGTAAAAATCAGTAAAAGTAAAAGAAAAACTATTTAGTTCATAATGAAAGTGTCTTTTAAGTTGCGTCCTTAAGGTGTGTTAGATTTCTCGAATCTTTCATGAAATATTTGCACCCATTTGGTGATTAAATCTGATTATCTCATTTCGGAATAGATTCTAAGTTGCTTCAAATGAGCGCCAAACGCGCGACACATTTTTTGATCTACAATAATCAATAAATATCTCAATACCTATGGGAGCCGCGCATTCACAGTGATTTCTGAAAAGCCCACATTCAAAGGTGTTTAGTTGTTCATTTTCTTTTTCCTGACAAAAATCATCCAAGGATGACATCAAAATAACGAAGACATTTAAATATGAGAATGACTGACTCTTCAAATTGAAAGGTGAATTAATGAGGTCATTGAAGTAATAGATGTGCTTGAAATCTTAGTGACAGTTGAAATGGCCTTGTATCCTCAATCAGCTCAGTATCTCCGTCCTCTCGATCATGGCCTTTTTCCTATGATAATCCTCACACGAAGATGGACACGAAGCAATTAAGTGTTTCCCACACTACTCTGAAATGGAGGGAACAATTTCTTCTTAACAAGGATCCTTTATGGACCTTACGCACTTTTTCTGGACTTGTTTTTAAAAAAATCCGTTAAATCTTTTCAAAATATGAGTTCGTACGCATAACCTTATCGTATCTGAACTCGTGGATTTGAATTATGGGGTAGTTTTAGAGAAGGTCAGTGAATTCTCCGTCCGCTCTCATCGCACATCAAAACAGCCTACTGGTTTCCAATTGTTCGAAGGATAACAGTTCTTTCAGTATCTTATTTTTATTAATTATAGAGACAGTAATGTTGTTACAAAGCTTCCTCTCGCTCAATAAATATGATCTACTCGCTTAAGTCATATATGAAAGTCGAACATTCAAAAACAACTGCTTTACGTAGGAATACTGTAGGCTTATTCTTTATTTACGCACAAGCTGACGCTTTGGCGGATTTCGCTTTCCTCAGAGCCTGGGAAGGTCAATTTAACAGCATTCCACCCGGCCAAGCACCTCCATATCCAAACAGAGAAAACGCTAAACCAAGATTTCAATCACATTGAAGACCGAATAGCTTCATTGCACACCGCTTTCTATGAGCCTTCACGTGGAGACCAACCGCACAGAGTAGTCTACATGGAAACATAATGTGCCTCTCACGTTAAAACGACAGCCTTAAATATTGCCCGATAGTACTTTTGATATTGTTGATCACTATCGCGCAGAGAGATACAGCTCAAACCTCATTAAAGTGCAAAAACGCGGTATGCGAGAGGTACGAGAGCTGATTAGGTCGAAAAACATAAGACTATCCGTTAGTGATAAGAATGGAGAGTTTTTTGTAATTCCCGATCAGTTAGATGTAGAGATAACGAAGAAGCATCTTGAAGATGCTTCACTTTATCGCCCATCATCTGAGAAGGAGTTTAAAAGTAAATATCTAAAATGAAACCACGAATGGGTTAAAATGGCAAGAGCTGCTGGTTTAAAACCATCAGTTATCTCTCAACTAAAAGTTGACTTACCAACATGTCCCGTCTTTTACTTATAAAAACTCATAAGTTAGTATCCAGCGATGACCTAGCGTCTACCGATCCATCATTGTTTAAGGTTAGACCTATCATTAGGTTTGCAGACGGGCCAACGGATAGGATGACGTGGTTTTAACCCTAATATTTACCCAGTTGCTGAAACAAATTCCAGCCCATCTTACGAATACCCAGATGTTTCTGGATCGTCTACGTACTGCGCAGCCCAACAACGAGTGCGTGGTGGAGTCTTCCGACGTTACCGCCCTTTATACAAACGTGTCGAATGATTCCGCTGTGCAAGCGATATTCGAACATCTTATACAACATGAAGGAGAAATAAACATGTATGCTTCAAGATAAAGCAGTTGATGACACTCTTAAAAAAATGCCTGAACTGCCCAACCTTCAGATGGTCCGGAAAGTACTACGCCTAAATAACAGGGTTGGCAATGGGACAGCGACTGACACCAAGTCTTGCCATTGCGTTTATGTCTAAAGTGGAAGCAGCAGTGACCGATCTCGGGCCGTTACTCTACTGTAGATGTATAAATGACTGTTTTGTCCTTTGCTCAACACAAGAGAAAATGAACAAATGTTTCGAATTGTTGAACGAACATTCAGAGTACCATCAAGTTCACCCGAGAGAAACCGAAAAAAAACTGGCTTCCATTCTTGAACGTCTAAATTAACCTGTCAGAAAACGGCTACATTACGAAGTGGTACCGAAAGCCAAGTAGTAAAAACATGTTGGTTCATTACCTCTCCTCTCACACGAAAAGGGTGCTTGTTCGAAACACGTTATGAGCAGCCACCAGCGTATGTACAGGAAGAGAACAGAAGGAAAAATCCCGGAACCTGGCGCGGGAAATAGCCGTTTCCAATGACTACGAAACTGTAGCTCCTCGGGACAGGTGTAGAGGAAAGCCCATGCCCTCAAACGATAACTCTAGCAGCAATAAAGTCCAGTGTATCCTGCCCTTCATTTCAAATGAAGTAAATACAGCTATAAAACGCTGTTTGAGAAGGGCGGGTCTAGAAAATTCGGTAACGATAAATGAAATTCCGCTGAGTAATCTAGGACGCCAGAAAGTTCGCAACCGCCTGTATGACCGTCTATGTGCAACGCAAAATTGTCTACGGTTTACATGCTCTCTTGTTAAACGTGCGGAGACGAATACATTGGCGAAACGGGTGGAGCACTCTGCGTCCGTATAAAAGAACACCTAGTCGGTAAACTTAAAGTTAGACCAAGTACCCCATTGCGTACCACATTGAACACAGGCATAACGGGGGAGATTTTGAGGTAAAGGTGAGGGTGCTTGACAAGGAATCGAAAGCACATGCGCGCAAAGTTCTTAAGGCATTCTGGAAGAATCCAAAAATGAACCGCATGGAGGAATGCCTCATTATCACGCGTGATATCGGGCAGTATTTAAGACTGTTGTTTTGATGTAAGAGGCACATTACGCTTCTTTGTAAACTACTCTGTTCGGTTGGTCTCCACGTGAAGGCTCATAGAAAGCGGTGAGTGTGCGATGATGCCATTCTGTGTTCAATGTGATTGAAATCTTGGTTTAGCGTTTTCTGTTTGGTTATGGAGGTGCTTGGCTGGGTAGATTGCTGTCTACTTGACCTTTCCAGGCTCTGAGGAAGGCGAAATCCGCGTCAGCTTGTGCGTAAATATAGAATAAAATAACACCTCGCGTTTGCTCAACAAAAATGTAGAGAATTGATTGATCAATGTCGAGGTTAATAGAAAGCCGGTCGTGGGTACTGCAGGCTTAGTTCTGGTCGGCGGAGTTCTCGATTTTTCTTTTGACAACGACGACGTGTATTGGTTCGGTTGGTTCAATCATATCAATACTTCTATAGTTCGTAAATAATGGCTGTAGCAATACTATGCAGTTCTATGCAATGACCTCCTAGAATACTACCACTAAAGCGATTTATATAAGTTATTGCATAATGTTATAACCCATGGTATAACCTCATAGTTCAATAGCAAGCGTTATTACACTGCTGGATTGTCAGCAAGATCACATAAGAAGAAGTGAGAAAGATAGATATATTAGGAGTTAATTCACTTAAACACTAATTAACGTTGTATTGAAGTTCTGCTTTAATAGAACTGGATTTCACTGAAAAGCAGCACGAAGAAGGTTGACGGTGGCGACGACGGTGTTGATAAGAGTCGTCACGAGACGGTGGTGAGAAATCCATCAACATCAAGTTAGAACTCGTTGTTCGGATATCGACTTAACTCTACAACAACATAAAATACAAAAAGGAACATTTGGAGCATTAGCTGGAGATACCCTGCAATACACACGTGGTCGTTTGTTCGATTTCGCCCCTCGGATTAAGCAAGCACTCCATCTCTCTGCTCACAGAACGCGTTAAGCAAGCGCTCCATCTCTCTGCTCTCAGAGAACTGCTATCAAAGCTATTTTGGAAGCGCAAGAAAATCACAGAGTTAATACGTTGGTAGATTCCTGCAAAAGACTATCGCCAACATTTGTGTCTGATCGTCTCCATGATTGCCGAGTCGAATTCATGGCGAATCCCTAAGGGATTGATCAACGCGGAAGATTTCACGTTTTGTGAACAGGTTATAAGCACTGAACGCGCTTCAGAATGACTTTAGCAAACAAGATAGAACTACGTCATCAATCACATTATCACTCAACTTTGTTCTTTTTTTTACCATTCAGCTTTATCGATTTTCTTCGTAGGTGTTTTGCATTTGAGTCGGATGACTTCTGTATTGAACGAGAGACTGAGATTTTAAGATTTTGTCCTGCCGCTTCTCCGTCTGAATATTCGTCGTTTTCTTAGCACAATAACCCAGCCAAATATCTTCCATTGCTACTATTTACATAAAAAAAAGTGTTTAATCGAATTTTCACCGCATGATGCAAACAAACAAAAGCGACGGGATATTTCATTGAGAATTTTGAAATATCTTAACAAGCTCGCAATATTGAGTCAAGCCATTGTAGAAATGCGTAACAGTGTGCTTCTTCTGCCTCTAATCGCAGCTCTAATTCCTTATATTCCATGTACTTTCAAAACGAACGGATTTCATGTAGTTATTAGAGATGCAATGCAATTCACGAAAGATCATTGGCTCGATCCCGCGCCACGGGCTAACCAAACCATTCATACTCCCGGGGTCAATAAATTGGTGCCAAACTTGTTTGAGAGGACAAAATCACTTACAGCGATAAACATCTACAATTAACTTCATATGCTAATATGCATTCAATCGGCTCTGCGACGTTGAATGGTGTCAAATCTCAAATACTTTGTCCTCTATCCTTTATACTTTTAAGCAGCATAGAGCATATCTATGGGTTGTCTTTCACAACAAACCTCTCAAGGTCTTGTGAGTTTGGCGATATTCTGACGATCTCGAGCTGATTCTGAAGTTCAGAACCTGAGAGTTTCAGTATCTTATACAGTTGCTTTTCCTCGAAAGTTCCCAACTGTTCACCTACTACGAAAAGGCTATCTTTATTGGACCATTCAAGAATATTACGGCGTCCCAAACTAGAACAACCGGACTAAGGACTTCGTGACGAGATTACTGGCCCATACGACCAAATCTATAGCGCCGATATTAAATTGCTGCACTACTTCTTCCATCGTCTGACCTCATCTCATAGCCATCTGTCGCTTCCTTTATCGAATTTATCTTGGCAAAAAAAACCGCTAAAAGTGACAAATGAAAAAGGGAGATGGTGAAAGTCATACTACTAACTGTTTTTTCCTTGTTGCTTCTTCTCTGTGCTGGACCTGCCACTAGGAAGATTCTAAAATCTAATTAAACAATTACTTTGAATAGAGCCTTTTATTCACTCATTTTCCTATTAAGTAACCAACACGGTTTTTTAAAGGAATGAATAGGTCACAGTACTAATGGAAAAAAAGAAAGACTCAAGATAATTGAAACTTTAAGACAGACGACTTCCAACAAGTTCGTTCCACAAAAACATATCATGCTTAATGAAATAGTAAAGGAAAGCTCTTATTGCCTTATGTAAGTCTCTCAATGTATAGTTCTTTGTTTCCTTTCCATTATCACTGAATTTTTTGAAAATCTATCGATTTCTTTTTCGCCCGTAATTTGGACATCGGACGGAGCAGGAAGATGTTCGGGCAGAAGTGTGTTGATAACTTTAGGATAATCAAATTGGTGAATGGAAAAGATAGCGAAAGAGTGCTAAAGTACGGTGAACTCGAATCTTTGCAATTTTTTCGTCCCTAGCACGTCTTTAGTCACTTAGTAGAAAGCCTCCAATTACAAGCTTGTCGGCACCATCTTCGATGTTCCAGAAAGATCGTTAGGCTGATATAAGATTAATGCTTCGAAAATAAATAAAAAAAATAAATATTGTTATTAACCTCGTGTAAGCTCATCAAAGAAAGAATACATATTGATATAAGATTGTTTACATAAAGAACCACAAACTCATTCTATGTAAGAAGCGGAAATATTTATCTAATAATACGGAAGCTGAAGAGACTGCACGATGTTGAATAAAAGAGGCATTACTCCTTACAAGGATACGAGGAAAGGGTCAAGGTTGCCTTGAGGCTCGGATGACATGACAGCAGCAATTCCTGTGATTAGTCGACTGCTTCGATGGAAGACGATGTAACAAGTCAAATAGTATTGTTCTTATCACTTATATATTAGACCTTATACAGACAGTGATAAAAGAAAGAATATTTTCACATTCACAAATATCCAATTCTATTCTAAAGAATCAATTTTTGCCTTTGAACCAGATACTTCGTATTGTTCGGGTCGTAGCATTCTTACATTCGGTTCGTTTTCTTATTAACCATCCTCTGTGAAAGTCTTCAGATTTGAGTATCCATGTGATCACTGCTTGAACATTTTAGTAAGCTCCAAGAATAGTGGATGAGTTCGAACCAGCCTCTTGCTTGTACTTAACGGCATCATTGACAATCCGCTACTCATTCCAATCGTCAATTCATAGTGAAAAAAAAATCGTTGATAGATAATATAATTCGCGAGGATTCACCCAGCTTGCGAAAAAAAATCACATAGAAAGCGACGCTTCGGCATTGAGTGACGTTGCTCATAATCTTTTCAAGCTTTCGTTTTATGACAGCTGATGGCTAGACGAAATGCGAAGAAGTGAAATTGCAGTTAACGCCAGATTTAAAAAAATTATCCGCCTTATGAAAGAAGGTGTGAAAGTGCGTGCAAATGATTTCAGAAGACTCATGTATGTTCAGCTGTAGACAAAAATACTTCAACAGAGAAGAATGTGCCGCCGCTTTTCATTGAATGCTTTACATTTTGTCCGAACAAAAAAGAATACAATGTAACATTTTTCATGGCAACTGAATGGAAGAATTTCTTTTCTGGAATGTATATGTCGATACGTTTGGCCAACAACGAGCGTATTAGCCTTCCTGTTGACTAGAAAGATACTGAACACTTCCCACTAAACACCGAGAGTTCAAATGCAATCACAACGTTGCTGAGACATTTGCAAAACTCAGGACCGGAGGTGTCTGCGGTGAGAAACGAACGTGCTATGCTATTACCCTTTCGGGGCCTAGCGAGTTCACTACCAGACCATGCGGGTCCTACGTTTCGCCTGATTCTCAGCTTGTTCTATCGATCAGTGTCATCAGCAATCACCCGTTAACGGGATTGATCTGGTGAGCCCACATCGGCGTTGAACCCAGTTAAGCTGAGGCTGCAGCTGAAATAACCATATTTTGCTTTTTATTTTCTCCCTACTACAATTTTTACGACGCGCATGGTGTGGTGGTGAGCGCGTTATCGCCGGAAAAGGTGATAGCGTGTTCGTACCCCACAGCAGACACGGTCACTCCGGAGCTCTGCAAATTTCTCAGTAACGTTGTGATTGTATTTCGCTTAATACGCTGCCGTAAAATTTTTGGTAGGCAGAAAATAAAAAGTAAAACATTCAAATGCTACGTTTTTCCTCGTTATGACGATTGAGTTATGTCGAGTGGGGTGTTCGATGGAACGGTAGGTTGTCTAAATTCTTGTTATATTCGTCCAATGTGTCGAAATGAAAGAAGGAAAGATAGAAAGAAAAAAATAAAAAAGAAAGAGAAAAAGTGAATACAGTCAATAGGTCGACATGCTTTCCTTCCTTAGAACTTGTTGCACCTAGTCCAACGAGAAATACTGTTTCCAACTCAGAATCCACTATCGTTCTACCGTAACAATTTGTCCAATTTTCTAATCATTTCCCAAAATTGAGGAAAAGAATGGAGGAGCACAAGAAATGGATCTAACAGTCTTTTGATCATTTGCTGGAACTTCCAGTTGTTAAGCGAAAGATTAAAACCGTTTCCCACGAGCGCAGTTCATTATAGACAATATGGGAACGAGTCACTGACGTATACTAGCCTTTCAAGCTTGGGGACCAACCAGACTGAATCTCATTCAGATGATTTTAATCGCTCTAAAAAATTCAACAACCAGAGAGTTTCTCGTTGTTTGTTTATACGATTTCTGATAACGCTTAAGTTAATACATCGGAATGAGAAGACCATAATAGATGACCATTAAAACACTCTCGCTTGACATATAATTTATTGTCATGCAGGTTGTAATTTCAATACTAAAAGCTACGGAGGTTGTAATTCAAAGCCGTTTCATCACCTCATTCTAACTCTTCAATACACTCATCTTATAGATCACAGCGACATGTATTATGCCCTTAGATGAGGGTCTAAGAGGCTGAAACAACTGCGGCTTAAATCGCATCGATGACGCTTTCAATTGCATTTGAAATTGCCCATACCGCTTGCAAATGGATTTGTTGCTGTTCACTGGAGCGTCGTTGGCATGCTTTCTGATCTGTTAATAACATCGTTACTGTGCTGTTCTTCACATACACTATAGAGATATTGTTAGAAAATATTTCATTACAAGCGACAGCGTAAAGCACAAGTCACTAATCTATCCCTTTGTGGTGCGCCATGCATTCAACTCCATTCGGAGCATCGTAGAGATGATTTGACGCGTGTTTATTCTATGCGACGATTTTCGGGGGCTCGTCAAAGTATGAAAGTGATGATTCTGCCACTCCATACAAATCTTCGCCTATCTTCTATTAAATCTATCAGTCCTCAAAACCTTTGATTTAGGGACTTTGTTAGTCCAGGTCAAGGATTGAACCAATGACCAAGTGTGTATAGCAGCGCACCTGTAGCCGAAGCGCTACAGCACCGCAATGCACCATTATTCTAATTCTTATTAACAAACAAAAATCGGGTCTTATTAGTCACTTTCTTACGATGTGCTACAATGTTCCAGTGTTTTTCTGCTAAAAATTATCGCTTTGTAGTGACGAAATGCAGAAATGAGCAGAAACCCAGCAGAACCTTTTTTAAAACTTCGGAGATTTTCCGTGTATGTCTAGTGCCTAGCAAAAGCAGTAAAATAATTTCAAAACGGAAACGCTGAAAACGAAGCTAGCCAGCCGTTGAGTGACGATCATTGTCGTGTTAAATTAGCTAAGCGGTTAAGTTGTGAAATATATTGGGTTTAAGCCTCGGCTTTATCTTAAACGCGGTTTTCTTGTCGCCACAATCGCAAAACGTTCTTAAAATTACTTCAACTCATTAACTTATTCATCCAAACTCATCGTAGAATCACAAGTTTCACATAAACCTGCCGAAAACATCTACACCATGGAGTTTATTTTTCAAGTGAAAAACAAGTGTTCGTTTAGCTGGGATGAAGGTGGTTTCCACAAATTCAGAAACCTCCCAACGAAAACGTCATTGAGCGCTCAGAATTAGTTCGTAATAATGTATATCGTTCAATGAAAACCGTTTAGAACACATAGAGTCGTTCTACGAGAATCGTGCTAGAGAAAAGTGACGATAGTACGTAGCAAGCTAGTTCAGTAATAATAAGACATTCAGTCAAGCTGAATTATTCCATTATTCTTTGTTTCGTTGATTAGAATGCTTGATGAGAACAATGTGTAACTGCTACTGGGCATAATATAATTGTAGAATTATCGTCAAAAGGTAGAGCACAAGATATTAAGTGTTGATCAGTCCTTGAGTAGTGAACCATGCATTCGGCTCCATTCGTAGCATCGGTGATTGAATGCATATTTTGGCTATACAAAGACTTTGTGGTAGCTTACCAATCTAGTAATTCAGTGCTTTTATCGCCCAACATAAATTTAGCATTAATTTTCTTACCTCGGTGAAATAGAGGACTTGGTGAACTGGGATTGAAGCTGTAACCGATCAGGTGGTTATTGTAGGGCAAGGTGCCTAGCAACCACCGCTCTACATTTGTCCATACGATTATCCAACCGACTGGATATGCCTTAAAGACATGATACAATGCTGTGGGCTGTGGATCCCAGCACGAGTAACCCCTTTATTATCCACTGTTGTATAAACGACTAACCATCGACTCATCGATTCAAGCAACGCTTTGAGCGTTATTTGTGTTACCGTATCACGAACCCAGCTATTCGCCAAAAGATTCTAGTACCGAGATGTTAATGCCTTGACTAGAGAATGCATAGCATCTTTCACAACATCTTTAAGTCACAGATCATTCACTCGCAGGTAGCAAGTCTTTTCGAAAGCTTCTTAAACTATCTTGCGTAAGCGAACATCAGGTAAATCTGGCATTGTTCCGAGTGTAAGACGAAGAAGTCGGCCTTTTGCTGAACGTTCACGCTCAATCAGCATTTCATTCGTGGGAATTTGCACTACGGCACATTCATCATGCACGAGCGCCAACAATATTTCATCGTTCAGCAACGAAAGCAATAAATTATTGGCATTATGGCATGAGGAGAAACTAGCATTCAGCCACGGATTGAATCATGCATGTGATGAGCTTCTGTGTGAAGGATAGCCCAGATTTATGAGCTCATTAACATAGACCGTGAGCTTTTTTAAGTACGCAATCCATCCATGACGGATGATAGGCATTGATTAAACACAAGGGATGAATAGCGAAAATTTTACAAAGTATTCTTAATATCAACGATAGTTCACATTTCTAAGCCGGCTGAATTTTCCATAGGCATTCACTAAATCAACCACAGCTCACGTGGTAGATGTACTCCATTTAAATTAATCGTCAAACTAATCCTGCTTTAAAGCATTCCTTCCTTCACCACGTCGAAATCCATTGCTGTTATAAGAATGCCTTCAATCAAATTTGTTGATTGAATTGATGAGTCGCGGAATAGAGTTACGTGATTCTGATCGCGAGTAGTTCCATTTTGTTTGATTGCCTGGCTTACAGCGAAGATTAGCTTTCATAGCCAAAACATCGACAACAACGAACGACGTGCTCGTTTACACTCAGTGCCATTGACCGATCTATCTCCAGCTGGTGTTGCTCACAGCGTTCAAGGACATTGTTTTCCTGAGATATCACGGTAAATATGAAAGCCAATAGGCAGGATAGCATTCCTATCTCCCGAAATGCTAATTGTTATCATACATATTCGTTACACAGTTAGATTTACTACAGCGTATTCTTAATTACTTGAATACTTGGACGGCCCATCCTCACTGCTTGTGTGGGCCCCATAATAATTTCCCAGAGTTTTGTTCGTTTAGCCATTGCTTCCCTTGAGCCCCGTAGTAAGGCCCGCAAAACCTGTCCCAGGTCGTCACCATCACAAACAGTTGCCGCTCTTGCGGATCAGAAGAAGAATTGCCAAAGCGCGACAACTTTGATACCGAGACGGTGGTGGATCCTGATATTGGCTTACTCTTAGCTGGGCTTCCTGATGGAAACGTCGAACTCCATCTCAGCTTGGGAGACCATGCGGGGAGAGAGGAACCCCTCGCTGTATATCGTAGCCTGACATCCATGAACACTTTGCAGCCACGATGAAGCGGTAAACGTTGGGAGGACAACTCCAATTACATCTTGTGAAGGCGAACAGCGAAACTCCACAGGAATTCCTCCGTCACTAATGCAGAAATACGTTGAAAATTGTAATGCAATGTTAATTCTGCCAGTAGAAAATCTCATTTCAATAAAAATAAAGCATTCTTTCTTATTAAAAGGCGATTTCATTTCAAATAATGTCAATATAATTTATTTACACTTTGGTATAAATGTCACCTATCTATAGGTATCGATAAATTAAGAATCGCTATGGACTTTCAACTCCTGATAAAGCAATCACTCAAACTCCTTCATATCTGCATAAAAACTCGTTCTTACTTAAATTAGTTAATCTCTTCATGAAGACACATCTGACTGATAAAATTGTATGTATCTTAAACTAGAACTGGATAGATAGCATTTTAGGACCACGACGCATTAGTGGAATACTGTGCTCAACCGCAAAATCGAGAAATATGCGAACGACTGCTAGCAGAACTCGACGAACAGCAGGACTATCTACCGCAGGTACGGTAGTGACGCACCTTAATCTCACCATCACCGCCAGTGTGCAGATAGACAACGTCGCCGATTTAGAGATTTGGTGACTCTGCGTCCCTGCCGAAGAACACACTGGGACTAACAGAATTGACGGCCATAGCAAAACTTAGTTTATTACCGAAAATTTTCAGAAAATCACTGAAAAAAAAAATTGAGCAGTTCCATTAGACAGTGGGTAGGCAGTAAGGACATCAACCATCCATGATAAATGTTAACAGATTATGAAATACCAATTTCATTCACTATCGCTACTTACTGGCCCATAAACTCTTCACATAATAATACATCATTAACAACAACTCTTAATGCTTGTATACTTTCTTACACTTACTTAGCTGCAATGGCTTACTTAGCTGCAATGGCTGGCCGTCCTCATCTAACCTTTGGAGCCCAGCTCCTTCTTTCCTCGCCTTGGTGTTCCGCAAATATCATCCATAGAAATGGTCGGGGTAGCACATGAGTTCATTTCTATCCTAATAATCTCTCACCTCTTCTCATGACATATTATGGTTTTACTGAAATCCCACGCAATGGTCATGGCCTTTCTACATCTTTACCATAAGCAATCGCTAGGGTCTGTTAACCTAAGGGAAGTTTATTATTTTCTGATTACTGTTTCACAGAGTACGGCAGCGACTACAGCGACTGTAATGTTTCCAGAAATTAGTCGTATGGTCGACAGAGAGCGATATAACAAGTATTTTAAGTGGCAATCTTATAAGACTAATTTACAATATGAACCTATACCGAATCAGAACCCGAGTCAAGCACGAAAAAGGAGCACCATACAATGGATTGCTCGTGAGCATATACAGTCCCCGCAGCGAACCTGGATACTCTACCTATGACTATCTCTCTTCGACAGCAAAAAGAACCTCCTGGCATAAAAATCGTGATGTGATGCTCTTCATTTTTCTCGGCTGAGCGAACGAATCACATCAAGCAGCTCTTTGGCGCGACTAAGACGAAAGGAGTTTAGTAGAGTTTCTTCCAGCTAATCAATAATTTACGGGTATTACGGACGAAACGGAAAAATTTGCAGTGTACTACCAGTCTTATTTAGTTACGCATAACTTGTAGCCTGCCAAAATCCCTAGTAATTTAGAAGGAAGAAACGTTAACGTCGTGTCTTTATTTGTTACTTTGATTTTACGCACAAATCGATACACGCCGAAGATTTAATCGATCAGGTAGATCAAATTCTATTATACACAGAAGATAATCACCAGATGGATGGAAAAGTGAGGAAGTGAGGAGTTATCCAACTACAGTAAGACATTGTAGTGCAAATGCTACATAGGCGGCCAAATAACGTTAATGGAATTCTTCTCATGCTAATTAGAATTTCAAACGACATAATTCGTTGTATTCGTGGCTAGTCTCTTTGAAAAATTCCTGTTTAAGCAATTTTTACGATTATGGCTTAAGATATTAAGACATGTGATGAAATAAAGTGCAGAAAAATCAGGAAACTAAACAGATGATTTTTCGAAAGTATGATATGTAGCATTTGCTTACATTGCTAAGCTTATACGAGGATAATATCAGAAATATTAAAATAACTAAATTAATAATAATCAACTAGTAATAATCAACTAATAATTAGACAAAACTATAATATGTAGCACGTAAGAAAAAAATAAACTGAATGACTTCAGTCTTTGTTAACAACGTTATAAGGTTTAAATTGGAACCCATGCTGCTAAGACGAATTTCATTTAAAGTCGCAGTAAGTTCCCAGTACATCCACATCCATAGGACGACTAATGGAAAATCGATTACAATCGACTGTAAAAACTTTATCAGATTTTAGCTTTTAGTAGCATTCAAATGTCATTTCAGATCCCTTCCCTTTAAACAAACCTCCTCTAAATGTTTTAGACCTTTAAGGACTCGTTTGAAGAATCGAGCATTGGAATATTTTCAATTTCTCAGAATTCGGATTGTAAAGTATTACATCGCTTTCTTAATTATTTCAAGCTTTAAGCTTAAGTAAGAACTTTTCTACACTTCAATGAAATCCAATAACTGGACAAATTATATGGCTCAGATAGATATTACACTCATATTGCTGTGTTGCTCCCTTTACGACTAGATGTCTTCGTTGAATTTGGAATTCAGTCAAGAATGCGAATAGAAGCTTTGTTCGTAGACCATTGAATAGCCTGAATAGCCCGAATAGTACTTACTAAGGAGATTATGATGATTAAGACCGTCACAGAATTTTCCGTCAAAAGTCCATTCGTCTCTTGTAATGTCGTCTTAATCATGAAAACTACTTTTCGTTCTACGTCGGCTTCAACAAAACACAATGGACGTGATCCACAACGTGTAAAGCTTTTCAGAATTCGGAAAAGAAACATTAGCAATCATGAGAGAAAAGTAAGGGACCTCCTAAATCGAAATAATTCGGGATCTTTAAATAGCCTCAAATCTTGAAGAACATTCATTGTTTGCCTGCGTTTCCTCCGGTCACCATAGGCATTTTTCCGGATTTCTGTTCTATAAAAGAACTTTCCACTTGTTCCAAAATGAAATATATGTGAACCTTTCCACATAAATTTCGTCGTGTCTCACCACAATCATTCTTAAAGACGTCATGTGTAAACTGCAATGAGATAACATGGGCTCGAAAGCCGATGGCTGGCAACTACATCATCTACGATTCGTCTGTGAGATTGTTCTTATTAAATTAAACTTTAGCCCAGAGCCTTCCCAATGTTGGCAGATTTCTGCAGTGTGTATGTGAAAAAACAGGTGTTCGTAAACGAAGTTTGTAAGAAACGAACTTGTTCTTGATGTTCCCATCCATGTTTAACAGAAAGAACATCCATATGCGTCAACCATATATGACGCTGATCAGCAGCTCTTCCTCAGTGGAAGGCACGTAGAAAAAAACGGAGGGGTTTTCGAGAAGCTGTTGACCGCGTGACTACCATTTAGATTTTCATCTTTCTGTTTGCGCTGTTGAAGTGTTTGACCTAGTAAGTTGCGTATTAGTGTACCCTTCCAGGCTCTGAAGAAGGCGATTCTGCCGAAACGTCAGCTACGATTGCGTTGTATGCGTGTTATTGCGTGGAAGAATACGTAAGGTGATTAACAACTTCGCGATTGCTAAGAAAGAAAACGGCGCATTTAGAAAGAACATCTCCAAACATCGATCTGTTTCAAAAATGTTTAACAACATGTAGTAATTTGCTTCTGAACCGAACACGAAGAAACGAGTGTTCTCAGCCGCTCATGGAAAAATAGAGTTGTTAAGAGGACAAAGAAAACAAGTTTAGACTTTTTCGTTTTCAACTGCACGATTCTTCTTGGCATAAAGCGCGCTTCGAGTAAGCAGCATTCACAGCGCTAAAACGACTAGAGAGCACTATTAGTAGCAGAAGCATTCTGCATTATGGAAATGGAAGAAGAAATCCGACATTCTGACCGACGACCAACGATCAGAGATACTATTGCATCGAGAGGTGGAAAATCAGATGAAGCAACAAATGACGGGTCTCAACGAAATGATTACAAGGGTAATTAGTTAGTTATTCCCACGAGATTAAAAAACACTACAAAAAGACCAGTGAATAGGTAGACGAATTTCTTCATAAAGCAACTTGATGCCAGCCGTGTCGTTTAATCGAAAGCACTCACTAGGAAACACCAATACGCGCAAGCAACGAGCGATAATCTTGCTAACACTCAAACAAATCATTCAACGCCCAACAAGACAACAACTTCTACATAATTTACACTTCAACTCTGTTATAAAAGAATAATGATTGATAATTAGGAAACATTCCAGAATTCACCTAACCGCTAACAACCATATCCTGCGCGAACCTTCGAAAACGCCCTTACAGTTACGACTCTGCTAGCATTTATAGAGGCAGTGAAACCTGAATAAACAAAACAGCTTACTAGTATGTCAATACCCTCCCAACGATTTACCGCTTTATCATGGCTGGGAGGTGTTCCTGGGTGTCGGACTGCCATGTACAGCAGGAGATTCAACCCTGGCAAGGTCTCCCAAGCTGAGAAGGAGTCCAGCGTTTCCATCAGGAAGCCTAGCTAAGAGTAAACCAATATCACGATCCAACACGGTCCTGGTATCAAAGTCACATGGTGGTAAATACCCCTCTGATCAACAAGAGCTGCTACTGCTTGTGGTGGTGGAGACCTGGGGCAGACTTTGGACAAGCTCAGCTCGGGACTCGAAGGAACCATAATGGCTTAGCCTACAAATCTCCGAAAAATGGAGATTATGCTGGGGCTCGCATAACCAGTGAGCATAGGTCATTCAAGTATCAAGTATCAAGCATCAACTATGTCAATACAAAATGAGAAAATCACCCTTCTCTTTCATACTGTCATCTTTTTCACATGAGCTTACAGCAGAAATTTCATCAAGCTTCCCGTTGTTACTGCGCAGTCGCTCTCCTAACAAACAAAAACCTATTAAGATTCTTCGAAAATTCTTTCAGTTTCTCGAAATTTCAATATATTTTCACAGCTATTGTTGTTACAGCCTTTTGTTCAAAGATAATAGCTGCCATTAATGCTCTCGAATGCGTTTTTTAAACGGTCATTATTCCACAAATGACGTAGAGTTCCACAAACGATTTCAACTGAGGATGAATGCCCCTCACTGGACTTTTTGTGAAGTTCTTCATTCTGCTTTAACCATAAACAAAACCTTTTCGAAGTTCTTCTCTAAGAAAAGTGTCGAAGGGCAGGTGCTATACGGGATGTCAAGCAGTCCAATTCCAATAAAATAAATTTTTACTAAACTACATATTGAAATTTGAAATAAATCAGATATCAGTGCTGGTGACAAAAACGTGCATTGAATTAGCTTTTATACACCGATTTTGACAGCCATCTATTATCTTTCAAGAAAAAAAAAACACCTTTCCAGATTTCAAAAAAGCTTTTAAAGCTTTCAAAAAGCATTCCAATAAATAGAAAATAAACTCGGTGTGAGACGACAAAATAAGTAAGATAATAGACAAATGCACGATTCGGATTTCCGACCCTGAAGGGTTCTGGCATCGTGGCAATTCCAACGTATATGTTCCAAACACCCACGCATAGTTCACATCTATATCAACCCACTTCACATAAATTATATACCTTAGAACTTTTATCTTGACTATAGTTGAATGCCGTTGAGTTTTTGGAATTCTTTCTGGAATCATGGATAGCCTAGATAGAGCTTTCCACACTTTCATAACAGGCAATTGCTATGCGGACTGCAAAGGACTTCTGCCAGACATAGATGGTGCCATTTAATCGACACCGGAAGGATAGAAAACATGGTTCACCTGAGGCAGCATGGAACTAGAGACCACGTGTATGTATTATGGAATCTCTGACAACTGCGCTTCTCTCGCTATATGTCCTTTATCTAGATATGATCCGTACTAAAAGATTTAAGTAGCGTTGTAAATAACTAACGATAAACAACAACGAGCTGGCAAGGAACTCAGGGTAATATTATGCACCCATTAGGTCAACATAAGAATTCCCCGAATGATATCATAACTAGTTGTATAAAAGGCAGAAAATGTAAAGCTCATTCTGTGACTCTTAACTGAACAAATTATGCAAGAAACTCACATTAGCCTATCACAATATGTCCAGACCCCCAAAATAGTTATTAATTTCTACCAAAAATCTCACTAGTGAGAAACGTCTACAGGTTATCTCATCGGCAAGAAAATTCTAAGCTATGTCGAGCATCAACTTCGACGAGAGAGAATATCCCATGTTTTTTTTCATTTTATACGACCCGCCTTCATGTCTACTGCTCGGATCCCGTTACTTCTCACACTCGACTCGTTTCCTCGTATCCAGGATTCACGAAGCCCTTACAATTTTTACGAGTGGATTCAGCTGTTACTTGAGGATTTTCATTTCACCTTTAATGTCGTAAAACGTTGGTCCATGCGACTCTTCTTGAGGTCCTGGGATACCCGGGCTGGAGCACTCCCATTTGGATGGCAGAGTTATTTTTTCCCACACAAATCCGCTATCAATTTCTTGAGCTCTAGATGGATGGAGGCTTGGTGCGCCTGGTGCGGCGTCGAACCAGTACCATGTTCGTGATGATCGCCACCACTACCACTGAGCTATCCGCCCTTTATATCTTCATAACAATAAACGCAAACGCGCAAAAAAAACCATGAGCATTTCAACTGTTTTCCGAATTCTGGCATATTTCGAAACATTCGAATCAGTGGATCCAATTTCAGGTGGTCAAGCGAAAGCCGTCCTTCGTACGATTCGGGAAGCGTGGCGACGTCATGTCGAAGGAGAAACGAAAGCCGAGCTTTGTACGATTCGGATGAAAATGAAGTCACACCACAACAGTATCACTAAAGCAGTCAAATAGTCTAACCTCCGGTGATACGAAATTGCCAAAGTGATTCCACTCTAGCTCCATCTTCCGATAGCCCTCAACCAGCTCTTAGCGCAAGCGATTTGTGCACAAACGAGCCTAGATTAAGATGTAACTTTCTTGTTGTTCACAATAAAAGAGTCGTTCACATAAATTCTTTTAATGTTTCCCCAATATAGTTGCATTAGAAATGACGTCTTAGATAAATCGATACAAAACCATATGGCTGTTAGCACTAGAAAAATTAAGTTCTCGATTTTGTACATGAAACGACATCTGTGCTTAGGGAACCAAAATAAGGTCCTGAAAGACCCAACCATGAGCAAATCATCGTAAGACAAGAATTAACTATTTTACTAGATTCTCATGGTCCTTTCTACGCTCTTATTTACGTGCATTCAAACGTTCATTTAGATGAGAAATAATACGCGGTAATTTTATGCTTCGAGAACTGCAACCACCATTGGCGGACTCACGCGAGTTTGACAACATCACTTAATCTCAGACTATTACCAGAAAAAATGTTTTACAGCAAAAAATAACCAAGAAGAAAAACGACATGGAACACATTATCGGCTATTATGATTGTGGAGGTGAAACAGAAAAAATGATTCCTTGACAAGACAGCAACAGCTACACTTACAAAGAAATTACTGCTTCAAACATTACTACTACCGGATCGGGCTTTGATTTTCGCGTAACGCTCGAGATCGTCCAGTGACATGAAGTTGACATAGTTCTGTATGCTCTGAATAGAAACCTCGTAAGAAAACCACTTAAATATCAAATGTACACAGATGATGATAAGTATGTGTCATTTCTCAACAATTTACAGTTGCGCCTACAATGCTTTACCATCTTATTACAGTTGAGGATAGAGTATTTCTAGATGTCGAACTCTGGTATACAGCTAGGAGTCGTTTCCTCGCAAGTACACCTTGGCTGAGAATGACTTCGAAATTTTTATCCGGAAGATAGCCAAGAGTAAACCAGGGTAAAGACTCACTACTATCCTGGCAAAAAAAGGTCACTAGTTGGCAAGTAGTCGTGAATTTTGAATGTCCTATCGTGGCTAACCGCTTTCGAATCTCGAAGGAAAGAATCTTATTGACCATTAAACTTCAATAACCTTAAGAAGCTATGTGACGCGAGTCCAATTACGTCGTAAGGGAAAGAAAATAAGTTTCACAATTTTTTAATTAGAGATGAAAACTTTAACAGATTTCTACATTTTACACTCATTAATATCGCTAAAAAAGTACGAAAATTTCTTCTACATGATCCGACATCACGTTTTGCGCAGATGTCAGTAATTGTTCCATCTAATTCCTTTCTTGTATAAACCATCCACAAAGGTCCTCGCATTTGCTCATTAGTTAGCCTACTGGTTGAGATCTCTGGCTCTTCCTTTACCAATGTTGTTGAATACTGGTCCAGTCAATTCTCTCCACAATCCTGAGATTGTTGTCCTAGGACATTTCCAGGTCTCCTGCATTTGATGAATGCGGCCGAGCTTCTCAAAAAAAAACTCTGCGCCACCAATTTACTAAACATTTACAGCTAGTGATTGAAATTTGAAATTGAAAATTTATGAGCACATTATTTCATAGATTTCCTCAAACTGGAAACTGCTATAGGAGAAGAGGCAAAAACACCAACTTGTTGAAGACGAAGCATATTCAGGGGTGTTGCAAATTCGCCCAATATAGTCTTCAGCCTTGCCTCCATCTCGTGGTCTTCAAGCGGCTAAATACCTTGAATTTCCCTATGGCGTTTTGAAGTTAAATCACAATAATTACATAGAAACGTTGAGAGAAATTTCAAATTACTGAAACCCAATAATAAGGATAATAATCTTTGAAAACAAAATTCACGTACATTCGTCGTATCGCCAGTACTGAGCACGACCATCAACTTAGCGCCATCCTTCAAACCCACTGCAGGAAGTTGTAGATCTTCATCTAGAATGGCCCAACTATTTCATTTTTATTCGAATAACACAACGGGAATGTAGACAATTCTAGTATCAGAAACTTACCAATTAAAGGTTTCCCACCATTTATAACCTTAAAAGAACCACAAGGAAGCAGGAATTCATCGGCAATTTTCTGCTTCAGGTGTCGAACCAGCACTTGTGGAGACAGCTAAAAAGCAAGAGCTGTAACAACAAAGTAGCTATGTGTTTCCTAACGCGACGCTACTTCGGGAGACATGGACAGTCGCCTTAGTCTTTTTGAATGCAAAATCTCTGATATAGAGAAATGAAGAAACGAGAAGCATCGTGTTCCTGTAACGAAACCCCAAACATGTTTAGTGGATTTACAAAATGCCCATTAGTGGTGAAAAACTCAGAACGTCCAATACAAACATACATCAATTGTTACTGCATCCTCCTTCCCACCAAGTAATTTTGCAGTGAACTGCATCTCAATCTAAAACAATTCATAGTGATACTCTTACTACAGTAGATCGAATATGAGATAGAAGCTGGACCTCTGCATAAAGAAGATAAAGGACATCCAGCTTTCTCAATGAAATAAGATTGAAAACCATAGCTTGAATACAACAATAATAATACTGATATATTTGCAAAACGCCGGACCACAGGTATCTACTATATTGCTGATGGTACTAGTAGACAGGAAACAAGTTAAGAGACAGACGAGACGAAGGACCCGCATAGTGTGGTTGCGGATGCGTCATGATAGGGTAATGGCGAGTTCGATCCACACCGCAGTCAAGTGCGGTCCGGAATTTAGCGAATACCTGAGCATCATTGTGGCTGTCTCACACATAATACCGTGCCGTGAAAAATTGTAATTGGCACTAAATAAAAAGTTAACATTATCGCTTAAATAATCGTAACCATTCAACATGTATGCGTTCATATTACATTCAGGAATTCGAAACCGTGCTCAACTAAGTTCCGAAGAGCACTATGAATGATTTATACGATAAAAATCAGCTACACAGACGGAATGACCTTGTGAATGACGACAAACCTTTGAAAGGAACACAGATATGATATATGAAAGACAAGTAACAAAGCGGAAACAAGTGTCAGAAGGTGATAATAATGCACAATACGATATCAAGATACACACGGAGTAATCACACTTTAAGGACGTCATAAACATGTCTATAAAACAGTTAGAAACACTTGTTCTTAGATTCTCAGCTGAAATGTATCACACGACACACTACGGTCTTACTTAGACATTTTGATTTACAAACATCATAAAATGATACGAACATCATAATAACAAGACCTTTTAGGTAAAGCATCTTTTAATATAATTAAGGAATTACAGCCTTTCCAATTTTCACACCCTAAGATTTGGAAACAACAACGAAGCCCCTATCGTAACCTCGAGACCAATCTACCATTAGATATCGTTTAGATTTCTCACACAATTACTTTCACTTCTATTATTATTTAAAGGCACGTGTAGCGCAGTGATTGGAGATGCCCTGCAATACACATGGAATCGATTCTCAGCTTCACCAAGCTCTCCACCTCTCCGGGGTGACCAAACGGGTACCAGACTTGTCTGGGAGGATAGCAGCACTGGCTCGATACATCAGTAGGTCACTGTGAATCATTGTAAAGGCCAGATATGCATTCAATCACCTCCAAAGGTTCCTAACGAAGTCGAATGCATGTCGCATCCCTCAGGGATTGATAAACGCCGACATCCTTAGCTTTTTACTGTGATTGTTTAGAACTTAATACAACTTACAACTAAACTTAAATGGGCTGGCATCATAATTAACACAACTTCGTAGGACCCTTTTTCGTAGTTTTCCAAGCCTCATTTCAAGAAAATTTTTATAATATTTACTATGTAATTGCTATGTTGATCACTGCAGCCCAACTTTCAAAGGGAGGGCGAACGTCTTTTCTCCAGAATAACGATGGATACAAGTCAATAAACGACTCAACTCTTAACGTCCGTAAATGATACCTGGCCAATCGGACATTGAAGCGTTTTGTTTTCCATAAAGCCGTCATCCCTCTATAGCTTCTGATAGATGGCCTTTGAGAAAGCTCCAAAACATACAGAAGGTATTAACACCTGAGAAATCTTTGCAAAAGGACACATAAAAGTGCTACATTAATTTGATTTCAAGCCTATAGTTTTCTAGACCAGTTTGATAAAATTGTAGAGCTAATAGAGCAGTTATCATAAAATGTATTGCCCTTCTAAAAAAACAACTGTTTGAGAAGGATTATCCGTTTCAAAACAACTATTTAGACAGCAATTCTGAGTATGTAAACATGATCCACATCCCTTCTAAATTGTTTCTTTGCACTAAATTCATATGTAGATCGGTACCGAGAGCAATCTTTCCATTTCCACATCACCTTCTAGTGGTCGTAAAACTGGAATTTGCAATGAAAGAAGTCGTTGTTGTCCAACAAATGGTTCTACTATAGAAACACCTGAAACAAAAAAGCATACACACCATCAAAAAGTACAGTCAACGGATTGATTTCCAAATCCTCAACAAATTTTTGAGAACAAAAATTAAACAAACAAATCAGCAGCAAGATAATATTCTATAGTCGAACATCTGTTTCGAAAGCACTTTAGTCAGAATACTATTTCAGATTTTCTAGCCGTTCTTTAGCTTTCTTCGCTTGGGCTAACAAATTGCTTGACTCGACTACATTCGCTTGGACAAATACTCTACGAGTAAAACAAATTCCTCCAAGATGTTACTAGTAACTTAATCTGAGGTTCGAGTTCATCAGAACTAAAGACGAAATTCATATTTTTCCAAACTTTGGAAGAATGGGTTGCAGCCGTCAACATCAACTTTACGTTTCATGGTCTGGAGAAAAATAGAACCTTATCGTTATGGAAAGAAAAAGTGCCTTTTACATAAAGATCTGCACCCGTATTTTATTTCACATGATAAAGTTCACAGTGGGTTAAAATAATTTGATTAACAGATTCCTGACGAAATTATCCCTAAAAAGGCGTTAATTTGACCCCTAGCCCAACGCCCTCCTCCAATCCCCTTGGAAACGCCTTAGCACAAGTATCTCCATGATTTCAACGATTGGTACAAACAGCATTACATGACATTCATGAAGAAGATGAAACCCTCAAGCAGTAGCTGAAACAACAAGCAAAACGTTCGAAGACCTTTGTGGATGATTAGTGCGACGAAAACGAATCGAATGCAACAAGTTCTGGGATCCGCGAGAGACGTTATTGCAGGTTATGTAAAATAATAAAGCAAATAGAAAATGACCTCGATAGGAGTCATAAAACTCTAAAACAATGGCCGATTTCAATTTTAAATAAACATATTCTATCTAGCCCACAGCGAACTTTATTAAGTGCAACGAAAATTTTTCAAATTCACACATCTTCGCTAATAAGATAAAAGTCCTCTTGTTTAACGAAAACGAAATTTAATTATTTAAAACCCATGATATATATTTCTTTCATTTCATTATTTCATGGCTTATTTTTTGAATACGAAAGCAAATGAATTAGCGCGATTCCGTTTAGCCGAGACGAGTTGGCGCTCCTAAATGCATTGCTTACATTTCGAACCACGGCCTTTTCGTTAACATTTTTTTAAACTTCAGTTTCATAACCAATTTTTCGGAAGATTCAACTCTAAACACATCGAAACTTGAAAGAACACTGTATGAAAGACACATATGCGATCATGACAGGGCAAAGTCTTCTTTATAAATCTGTAATAAGGCTTTAAACTCTTGAAATAATGCGGTAGTATTCGCTGAAACTATATCTTTTTTGTCGAAAAGTCACTTTCACTGTTTGAGAGAAAATGTTAGACGGCTCAACAATTTTTTAGACAGAAAGAAAAAATAATGCGCGGCCACCGCGAATGTGTTAAAATATCACATGCCCTGAGTTAGTTGTACCTCAGTGAATAAGGCCTTTCGAGCATTTATTAATTTATTACATAAAGGATAAAAAGGATAGAGCACTCGGCGCTGCTCAATTCCTGATGGATGCGCCATGTATTCGACTTCATTAAGCATCGTTGGAGGTGACTGAATGCATATACAGCCTTTACAGTGACTCGCCGTGGCCTACTGATGTATCAAGTCAGTGCTGCTATCCTCCCAGATAAGTCTGGTACTATTTTTCCGACCCCGAAGTTATGAAGCGCTTGATGAGCCTGGAGATGGCGGATCAATCCTACGTGTATTGCAGTGCGTCTCTGACCGCTGTGCCACATGCGCCACTTCCATTTACTATAAACCCTTTTGAATCTTCTGGACTTCTACACTTTTAAAACGTCTTTTTTCAATCGAATTGCAAGTTGGGATTCTTCTTTTAACATAACCAATGCTCTACTACAAGTCAGCAGATGTTACTACATAGCACTGGGTATACTCCTTCACCAAATCTGAATTTCCATTTTAGAATCACCAATCCCTACCGTCATATAACTCACAACACCAACATTGCGGATATTCAATATAGTGAAATGGTTTAAAAAAAAACAATGACTACAAGTGAAACTCAAAGCGAAGGCGTATACAGACTTACGAGCACTTGAGAACTCTGGAAACAGTCGACGAACTTCCACAGGGAGACGACTGCCAAAATGATACTCATCCACGACGTCGTCCGGAACCAACAGTATCACGTTGAGAAAACCCTCCCGTCCGTCACCTGCATGTTTCAGATTCGCAAATAGCCAATGGGTCCGACAAAGCGGAGCTTCAACTTAAGCGAAAGAATTCATACCTGGTGATTCCTCAACAGTATTACTAGCAATATCAGCCATATAAGTTGGAGACAAGAATGCTGTGGACACGTCGCAATTCGTTGCTGTCAGTGCTAAAGAAATAAATTCATTAAAAAATACTTTAAACAAAAAGCAAGATATACATGGTGATTTTCTATTTGTTCGAACTATAATGTATATTATTACCGTACAAAAAAGCATATTATTGAGAAAACTATATTATTTGTATGAAATAAGATCTTTACTACACCCCACTATCAGTGGTATCGAGCAGGAAAAGGTTAACCATACTTTTACCTTGCTTAGAGAACATTGGGGAATGATAGCGCAGTGCTAGTGACGCCGATCATCACAAACAAGGTGTCACTCATCCTTCCGCAGTCGGGTTGGTATCAAACTTCTCTGGGAAAACGTTTGCTCTCTGCAATCCAAGTGAGAACATTCTAGGTTGACTATCCCAGAATGCAGAGAAAAACGACTCGACCAGCATCCAACGGCACTTATGTTAAAAGGAAAACCACTCGTGGGCCATGGATGTGAGGAGACAAATCGGATATAAGAAGAGCTGGGATCCGCATAGATGTGAAATATAGGTCGTGTAAAGAAAACTACATGACGCCCAAATCTATTACGATAAAGATTCGACTCGATGCGAAGACGAAGACTCCACATCGACTTGGATCATCGGTTCTGCAAAAGACGAAGAGGTTAAAATGTTAGTCGAATAAGCATCTTTATCAAGGTCTCAACGTCGTGTTAGCCTAATAATTCAAGAAGCTATTAGGTTCAGTTTAGAAGAATCACCAATTCGATAAGGTGAGGTCATCCAGATACATAGACACATGAGCTCTAAAAGGATAAAGCTCTCGGCGTTGATCAATCCCTGAGGGATGCGCCATGCATTCGACTTCATTAAGCATCGTTGGAGGTGACTGAATGCATATCTGGCCTTTACAATGGCTCGCGGTGGCCGGCCGATGTATCGAGCCAGTGCTGCTATCCTCCCAGACAAGTCTGGTACCAATTTGCCGACCCCGGAGGGATGGAAGGCTTGGTGGGCCATAGGCGCATTTTCACGTGCGCGCCGCAGTGGCGCCTCCAACCACTGCGCCACACGCGCCCAGACACATGAGACATACACAACAAGCCACCGAAATAATACAGCACCCGTCCCTGGATCTAAAACGAAATTAAATGAAAAATTTTTCCTCCATGTAATACCTGTGGTCCTTACTCGTGTGAATATTACTCAACGCAACTTTGACTTTTATCACTTTTAAATAAAGTGTTTCCTCTAATGGCGCCGTCGAAGAGATGGCAGTCGGAATTGGATGTTCATTCTCATAATGTTGTTAGATTCACATTCTGTTTCGCCATGACATAAGTCTAGGTGTGGCAACCTTGGTCTTCTAGAAGAACTATCGTGGCGAAAGCTCTCGTGCGCCTCAAGCTACCGGTTCTGTCCTCTCCTTGAAGTATTCGTTCACTGTCACTCTGTAGATATCCAAATTTTTAATGAGCCAGTTGCATTCTTTACCGATGCTTTTCGACAATGGGGTTTTAATGGTGAGTCAAACCATGAGGAATTCTAGTTGATGCCTCCGAACTTTTGAGGTCACGTGATGGATCTGAGAAATGTTAAACGCTTACAACAGGGTTTCTGTAACAGCTCCTAAGTTTTTATTAGTAACCACGATCGAAAGCCCTCCCAACTGATTACCTTCTCATCGTGGCTAGGAGGGGCTCGCGGGTGTCGAGCTGCGTTGTACAGCGGGAGGATTCATCCCTGCAGAACGGTCTCCCAAGATGAGAAGTACGGCGTTTCCATCGGGAAGCCCAGCTAAGCCCAACCAAAACCAGGATCCACCACCGTCCTAGTATCAAACTAGTCGCATGGGAGCAATCCCTCTGATCCACACGGTCCGCGATTACCTGCGGTGAAGATGACGTGGGGCAGACTTCAGCCAGGCTGACCTCGGGACTTCAAGGAACCACAATGGATAAACCAATAAAACTCCGAAAAAGTGGAAATCATGCTATGGTACACACAATCAGTGAAGAGGGGCCATCGAAGTATCCAAATAAGTAACGATGATCGAAGGCAGTCTCATCCACTGATCTGCCCTTTTCAATACATAGCTTTTAATATGAGGTTCCTAAAATATCTCCATAGTCTACAATTCACCGATAATGAATGAACTACTGCAGCTTCAGATCCATATAAAATGTCTCGATCTCATCTTTGTAACTTCGTATTAAAAATGAAGACGTGGGAAGAATGCCATAGTTTATACCGTTTCAAATTCAAAGTCCATCTTTTGTTGCCAAAATTTAATTTCAAAGGTTTAACATTTACATCTAATTTAGATCTACAAGAACGCCAACTTCCGTCATCTACCATGCGCAGATGCAGTAGCTTCCTGTCTAGCATGATAGGTCCAGATTTATCATATGAAGCACACACAGAAGGAAAAATCGGGGTAGACGATAACTTTGGTACTCTTGGTACTGTAACTCCCACGTCCGACTTTCTATTAACCTCGGCATCGATGGAATAATTCTTTTCACTTCTGTTTAGCAAACACGAGGTGTTATTTTATTTCTTTATTTACGTACAAGCTGACGTTTCGGCGGATTTCGCCTTCCTCAGAGCCTGGAAAGGTCACGTTGACTGCAATCTACATGGCCAAACACCTCCATAACCAAACAGAGAAAATGCTAAACCAAAATTTCAATCAGATTGAACACAGAGTCCTTGCACACCTACCGCTTTCTATGAGCCTTCCACTTAATATGTTATGTGGAGACCAACCGCGCAGTGTTCACATGGAAACGTAATGTGCCTGTCCCATCAAGATAGCAGTCTTATATACTGCACAATATCACGCGTGATAATGAGGCATTCCTCCCTGCGGTTCATTTTCGGATTCTTGGAAATAATCCAGAATGCCTCGAGAATTTTACGCGCTTGTGTTCTCGATTCTTGCTCGAGGATCGTAACCTCTACTTCAAAATCTTCTCCGTTATGTCTCTGCGTCCTAGAGAAAGAGAACGAAGACAGGAGACAGAGACGCAGAGAACGGAGACACTCTTAGGAAGCATAAACATAACGGAGAAGATTTCGAAGTAGAGGTTATCCTCGTGCAGAAATCGAGAACACAAGCGCGTAAAACTCTCGAAGCATTCTGGATTAATTCCAAGAATCCGAAAATGAACCGCAGGGAGGAATGCCTCATTATCACGCGTGATATTGTGCAGTATATAAGACTGCTATCTTGATGGGACAGGCACATTACGTTTCCATGTGAACACTGCGCGGTTGGTCTCCACATAACATATTAAGTGGAAGGCTCATAGAAAGCGGTAGGTGTGCAAGGACTCTGTGTTCAATCTGATTGAAAATTCGGTTTAGCATTTTCTCTGTTTGGTTATGGAGGTGTTTGGCCATGTAGATTGCAGTCAACGTGACCTTTCCAGGCTCTGAGGAAGGCGAAATCCGCCGAAACGTCAGCTTGTACGTAAATAAAGAAATAAAATAACACCACGTGTTTGCTAAACAGAAGTAAAAAAAATTATTCTTGGTACTGTTTTTTGAAAATGTGCTGATTAACACAAGTACTTAACACTCAGCATAAAATATAAACAGCGATTAACTTACAGTCACTATTTTCTGAGACAACACGTTCACTCTTACATGAAGACCCTTCACCATTTTCAGAAGATACGTCAGGAAAACGATCTTGCGAACAACCCACATTTCTATTACCATCGATAGTGCATCTTAACGAATATTGGTCACGATCTTTCCATTCAACGTCCTAATGCAACAAAGACATTACTTTGTTGACGCCAACTTCTACTGAGAAAATTTCGGAACCAGTTCAAAAAAATTGGTTATACAGAAAACTTACTTCTTTCTAACTGCGTTACGTGTAGGTATAGACTTGTGAAGACGCTTCCAATGCTTCGTTGTGATGTGATCAGGAGATGGTTCGTGAGCACCGCAATACCCACATCTTAAATTTAAACAATGAAAGAAAAAAGCAATAAGCTATTAATACTTTAATATGTTACTAATACGTATTAATAATAAATATTAATACGTTAATACAAATTCGAAAAAAAACAGAACTGAAAAACGAGATGGAAATTTTAGAATTTCGAAGCAACGCCAAACAAAATCGATGTAAAAAAAACTGATGCGAAACGATTTTAGACAACGATGCATTTGTGGACGTCATTGCATGAAATCTCGCCTCTCGCCAAGCTTTGTCTTTAAATTGTTAACCTCAAAAAGAAAAAGAAACTGGGCTTCAAGAGGCTTTACAGTCACTCCAATGCTTAAGGCCATGTCAATTTCAACGGGATAAAACATTGAGTTTGTCGATGCAAACAATATCTCAATTTATTCCATGTAGTAGTGTAACGCCCTCCCAGCGGTTCATCGTCTCATCGTGGGTGGGCCGTCTTCCTGGGAGATGGGCTGCGATGCACAGCGGGAGTTCATCCCCAGCAGGGCCTTTCGAACTGAGAAAGAGTCCACCGTTCCCACAAATCATCACGAAGCAAGGATAAGAGTAAACCAATACCAGGATCCACCAATGTTGTGGTACCTAATTAGTCACATGATCGCTAATCTTCCTCTGATCCACAAAGACAAGATTATTGACCCATGGTGATGACAACCTGAGGGAGGCTTCGGCTAAGCTGACCTAGGAGCTCCAGGTAACCGCAGTGGCCAAACCAGCAAATGTAAATTAAGCTGGAACTCGCACAACCAGTGAAGACAGGCTGCCCAAGTATCCAAGTAACATAGTAAGGTCAGAGTGTTCTAAATATGATGTGGCAAACTGTTAAATTAAATTACGTAGTCGAAATCTTGATCAAAAATGTTTTACATATTTCTCTCGTGAAGCTGAAAGGCATGCTGTGCCATACGAAGAGGAGCAGTGGCAGTCCATCCACAAGCATCACATTGATTGTTCACGAAATGCCGTTTATTCCAGTGTCTATCAAGCTAAAAAAAAGGCACTCTCCACGGATTATACTCGGAGTATTAAATTTTGGTTGAATTATTTCCTGAATTGAAATTAGCGATGGGAGATGGGATAGTGATCTGCCATGGACGAGACGATGCTACGAGAATACGCCATTCAACTATTCCACGAACCGCTTTTCAATAACGATGAATTCAGATTTCTTTACCTGAATACGCTGGACAAAAACTTCTTCGCACACCAGACACAAGAATGATCCGCACTTACGACAAGAATCTCGATGAGTGCTGAAAACTCAGCTCACATTCTTAGCCATAAACTAATCATGAGGTCACGATGGTCTCAATTTCTTCGGCGCAACACACCCACAGTCCTTTACCTATAGCCAAAAACTGTTTCCAAATACACTCACCGTAGTTCCGCTTGTCGTCTAAATGACGCACCACACCTACAAACAAAGCTGTGGTCACGATGACGCATTTCATGTGTTTTGAACTTTGCGTAGCTATTAAAGATATCACCGCAATGTTCACATTCCAATTGTCGGTGGACATTCTGAACCATCGTTGTCATCGGAGCTATTTGACATATTTGAAAGAAGGAGTAACAACCTTAACGTGACGACATAGATCAGTTCTGCTAGAGAATGTCGAGGCACAAGTCACGCATACTAGACGAGGAGGGGAATAGCTAGAGCAGTGTGGTGATGATGAAGTGTCGATGCCACTTTTGGGAAAATCGGGTACGATGGGTTCTAAAGTAAAATTATGGAAAATAAATATTCCTATTCAAGTTGTGAGACACTCGAAATTCATTTAATTTTGCTTCTAAACGGCGGGAATTTCTTTAGAAGGGTGTTAGTTCAAGAAGTGCGTATGTAAAAGGGCAAAAGAACAAAATATAACTTACTGTTCCCTGTTCTCCATTTGTTAGCAGAAATTCTTTCATTTAGCCCAGTTCCACTCTGAGCAGCATGACACCGACCAATGTGACGAGTCAAATGGGGCTAAATCCTAGAGCTCACAAAGATATCCTACACAATTAATAAATGTGCTGATTCCAAACGAAACCTTCCATATAAATCTTAACCCAGTTCGCAATCGCAAGGCTATGTTGGACGTTCAAAATGGCAAGGAGGAACGGAGCTAAGGTGTAGCAAAAGCAGAAACAGCAGGAACAAATAGTTTTTTTCGCTGGAATGAGTTGATTTATACTTACTTGATATTTGAACGACCTGCCCTCACTGGTTATGAGGGTGTCAGAAAAATTTCCCCTTTTTCGAGGTTTTGCTGCCTTAGCCATTGTGTTTCCCCAAAGTTCTGTGATAAGCTAGAGCAACGTCTGCTCCAGGTCGTCACCACAGGCAGTCGCTGCGTTTGTGGATCAGGAGATTCACCACAATGCAACAAGTCTGATACCAGAACTGTGGTGGATTTTGGTATTGGTTTACTCTTATCTAGGTTTCTTGCTGGAAACGTTGGACTCCTCAGCTTGGGAGATCCTGCTGGGGGATGAATCCCCTCGCTGTACATCGCAGCCCAACACCTAGGAACACCTAGTCACAATGAAGCGGTAAAGCGTTGGGAGTGTTGATTTATATCTTCGCCGTATACGTAATTTTATATAGACACGGCCTTTTATGGGAAATAAACCACAAAATCTACTCTGGTAGAGCCAATGAGCTATCTTGTGTACATCTCTATTCAACTCAAGGATAGAATCGACGAGCTACGTTTGGCTACACTCTTGGCGACGAAAGAAAATTGATGGAAGCGTACAAAAACTGTTGTGCACTTTGCGCCAATCAACAAGGTGTAACTTAATGAGCATCTCTAACGCGGAACAACAACGAATAAAGAGGTGGTTGCTTAGGGTCATGAATGTTAAAATTGTACATTATTCTGCTGATTAGGTCCCTGTACTATCTTGCGAAGGGAAAGCCGTAGCAATAACAAAGAACAAGTACAGCAGACTACGTGATCTGATGGTCATCACTACCACTTTCTATCTTATATAATAAACTCAGACTATGTTAATCTCTGTTCTCTGTGATAGTCTGACCATTTATGGGATATGTTAAGCAGCACATGTCGGCGGTGATTAGAAGTACCCTGCAATAGTGGATCGGTTGCTAGTCCGATACCTTCTTCCGGGTTCACGAAAACTTCAGACATCGCAGAATATTTTATTAAAGCACTTTCCCTTCACCTCTTCATTTTTCTTAATAAAGATTTTTGCCCTATTTTTTCCGTTACTGGTCTACAGAATACTAAGATATCCCGCAGTAACACCATGGCCGACTTCCTATTAACTTCGGCATTGATCAAAAAATTCTCTTTATTCTTGTTGAGCTAACACGAAGTGTTACTTCATTTTTTTTTTTTATTACGGCAAAGTTGACGTGTCGGCGTATTTCGCCCTCTTCACAGCATGAGAAAGTCAACTTGATTGCAATCCACCCAACCAAACACCTCCATAAGCAAACAGAGAACAAACTAAACCTAGATTTCAATCACATTGAACACAGAATAGCTTCTTTGCACACTCACTACTTTCTTTGTCTTCCATTGTTATGTCACGTGAAGAGCAACCGCTTAGAGTTCATATGGAAACGCAAGGTGCCTCACACATTAAAAAACACCAGCACGCAAAACTCCTTGAGGCATTCTGGATATTGTAAGAATCCAAAAATTAACCACAGGGAGGAATATCTCATAAAAACTCGCGATTTCAGACAGTATTTAAGACTGTTCTTTTGAAGTGAGAAGCACATTACGCTTCCATGCGATATCTGTGCGGTTGGTCTCCACTTGACACACTCAGTGGAAGACTTATAGATAGCGGTAAGTGTGCTACGCAGTTGCTTTGTTTTCGATGTGGTTGAAATTTTGGTCTAGCACTTTCTCTGCATGGTTATGGAAGAGTCGGGCTACGTGGACTGGGTCAATTTTAAACATCCAGGTTCTGAATAAGGCGAAATCCACCGAAACGTCAGCTTTAGTGTAATAAAGAGTAAAATAACACCTCGTTTTTGCTCAAGAAGAATAGAAAGGATTAAGATAACTCTTACCAAAGAAACAATTGCTAGTGGGAACGCTAACTAATACATCTCAACGAAAGCGCACAGAATGCCCACACATCAAAGTGCATATGTTGGAGAATTACTGCTCTCTAATTCCATCGTACTCAAATATGGTTAGACATATAAGTCATGTGTAAATGTCAAAGTATACTACTCAATTTGTGATGCAGAACTTGTGACTGAAGGCTAACACTAGTGAACGGTAGCCGACACATTCATCATCAAATAAGAACTCTGAATGTTTTCACAGAGGAGCTAGTGATATTTCAACAGTACGAAACGATATATAGAAGAACATAGACGATAAAATGAAACAGAAAAGTGTAGAAGCGAGGAAGGAATGGGTGTAACAATGGAATTACAAGGCAGAAAGCATAAGTTTGGATTAAATGGGTTGAGAATAATGCATACAGTATGTGATCGAAAACTAGATACAGTTTCACGCATTGCGCAGAAAAATTGTGCATATTCGTGTATATTTTGATCAACCTACGATGGATCATTTTAAAAAAAGTAATAAAGAATGTCAAACCTTCTGAACAAAACTTTGTTCACAAAATGGACAACCCCACTCTCTCTCCTTAATGTGAATTAGTTGATGACGTTGAAGATGAGACAGTCTCGGAAAGTCCTGTAAACCCACGCCAAATAAACACTAACCAAATCAATAGGGCTAAGCACTATAAGTTGCCAAATAAACACTAAATTTTCTCCATGATAACACTCAAGGTTGCTACTACACTGATTATTGACAGTAGCTCCAGATTTCGCCTTCCTTAGAGTTTGAAAATGTCAAGTTAACTGCAATCTAGTCAATCAAATACCTCTACAAACTCAACAAAGGAGCTATGATACGTAAATTTCAGTCATATTGGAAACAAAAAACACCTTCACACGTTCACCGAACGCCAGCTAGGTGTAACCGTTTGTATTGACCGTCTATACACAAAGGAAAGTAGCATAATATATCCTATCGGTAGAGATGTGGACTCCAAGAGTTCGGGTATTGCTTATCTGATCCCACGTAAAGGGTGCGGGAACAAATACCTAGGCGAAACGGGTAGTTCACTCCGCGCCCGTATGAAAAAAAACTTTTTCGCTGAACATGAATTTAGACCAGATACTCCACTAAGCGCACATAGGACACGGAGTCGAATCGGGACAGATTTTAAAGCAAAAGTTACCATCCTCGCACAGGAATCCAAGATATCAGCGCGTAAAACACTCCAGGAATTCTGGATCAAGTCAAGAAACCCAACAATGAACCACAGAGAGGGATGCCTCATTATCATGTTATTATGCATTATCTCAAACAGGTATTTTAACGCGAAAGGTGCGTATTACTCATCCATGTGAACTCTATGCGATTAGTCTTCGCACGGAATACTTAGCAGAAGCTCACGTTTCGGCAGATTTCGCCTTTCGCAGAGCCTGGAAAGGTCAAGTTGATTGCAATCTACATGGTCAAACACCTCCATAACCAAACAGAGAAAATGCTAAACCAAAATTTCAATCATGAGCCTTCCACTTAATATGTTATGTGGAGACCAACCGCGCAGTGTTCACATGGAAACGTAATGTGCCCATCCCATCAGAATAACGGTCTTATATACTGCCCAATATGACGCTTGATAATGAGGCATTCCTCACTGCGGTTCATTTTCGGATTCTTGGAATTAATCCAGAATGCCTCGAGAGTTAAAAATTCATGAATTATTCCATCAATGCCGAGGTCAATAGAAATATCTTCTTATTCTCTTATCTTATCATCTTATACAACACGAAAGAGAAACAAACATGTATAGCTTGAAGACAGAGCAGTTGATGACACTCTTAAAGGAGTACCTAAACTGCTCAATCTTCAGATGGTCCGGAAGGAGAGCACAAATGAGGGTTGGCAATGGGACAACGACTAGCACCAAGCCTTGGCATTGCATATATGTCTAAGTTGAAAGCACCAGTGATCGACCTCAGGACGTTACTCTGCTATAGGTATAAAGATGACTGCTTGACCATTTGTTCAACACAAGAGGAAATTGACAAATGTTTCAAGTTGTTGAACGAACAGTCAGAGCGTATTAAATTCACTCAAGAGAAACCACGAGAATTTCGGAACGTGCAAATTAACCTATCAGGAAACGGCTACGTTACGAAATGTTACCGAAAGCCAAGTAGTAAAAACATCTTGGTTCATTAACTCATCTCTCCCCCTATCACACTAAATGGGCGTTGTGAGAAACATGTCACGAACAGCTGCCAACGTGTGCACAGGAAGGGAGCAGAGAGAAGAGTCGCGGAACTTGGCGCGGCAAATAGCCATTTTCAATGGCTGCGAAACTGTAGCTCGGGATAGGTGTAGAGGAAATCACAGGACCCCCAACGATAGTAGTAGCAATAAGGTCCCGTTTATCCTACCCTTTATTTCAAATGTAATGATAATTGAAATGCCACCGAGTAATCTAAGACGCACATAACATATTAAGTATAAGACTCATAGAAAGCGGTGGGTGTGCAAGGATTCCGTGTTCAATGTCATTGAAATTTTGGTTTAGCATTTTCTCTGTTTGGTTATGGAGGTGTTTGGCCATGTAGATTGCAGTCAACGTGACCTTTCCAGGCTCTGAGGAAGGCGAAATCCGCCGAAACGTCAGCTTGTGCGTAAATAAAGAAATAAAATAACACCTCGTGTTTGCTAAACAAGTAGAGAGGAAAGAAAAAGCACCTCGTGTTTGCTAAACAGAAGTAGAAAGGAAGAAGAAGAAGAAGGAGAAGAAGAAGAAGAAGAAGAAGAAGAAGAAGAAGAAGAAGAAGAAGAAGAAGAAGAAAGAAGAAAGAAGAAAGAATTATCTCATGAATGCCGAGGTTAATAGAAAGTCGGACATGAGAGTTAGCAGAGGAGTTCTGGAAAACGGTGAGTGTACGAAGAAGCTCGCTCACTCAATGCAATTGAAATCTATGTTTCGCGATTTTCCCATTGAGGTTATTTTGTTTGGGCGACTAGACTGCAGTTAACATGACCTTTTCACGGTCCTAAGAAGGCAAAATCTCTCCAAATGTTACCTACTATCAATTGATAGGTAGCGACTACCTCGTGTGCACCCATTAAAAAAAAACAGCGAATTATCAATCATTCCCTAGGTTAAAAGAAAGTCGGCCCTGGGAAATACTAAAGGCTATACTTTTTTCCTTAACGTAGAAGCACTTATGATGCGTCTACTTCACCTTTCCACATATAGCACATTCGAGCGGCTTCCTCTCTTCTTTTTCTTTACTGTGCACTCTTGCCATATGTTTAACAACATACCTAAAAGCTAAATGAGCTATCAGCGTCAGGCTATCTCAGTAACTTTGATGATAGAAATCTGCCTTAGAGAACTCTATCGCTTAACACTGCAGAGCGAAGATCAGAATATTTCTCTAGTCTGCGCTAACTTTCACCATTTTCGTCCTCCTTCATCCAGAAAACTAAACGTGCGCTTAGAATAGAAACGTCCCTTAAGAAACAAAACTAAGCAAAGAGACGTACCTTCGACAAGCAAAGGACTTCTGACAAATAGAGCACTTTATTTCCTTCATTGCCCCCAGTGAGAACTAAATCATTAGCATCAACATAGAAGCACCTAATAAAACTCAATATTCTGCACGTTTATACCTCCTATGCCAAAAAAGGAACATCGCACAGCCTAAAACTTTATGCTGAATACGAAAAAAAAAGGCTTTTAACGGCTGTGAAGCACATTCTTGAATAGAAAAATGGAAAGGACTTCTAAAAGCGTGGAAGAGTGTCCTTAACTGGTGAAAAAGGGTCTTAAACATGTTAAAGTGTATCCCTAATTAAGAAAATATTTCAGTGCATCTGATGGGCCGAGCGTTATAAAATTCACGACAATGAGACAATACTTTACAAAGACAGTGCAGTACACACTAGTACAAAGAATGTGAAGAAATCCATAGAGAAACACCATATTCAAAACAGAGGAGCAGAATACAGTTACAGCGCTAACGCCTATACATCAGCGAAAAAGAAAGAATGAAAGAATTTATCAATAACACCTATGAGGCCCTAAGCAAGTGAAGAGTTGCCCGGAAACTCGAAGCACTAAGAACTAAGAAAAGTACTTACGAATCTAAACAAAAGGAAAATTAGTGCTTACAAAAAAGAAAAGGATGCTGTTTCCAGATTATTAGACTTTAAACAGACATAATTGACTCGTTATCGTCACTAAACTCGACGTGAACGTCGTCTATTGAAGCTTGTAGGAGATCCAAACCTGTCAACTTCTCGAGGTATGTTGGGGAATTCATCACCTAAAACAGTTTTCATTTCAGAAAGGAGTAAATTTTCTGTTAATTGTTTTGTTCAACCGTTTTTTTACACAACCCGTCGTCACGCCAACTGAGAGGATCCCAGCACTTCTCACATTCGATTCGCTTCCTCGCATCCACTGTCATCGAATATCACCCAAGTTTTACGTTTGGCTTCGGCTACTGCTTGAGGATTTCCGTTTTATCTAGAATCTCGTAGAATGCTGATCGAGAGGACTCTCCCTGGAGTCCTGAGATAGCAAAGCTGGAGCCTTCCCAATTGGAATGCAGTGAGTGATTTTTTCCAAATAAGCCCGGTACCAATTTTCCGACCCCGCAGAGATGAGGGGCTTGGCGAGTCGGGATCGGGTCAGCACCGTACTCGTGGTGCTCGGCATCACTACCATTGCACTATCCATTCTGCTTAACTGGGTTCAGTAAATAGTTTCCCATGAAAAAATGACAAAACAATACGGCCACAATTGCAAATCATATACCGTTGTGTAACAAACCTCTTTAACAAACTCTACACCTCTGGTAACGTACTCATTAACAACGGTGCAGCCACACGCCACACATTTCTCAAACCTTCGTACACAAGGAGTCATCTAAATGTAACATAATGCAGCTTAAAGAAAACAATTCCACTCAGCTGGTCAGTAGCTCTGAACAGAACGCAAACCTGAGTGAAACGCGATAAATAGCCCCGAACTTGATGTGGCGTCGCACCCAATAAAGACGATGTATCATCCGGTTCGCCAATATTCGCTGGAGCCGCCAACGGATCTCGATATTGTAACACCGAAGCCATCACTTCCACTGCAATTCCCGAAGCTATCATAGAGAGACCAGCACGACTGACCTATAAATACTATCAAGGCGAGATTCGCACCAATAACGTCATCCAGAAAGAGATTTCCGTTCTCGGAAGCAGAAACAAGCATGAATAGAGCAAGAGGACGATATCAAAACAGAAAACCGAGCACTATTAATAGTACACACAGCACTGCAACTTAACAATGTTATTTCGACTACAGCCGCAGCTTAACTGAGTTCAATCCCCATTTGTGCTCCCTGGCACTAATCGATAGAAGAGTAGCTGAGAGACAGGCGAAATGAAGGACCCGCATGGTCTGGTGGTGGACGCATTAGCCCCCGGAAAGGATAATAGTGCGTTCATTTCGCACCGCAGACACCTGCGCCCGGGATTTCTTCAAATATTTCAGCATCATTGTAGTTGTACTGCACATAGCATTTGGAAGGGTTTGCTTTCAGTGGTTTTGCTTCGTTATCTTTCATCTTTCGAATATTTAACAAATGTACCTAGCCTATTCACCTGCATAGGCAACTACAACAACTTGTTTAACTTGCTCAATCAGCATAGACATGACTTAGCATAGGTTTGTAACCGAGATCGAGATCACCTTAGTCCTACCGTGCACTGCTGGTCAAGGGTTCTGTCAGTGCTTGAATTTCCAGGAGCAGTAACATCACTGCAAAAGTAACATGCCAAATCAGAATATGGTACAACGGTACCTTCCTGAGCTGATAAATCACCTGAAAAGAAGCTTATTACTTTTTGCCTTCTCATGACTATGACATTGCTGATCCTCCTAACACCGTTTTAAATTTGCTATTCACATATGCAAATGAGTGAACAAATTAATGGAAACAAAGGAATATATTAGTTCAAAGATACCAGAACCAGCTTTTACATCTTGTAGATAACTTCTCACACCATGACGAATTACAACGTAGTTATCGAACCCGAGAGCAACACTAAACGCCATCTAGAAATAATTCTACAACATAACAGTGGCGTTAAGATTAAAAGCAACTTTTCTAGACTCTTATACAAGTAGAACCTAATGAAGACGAATTAAGACAAACCTTCCCATGCCTAGTTGCAAGAACTGTCGGTAACCACCTAGCCTCTCGGCTATCTAATGCGAGAAACACCACATCGTGGTTAGCAACAAGTTCGTCAATAATCGTTACGTCACGTTCTAATGCATCTTCTTCTGAAAAAGAGAAAAACCTAAAATGACTGGTGAAATAAAACAACTAGAAATCCTTTGACAGTATGCGACACCAATGCATCAAAGTCAACTGTACATCCCTTAACCTTGGAATCAATGATAAACTACATTTACTTCATGAAACTGACCATTTTGTGAAGTAGTATGACCAGGCATAGGTACCGTTAGGCAGACAGCACTTGAATCAATAGATGGGTATACTCTTTGAAGTGCAGTTGCTGCTGTTTCAGCTTTGCTACGTGACCTTCTTGCGTCTTCAAACTCAGAAAGTGATTGCCTGGAATACAGTCCCTGAAACGGATCCTCCCAATTCCGAAATACAAACTTCTACAACCTATATAAACTGTAGGTGCTAAAGATATTTACTTCCCTAGTACACTTCTTGCTTCGCCTAAATTAACAAGATTCCTTGATAATAACTTCCCTGTGAAAAAAGTGACAAAGATCGGGTGCGACAAATACAAGACGATGATCACAATTTTCACAAGAGTTGAAACAAAAACAATGAGCTGCGTTGCGTAGTAGAGTACGGAAAGGCTGCTAAAATATCAGGTCCAATGGAAGCTACCTAGATTACAAAGAACTAAGGTGACGGTTCCTGTCCTAACGTATGCGTCAGAAACTTCGTTTTCGACTAAGCGTTATCGAAAGCGCAGTCGAAAGGACGATGCTAGGAGTATCCCTTTTCACACAAGTGAGGGATGGGATCCGAAGCTCCTACCTGCGTCAACAATCAAAAATCAAAGATACCGTTCTGCACGCCAAACAGTCGAAGATAAGGTGGTCCGGACACGTAATGCGTATGAATGGCAATGGATGGACAACTGCCCTTACTGATTGGATTCGCCGGAATATCGAACGTACTGTAAAAATACAAGCGATCTGATGGTCAGAGCTCGAAAAGCCTAGAAGAGAGATATGATGCTTGATGAGTCCCTAGAGCAAAAACCCACTGGGCTACTCTTGCTCGCGGCAGCGAAAAATGGAAAATTTATTGGCGCCCGCTCGAGTCACTCGACGATCAACAAGACTACTGGTGATACAGGTGAAGGTGACGATCTGCACCTACAATGCACGTACACTTGCATCCGAGTCCTCGATAAAAGACCTGCTCAGGCAAGTAAGAAGAATAGGGTACGACGTCATCGGCTTGGCCGAAACGAGAACAGGACACCCATTTATCGCCGTCTACGACAGCGTAGATGAACTGTTCCGCGGAACATGTGATAGTAGAGGAGTCAGCGGTGCCGGCATTGTCGTCAACACGAGTTTGTGCATGGACATCGATTCATTCGAACAACACACAACCCGAATCGAACTATTACGATTAAAAAGATGTGAATCAATACCGGCTTTGACAATCTTCGTCGTTTACGCGCCAACATCAAACTATGACGAAGAAGTCGAAGCGTTCTACATGGACTTGAAGAAGTTCTACAGAGAAGACCATACATTCTTCGAGATTATCATAGGTAATTTCAATGCCAAGATTGAACGAAGAAGAACGTCACATTGGGAGCCATGGATTAGAATAAAACGAGTGTGAACAGCTCTCTGAGTTTATCATAATGACCATCCATGGTAACTCGCATTTCCAGAAGCCTCACCCTCAACGCTGGACATGGGAATCTCCCAATGGAGAGTACCATAACGAAATAGACACGCCCACCTCCCGTCTTATGAAATAAAAGAGGATGGATATGTTGTACCACAGGTTCTCCCGTCCGAAATCCGACATGCCATCTCGTCGGTGAAAAATCGAACAGCACCAGGTCCGGAGAGGATAAGATCAGAACATCTGAAGAACCTTCCGCCAGTCCTCGTAAGCACACTGGCTCGGCTCTTCTCACGTTACCTGTCTGAATGCAAGATCCCTACCCAGTGGAAGACCAGCAAGACCGTGTTGTTGTTCAAGAAGGGTGACCTGCACGACACGGGCAACTGTGGCCCAATCTACTCGCTGTCTGTCGTCTACAAACTTTTCACTCGAGTCATCCTAAACAGGATTGGCAGAACACTGGACGAAGGACAGTCATTTGAGCAAGCAGGGTTTCGAAAAGGACTAGTACAATTGACCACATCCACACGATAAGAAGACTCACTGAAGTATAGCGAGAGTACAAAAGATCGCTTGTCAAAGGATACTCAGTACATAAACATTCTTCGAGAGCCGTACAAAAAATTCACAACCAAGGTATCACCATTTTACAACAATATTAACATTGACGTTAAAAGAGGAGTTAGGCAAGACGGTACCATTTCGCCAAAATTATGTACCGACACCCTCCAGAACGTCATGCGAACATAGGAGTAGGAATACAATAGGATGATATGGGAGTGAAAATCGATGGTCGCCAGTTACATTACCTTCGCTATGCTGATGACATCATCCTTATAACAACAACAAACATTAGCCAAGTGGGACGTATGCTTGCCGACTTCTATAAAGCCTGTGGAAAGGGTCTTCGACTAAGTCTCACAAAAACGATGGCCATGAGGAATGGTTTGGTTTCGTATACCCCATTCACGGTCAACGGAACGAGTATCTCCGAATGCTCCAGTAATGTCCATGTAGGTCAGGAAATCAACAAGTTGAACGTCCTAGCTCCAGAGTTGAGCAGAAGAAAACGAGCGGCTTGGGGAAGTTTCAAGAGCATTGAGGATGTAGTGAAGAGGACAAAGAACACCAGGCTTTGTGCCCACCTTTTCGTCGCAACTACTTCCTGCCCTAACATATGCGTCAGAAACGTCGATGCATAAGCATGATGAAAGATCACTCAGAAACGACCCGATGGTCAGAGTTCTTCACGAAGAGCCTAGAACAAAGATATGATGCTCGACGAGGCTCAAGAACGAGCAAAACCCACTGGACTACTCTTGAACGCGACAGGGAAAAATGGAAAATTTACTGGCGCTCACTCGAGTCACTCGACGACCAACGAGACTACAGGTGATATAGGTGGTATACGTAAACATATATAATCTCACGCTCCGTGTTCATTTGCACCTTGTTACTGCATTCGATTCCTCTAAACATCGTAGATGCTGCTGAATGCATGTTTGAGTTATACATGTTATTTCGATGGTGTGACGAGTCAGTATTTTTTTCCTCCCGAACTGACCGAGAAGTAAGCGCTGGAAAGTTCTAACCTCACAGGATTGCTGTAGCTCACTGAAGAGTTGTCCAAGAACGTGATTTTCTTAACTCCCCACCCCATAAGACATCGCGCAATGTTACTTCCAAGTGTACCAGCACCAAATATGAGTACCTGAAAATAAAATCATCATTCCATATTGCCGGTAAAATTTTCAAATCCAGTTAAGATATATGAACTTTCTGCCCAGTCGTTGACGTTAAATCGAATATTACCAAATGAACCGTAGATACTCAAACCAACCTATTGAACATTTAGCGCGTTGTTACCTACTTTTACTAAATGTAGTGTCACAAATAGGATTTTTTTCATAACTTTTCCAAATACCAATTATAAATATAGTTCTATGTAGGTGGAACAAAAACATAAGCAAACGAACAATATTTGGCTACAGTGTTCTTTACAATTTAAGCCTTTGTATAGGTATTCATGTAAAATTGCTTCTTCACTTTAGGTTATCACCTCTAAAATTATGGTGTGGGTTCGTCAAAGTCCCGTAAATACACTAGAATACAATTTCAATCCATAATATCCTGAAGTTGAAAAGTTGTATCGACAAGTTTTTTGTGCATCCCACTGTACTGTGCTGCATTCTGCTTGTTCGGTCACTCCAATGTTCGAAATTAGAGCCTCCATTACGGAAAGCGAAATAAAAGCGATCGGTGGACATTAGTAGCCTGGTAGTTTTTTGGTAAGGAACGTTGAAACCATACAAGGAAAAACGTCATATTTTGACCCTCAGTTGTACCTTAAGTGACGTACAGCGCACCAACTGCATTTCTGGAACGAGTCGCCATTTTATCAAAGATAGATTAAGTTCGACGGATTGTTCCATCAACCTAGGAAAAGAAGGCATGAGAAACAAAAGCTCAAAAGACATTAAAAAGAAAGTTAAAAATACCAATACAACCTCGAAAATAACCCACTTTTTAGGATCAAATTGTTGGCGCATATCAACGAACTGGGAAAGCAGCTTTCCTTCGCTGTTTCTCTCCCATCCGACACTAGCAGGAAGCTGATTAACCTAAGAAATATTGTGGTGGAGTCAAACCTTATACGCACCCTCACTAGGCTAAGCAACACACTGCACAACCATCCCTACGGGACTCTAGATGACTGGAATTATCTCGACCCATCTAGTTCACAAAAGAAGCCACTGCTATGTGATGGAGATCTCGGAAAGCTCTAGAACAGCCGGACCAACATTCGATATTCATAAAGCGGACTGAAAGTCTTCAGAGAACAGCCTAACTTACACGCAAATACAAAGACCTTCGTGAACGCCAAGTGTCAGAAAAAGAATCAAATCGAAAAGGAAAGAGGAATGACGGAAGTGTTGGGATATTTACATATGACGTTGGATAATGTCAAAAAGCTATTGGCGTTAATGAAGCCCTAAGGGCCGCGTCATGGATTCAACTTCGTTAGGCATCAATACAGATGATTAAATGCATATTTCGCCTATAAACTGGCTTGCGGTGACCTCATCATATATCGAATCCACGCAGCTATCCTCCCAGATAAATCATATGACAAGATCTGGTGAGCCTGGAGCGTGATATCACTCAAAGGAAAGCATTAAAGGACATTACAGTTTGTTATAATCACAATTTCAACTTATTATTTACTGCCTACTCGTTTTAACGGCATAGTAAGCTGCGAAATAAAACCTCAATGATGACGAGACATTTGCTAAACTATGGACCGCAGGTGTCTGCGTTGGGGTACGAACGCGCTGTTACTCTTTCCTGGGGATAACGCGTTCACCACCACACCATGCAGGTCCTTCGTTTAGCCTGTCTCTCAGTTAGTTCAATCGATCAGCGCTATCAGCAATCAAACGTCAACAGGACTGATCTGCAACAGTTCATAGAGCAAGAATATTAAAGGCGTTCGCAGGAGTGAATGACAGGAAAGAAGTGCCTTAAAGTACCTCAAACGTGGGTAATTAAACCTTTAAACGTACATACACACTGTTCATACGATGCAATGAGATTTGTAATGTATGCACAATAAACTACATGTGAGGCGGTTCGGTGGATTTTTTTACTTAAAACAATGTATTAACAATAGTGTATGCACCAATGTAACGGCTCAGCGCAAGAATATGAAAGGCGTTCGTGGACTTATAGAATGTGTTTGTTAGGTAGATAGAGATTTCTATATCTGATAGAGGAATTCTCTATATGATCTGGGGAGCACAAATCGGCAATGAACCCAGTGAAGGTGACGCTGCAATCGAAGTCACAAGTTATCCATTCATTTACTGCTTATTACAACTTTCCATGGCAAGATATTATATAATACAACCACAAACTGTTAACCAAGTTCATTGCCAATGTGGCCTCCGAAGATCGATCACGTTGACGGGTGACTACTGATGGCACTGATCGGTAGAACTAGCTGAGAGACAGACGAAACGACGGCCCCGCATGGTGTGGTGGTGAACAAGCTAGCCCACTGAAAGGGTTATAGCGCGTTCGTACACCACCGCAGACCTTTGGGGTCCGGAGTTTTGCAAATATCTCAGCATCATTGAAATTACCGTTTTTATTGAAACAATTTTTTTCCGGCCTCAAAGTGTTAACGGATAAAGCTAAAGGATAAAGCTCTCGGCGTTGATCAATCCCTGAGGGATGCGCCATGCATTCTTCATTAAGAATCGTTGGAGGTGATTGAATGCATATCTGGCCTTTACAATGATTCGTGGTGGCCGGCCGTTGTATCGAGCCAGTGCTGCTATCCTCCCAGACAACTCTGGTACCAATTTGCCGACCCCGGAGGGATGGAGGGCTTGGTGGGCCATGGGCACATTCCACGTGCGCGTCGCAGTGGCGCCTCCAACCACTGCGCCACACGCACCCCTTCACCTCAAAGTGTCAGGAAATAAAACTGCGGATGAAACAGAAACAATCAAATACCGCACACCAAAGAGTGGAAACCTAGCTGGAAAACTACGTATTTGAATCAGTAACACGTTAACATGGTCAATTACGCGTCATCTTAGCGGCTAAAGGATATAGGGACTTAATGAATACAGGACCAGAACATACAAAACAAACATATGATGCAATTAAAATGCAATTCTTTGGGAATGGTTTCATTGATAAAGGGAGCCGGTTAGTTGAGAGATTACGTGGCACGTTCCCAAGCTGCAAATAAGGGGTTAAACGCAAAACAAAAGCGACCTTGTGCTTTCATGAAACGGAGATAGGTCTAATGGATGGACTCTCTGTGCTTCTAGTGCCCTGAATTGACACATATCTTCTGTGTTTAAGAAGACATACTCATGCATGCATGTGTTTCCGTTTATGTAGATTGTTTTTCACAAGTCAGTTCGGTCGAAAGATCGCAATCAAGTGATTGGGAAGCATAAGGGAGGTTAGGAGCCGCCTCAAGGAAATACGCTCCCCGCAGGTAAAGATAGAAAAACCATCCGTGAGAATACGCAGCCCCAACGTTCAGAGCCCAGCAAGCTATATGTGGGTATCAAATGTTAGGAAACGTGGGCCTCACTCCTGTAACCACGAAGGAGCTCCAATACGGCAGCGTTGGATATTACGAGCACAGAAAGGCGACAACAATCTCAAAGCTACGGTAGGGGGCACAAATTTCGGAGAGCTACGGTCGCGACCTGTTCCAAGAATCTACGTTCACTTGCATTCGAGTCCTCCTTTACGAACCTGGTTATACATGCTGGAAGGATATTGTAAGACGTCATAGAACTGGCCAAGACGAGAAGACACCGCCTATTTAACACCGATACCGGAAAATAACTGCTCCATGGAAAATACAACAACAGAGGAGTCGGCGGCGGCAGTGTTCTCGTCAGCATGAGTTCGTCCATATAGCTCGACTCATTCGAACAATTAACAACCAGAATCGGACACTTACGATTGAAAAGATGTGTATCAACACCTGCTTTTACAATCTTCGGCTTCTACACTCCGGCACCGTGCCATGATATAGACAAAGTAGAAGCATTCTACAGAGACTTGAAGAAGTCCTACAAAGAAGACCATACATTCTTCAAGATCGTTATCTCATCGATTTCAATGTTAAGATAGGATATAGGAGACCGTTTGAAGAACGTCACATTTGGACCCACGGATTAGACGATAGCAAACAAGTTGAGTGCCTGTCTGAGTTCATCATGGCGACCAAGACCATCCATGGAAACTCTCAATTCCAGAAGCCCCACCCTAAACGCTGGACGTGGGTGTGCCCCAATGAAGAGTACCATAATGAAAAACACCACATCATTTTAAATCTAAGGTTTTGCCAAATCTATACGACTGTTGCTTCAAAATTCCATATGATATCAGACCCCTACCTCTTTAATGCAAAACACAATTTCTAGCGAAAAGAGAGAAAGCCGCTAAGTTCAAGCACGAAGTCCCAAAACCACCACAAACTCGTATTCATATAGATTTGCTGGATTTTGAGAAGACGCCGTTAATGCGAACAACGACGAGAAAATGGATCGGCTCAATTAACATCACGTCAGCGTAATGAAAGCTAAGAGTTGGAAAGTCACCAAGAGATGTCTGCTTCCAGAAACACTCGAGCTGATACACTAGCGTGGAATCGCACGAGTCGCAGCCAACCGCTAACTCCGAAACTGCAAAAGAACATGGATAGGCGATAAAAGATCTTAAATGAAGAAGACCAGAAGTTTGGTCAAAGATTCAGAGGGTGGAAAAAACATTCGTAAAGCTAATCGAAGCTTCGCTAGTTGTAAAGCCAAGATGACTGCATTCCGATGCCCGGATGGAACAGTTGCAACTTCCAGAAAGGCAACGGAAAAAATCATTCAAGATTACAATTCAGATCTCCCCAATAGCCACATTCTCCTGCTTCCATGCGAAATAAACGAAGACGGACATATCGTCTCACCGATACTCCCTTCCCAATTGTGATATTCTATTTCGTCATTGATGAATCGAGCTACACTGCCCGAGAAAGCATAAACATCTGAAGAACCCTCCACCACCCCTCGTAAACACACAGGCTTGGCTCTTCCCACGTTACCTGTCTCAATACAAAGTTCCCACTCTGAAGACAGGCAAGACCGTGCTATTGCTCAAGAATGGTGAACTCCGCGATATCGGCAACTATCGCCCAATCTGCTTGCTGTCTGTCGTCTACAAACTTTTCACCCGAATTATCCTAAACAGGATTGATAGAAAATTGGACGAAGGGCAGCCATGTGAGCAAGCAAGGTTTCAAAAAAGATTTGGTACAATTGACCACATCCACACGATAACAACACTCACTGAAGTATAGCGTGAGTACAAAAGACCGCTCTGTCTCACTTTCGTCGATTTGAAGAACGCCTTTGACTCAGTTGAGATAGAAGCAGTCATGGAAGGACTCGATAGTTGGGAAGCCTCTACTCAATATGAATTCTTCTTGAGCAACATAATAATTTCGCAACCACGATTTACTATTCTACAAAGATATTAATATCGACGTCAAAAGAGGAGTTAGGCAAGGTAGGTAGTGGAAGTCGATGATCGGCAATTACACCACCGTTTTTCTGATGACGTCGACCATAAAACATTAAGCATTAGCCAGGCAAAATGAATGCTTTCCGACTTTGGCAACGCTTATGGTAAGGATATGATGTCAAACGATATGATGTCTAGAGCGGGCAAAACCCACTGGGCTAATCTAGCACTAGGAAGAAAGAAATGTAAAGTTTACTAGCGTTCGCTCGATCTACTCGAAGATCAACAGGACGACAGATAAGAAGGCGACACTAGGAATACGTAGCACTATTATAAAAACAACATACTTCAGTTTCATCCCACGAAATTTTAAATTCCGATAATCGGTGGACTCCCCGCAAGGAAATAAAAGAACACCAGCGCCATGTACGCTTGAAATACGCAACTGCAGCCAGTAAATTACGAAGAGGCCATCCAGCGCAGCCTGGAACGGGTGATGGATCAGCGAAGACCACCTGAAAGTCCATGGCCATTTAAAAATAGGCCTAACTTAGCAAGCGCTTGATGCACAAAGGGCAAATAAAAATACCTTCACTTCTGCAGGATCACATATATTTATTAGATTCAGTAGAGGTAAACACTCTCCAACGCGATCAACCAGAAAAGCATGAGCTTTCGTGTGGTCAAAATAATACATTAGCTTATCATTTTCAATGGCATGAGAATCCTATAATAAGGAAAGATATAGTTTCTACACCGTATTACGGTAATTTGCCGAATACAGGGAAAAAACACAAGCGCCATGTAGAGAGCGTAATTGAACGTTCTGCAATTTACCGACAATTAGAGGACTTAAAAGCTTAAGGACTTGAAACACGTAAGAACCTTTGGTGAATAAAATCTTCCACAGTATTTCGTTTTAAATTTTTTTAGCGCAAGTACTTCAGAAAACCTAAAATTCCAAATTTTCTGATGCAAGCGCGATATTCAAATATATCAACAACGTTTTCAGAGAGATCTTCGCTATAAAAAAAAATTAAACCTATGCCGGAAAAAAACAGAACTATTATGTACAACCACAACGATGCTGAAATATTTACACAACTCCGGATCGCAAGTGTCTGCGGTGGGGAACGAACATCATATTACTCCTTCCGTGGGCTAACGTGTTCACCACCATACCACGCGTGTCTCTCGTTTCGCTTTTCTCTCAACCGTGTTTTGTAGGCGCTACCAGGAATGAATGCAAAATTGCATATAGTTACTGTCTCCATTACAGCTTAGAAAATCGACTATGCGCTAACATAAGTTTGTTCGAAAGCTTAGAAGCCGAAATATTTTCGATCACATGTCAGTTACTTAGAGTCATATATGACTCATGTAATAGGGGATATGTCAAGCTGGGTGAATGGAGCCTCTTTCTTTCTCTCTTTCGAGCATTCGCTGTTCGTTCGTTTCGAGTATCACAGTTTCCAATGAGCTCTCTCCCTCGACGAACAAGGGTAGCAAAATAACTACCACGTGAAATGGCGAGCGGTTGCAAAATTATCATGTGAAGATTTTTATTCTTACTGGTAAAGCGATTAAGTCCAAGTAAGTTTATCGCGTTTTCGAGAGTTTGGCACAGCATTAAGTTCAAAGTATTTAGATTTAGCTGTCCTCGATATAGAAGAGACAAGCTAATATGAAGCCGCAGATATAGACAAGCATACATCCTGACACCACTACGGCATAAGAGTGGGCAATAAAACTGAACACCGTCGGTCCGTATTTTACTCTCTATCCCTCCAAAACATGAAGGAAATCTGTGGTACCCTACTATACGCTTCGAATCGTACACCTTGATTTCAATGCGCACGCCAAAACGGGCGCGGTCGTGAAAGGGTTAACTAAACCAGAAGTACCAATGGTCAAATCTCGAGTAGCGCAAAAAATTCATTCTACAAAGTGATCAAAAAGTACCTCCTGTCTAATATTCGTTGGGTAACAGATGGCAGGATAGCAATTCCAGTAATGATATTGGAACTTCTTCAAGTCGGCGAACACAGTGAACGTAAAAGGCATCAAACAAATCGGCTCTTCAAGCCAGATACCAGACTTGATATTTTCCCAGACCTATAAACTATACTGTGGTTGTACTTGACAACCTTCCAACTAATACAGTGACACATAATGCAAAAGATATTCGAGAAGCATTGAATTGACAAAACGACAAACAAGCAAGAAAACCCAACTGCACCTTCATTGCTTCATCGAAGAGAAGTGCTTTTCGATCCAGTCTTTTGAAGCTGTCTAACGTGTTCATAAGCAGAAGTCGACCACTATATGCCCCAGGTATCGACGGTTCAAAGCTCTCATGGCTGAGCGATAATCGGCACATATCGCCCGTACAGTCGACTTTAAAATAACAAATCTTCTTCTTCTTTGACTGCAACCCACACTCCACCTAGGCATATTGTACTTCTCCTCAATAAGTTTAAATAACACTCAACACAACAGCTTTTCATCAAACAAAAACACTTGTTGAGCTTAACTCGGGAGATCCTCTACCATAAAACCCCGAAATGGTAAAATTTCCCTCTCAGTGGTCTTCGAATTTTCGAGTCAAATAGGTAATCCCGCGGTGCTCTCCGCTTCTCACAATGCCTACGCGCTGCAGTCAAATGTGACCAACAATGCATTGATGGAGAAAATCCGCTAATCGATTATTACTTTACTACTACACACTTGGATACTTGGATGGCCTGTCCTCACTGATCATGCAGTCCCCAACAAAATTTCCATTTCTTCGGAGCTTTGTTGGTTTAGCCATTGTGGTTGCATGGAGTACCAACGTCAACCATTCCTAAGCCTGCCCCAGGTCGCCACCACCACAGTCCCTGCCCTTGTAGAATCGGAAGGAAATTTGCCATCATGCGACTATTCCATTACCAGGACGGTGGTAGATTACTGTATTGGTTTACTCCTACCCGTGCTTCGTGATGGAAACGCCGTGGTGCTCAACATTGTAGCCCCTACCAGAGCGGTGAATTCCTTGCTGGAAATCGCAGCCCTTACACCTAAAACATCTCCCAGCCACGATGAGGCTGTACACCGTTTTACCACTATAATACTACTTAATATTCTAATCCATTACTAGGAAATGGAGCCAAGAAACCTACAACCCTCGAATCAACACAGCTGAACGCATGAAAAGATTTCCCAAACCCCTTTTAGCAATGATAAATGCAAAGCCTCAAACTCACACAAAGAAATCATTCCACCTAGTTCACGAGGCGTTTCATCAAGACGCCACTCATTTAACTTCCTCCTGTTCAGTTCAGCCCAAAACACTGTGTCAACAAACGTGCAGAAAGGTACGAAAGTGAAGTGAGACATGAGCACGTTTCCTAGAACACCATCCTAAGCACGTTCCTATCAACTGACTAACATGGTAAATCTACTGTGGAAATTCTACCAACGCCAGTTCGCTGCGGAAAAAAAAACAAGTAAGAAAAATTTATCTCTTGTTACGTTTCCGAAAGAATAGATTACGGTAAGAAACCGGATACGAATAGAGGAAAAGCAAACTCCAACAAACACAAAAGACATTATTGGGACTGGAGACATTGAAAAGGTCTTTTTTACAGAATGTCGAAGTATGGCGGCGGTCACATTGCATACTTCTGCGTCCATTCACGTGCCAATTGATTGTATCTGAAATACACAAAATGACCGACCCTACTTTCAAAAAAAAAAAAAAAATGAAACGAAGACTTGAAAAACTTGAAGAACGAATAGTCAAGAAATGACAGAAACACCGGCGAAGATAAAGAAAGCGTTCCCATTATGGCCACCTTTATACCTTACTACATGAAATATATCCGTTTCGCGTAAATTTCCCGCTAGTTTAAAAGCAAAAACAGCCGTTAGTTCTTATTACGCTCCTAAACATTAAAACGTTTTCAAGAGAACAGAAATATAAGGAATTTTCACGAAAGTTAGCATACCAGGATACAAATCTATACTCACGAACAATAAGGCTTTTTGTGTAGTTTGTCTCACAGCGAACGAATTAACGAATGTACTAGCAAGGAAAGTTCATTCAATCTCAGAAAATGGCAGAGATATTTACCCATAGTAGGAGAAATCATGCGTTTCAGCTAGATTTCATGCCGGAAGTTAAAAAACAGTTGATCGCAAGCTCTTTCTTCAACAAAATTCACAATTGTATCTTCATATTTAAGAAAGTAAAGTATAGGGTTTTAGGAAATAATCACTCCTTCTATAGAAAGAAATACAGACGACTCCTTTGCAATTATGGCAAAAATTGCACATTTTCACTTTAAAAACGTTACTACATTCGCTTATAAGCCACTGAAAAAGAGCACATATATTATAGTGGTTAGAGATGCTGTGCAATACACCCAATGTCCTCCGTTTGATATTGTGAGTTGAGCCAACTATGCTCTCAATTCCCTGAAGTGTCGACAAATTTGTACCAAGCCTGTCTGGGAAAATAAGAATACTGGTTTGATATATCGGTAGACCCCTTATAGTCACTCCATAGGGCAAATATGCATTCAACCAACCCTGTGATGCCTGACGGCGTAGAATGCATGACCCCTTTATAAGTGGCTCAGTACCCAACGGCCCACCCATCTAAGTTTATTGAACTCTGTTTTATTCAACTGACGACAATCGTTATCAAAAGTAATGCCCAACATTTGTTACCTGGCTTTAGAATGAGCTTTTAATCAGCAACTTATATAGGGTTTTCAATCAACTAAGATCCAATGTTTTGAAAGGAATATGCAATGGAAAAAACACGAAGTTGTGAACACGAGGAAAGATATGCAGTTTCAAAAATATACAGCGCCCTATGCATATTCACATACAAAAAAATTACTCCCTAGAGACTGGAACTTTTGGAGTAGCTTTGGAATAACTGACAAAGAGGATGCTCCTCTTACTGCTTATTTCCTTCAACTGAACGGCAAAACTGTCTAGAGAAAGTAAAAATTTAAGCTGTTTCAGTATTCAGATGACAATCTCCCATGTTTTATTGAGTAAAACGTTCAAGCTCCCCACATAAAGCTGTTGTCATAATACTGCGCCCGCTCGATTTTTTCTCATTGTTCATTCCCAACACATTTTTGGTTTTAACGCTCTCAAAAAAGTCACCGCCTCACTCTCACACGTATATTTTTACTCGTTCTTTTATCCCAAACCTTTTTTTAGTAGCCATGCTTCATTAGGAGAGCAGTAAATCCTGGACAGAAAGTATTAAGTTGGTCGAAAACTAATGTCAAGTTTATTTCCAGGCATTGTGCAGGTTTTAACAAGTTTTCTTTCGCGACGTGTACTACCGTGGCTATCGTTATCACCACTATTATTGTCATTATTGTCGTTATTACCATTATCATTATTACTGTTGTTACCACTATTCTTACTATCACTACCAATATCACTGCCTTCAACGTCATTGCCACTATTCACATTATTATTTTATTATTATTGTTGTACTATTATTAGCGTACACCACTAAAACATTTATTGTATGCACTTTTGCTTCCAACAACTGCCCTATAAAAAAATATGTTTTCAACAGTTTTTAAGAATCAACAGCTTCGACAGATCTACTTCTGCAAATTCAAACTCTGCAATGCAGTGAAAGAGCTCAAAACATCAATAGGGTATAGGGCCGAGAAGATGCAGCATCAAACACATACTGCAACACTGGTTTGGAAAACTTTATTGCGGCAAATCCGGTATTCAAGATGAGGGAGTTCGCCAACGACCTTCTGCTATTGACAACTAATTGAAGGCTTTTTTGAAAGTGAACATAGCTGGTATAGAACTTGGTGACAGAGTAGCAGAACTCTTAAGTACCGGCATCTTATTAAACGTATAAATAAGCTCGATTTTCGTTTGAAAAAAATGTGGACTCCAAAAGCTCTTCTTTCGAATATTCCTATTTTTTTAATGAAGTTAATTCTAAACTGAGATATGCTACTATGAAAATACAAGTCGAGATCGAACAATTTTGCATATTAATTTGCATAATTTGCAGAGAAGACAACATACTGGAGCAAATGAGTAATATAAACATACCGATCACGATCAGTTTTGTAGATTCGAGCAATTTCAGGAACGAGTGGATCATCGGGATTAGGATCACAAAGCAGTGAGCAGATTGACAACAGAACTATAACAAAAGATTTGAAGCCGTGTTTCACACCGTACACTCAACCAAACATACCTTTCGATATTGTCAGAGCTGGTGACCATTGTGATCTGAGTATATCCAAGCAAATACTGCCATTAGAATTTATATTTGGATGGTAGATCCTCGTTGTGAAAGCGACCTTAAAATATACAGTAGAAAGGTGGCCAAATAAAATCCTCAAAGAAATGCTCCTTATTGGAGTTCTCACCAATTTTCCAGAATTCAGATGCAATTCAGTCAATAGAGAATTTCGAAAGCTACTAATTAGATATTTATTATAGACCTCTGCGATTTACTTTGATATTTCAACAAAGTATCATTAACATTAATGCTCAGTTTACATTCACCAACGGACCGTTGTTATACAAAACTTGAATGGAAGCTAAACTTCAGTGCTCCTTGCAAAATTCAGACAATCAACTTATAAAATTTATTCTGTACAAGTAATAAAAGCTCTCGGACTTCATCAAACCCTGAATTGTGCGCCATGGATTCGACTTAAGCATCGTTTGGAGGTGATTGAATGCATATCTGCCCTTTTACAATGACTCGTGGTGGCCTACCGATATATTGAGCCAGTGCTGCTATCCTCCCAGACGGATCGAGTACCAATTTGCCGAACTCTGAGTAGTGGAAGTCTTGCTGAGATTAGAGCACTGTACAAATCCCATATGTACTGTACGGCGTCTCCGAACACTGCGCTACACGCGTATTCACAAGTAATATTACCAATTTTATAGCAAATATGCGTACACGCTATGTATACTAACGCACAATGGATTACGTCGCTTTTACATTACTTACTTGGATGGCCCATTTTCATTGGCTGTGCAGGTTTTCTACCGATTCTCTGAAAATTACCGGCTTAGTCACTGTGATTCCTTGGAATCCCGATGTCACACTGGTCAAAGTCTGCCCCAGTTCTTCACCACCAAAGGAAGTCGCAGCTTTTGTGGATCAGAGAGAGATTTGAAGCCATGCGACAAGATTTATACCACGACGGCGGTGGATCCCGGTATTGGTTCTTACACGGCTCTTACAATAATTCTAAACAATTTAAATATTTGAAATAATGTTAGCAAGAACTTTGTCCAATCAGTTAATGTATGCATACCGCTCCCCTAAAATGATATGTCAACTTTAAATTTGCTTCAGACTTACACAGAGAAACTAAGAACGAAATTTAGTCCTAAAATACTTTACGTGAATACGGCAGTTACAAATGTAAACGATGCGTGGTTTACAGGACTGCGCGCTGTTGGATCAAATTCAGCATCTTCAGTCACATCGTTTTTCCAAGTAGTAATGTTGAAGGATGGAAAAAACACCGTCTTCAGAAGATGGTACACTACTTTGATAAAAGAGGGTAACTATGCCTTCTTGTCAAAGGTCTGCAAGTTAAATAAGCTTCCCATTTGGATATACGAACTTACGCAAGAGCCCAATTACGTCCATTTAAAGTTGAACGACGCAATTATTTAAGGCTTACTTAGGGATTTAATTAGATCTACTTAAAGCCTATTTAAGACCTAGGCGCTAGGGTCAACCAATTTTACACACTTTATGTTAACAATTCAATTCTTAATATTAACAATCAGGGTGCGTGTGGCGCAGTGGTTGGAGGCGCCACTGAGTCACGCACGTGGAATCGATTCCTGCGCCCATGGCTCACCAAGCCTTCCATCCCTCCGGGGTCGGAAAATTGGTACCAGACTCGTCTGGGAGGATAGCAGCACTGGCTCGATACACTGGCAGGCCACCGCGGGTCATTGTAAAGGCCAGATATGCATTCAACCACCTCCAAACGATGCTTGATGAAAAGTCGAATGCAAGACGCATTCGTCAGGGATTGATCAAAGCCGAGAGCTTTATCCTTTTATCGTTTATCACAGTGTTGTACTTCACAAACAAATGGGTAGTTTATCGCCTTCCCTTTATAAGTACATATCGAATTGATTTGTAGGATATGACTCACGATCGCTTCTCTCTCGTATGACTGTCGATTCAACTAATCGCACAATTTCCTTTGACCTTGTAGTGACTTTTTCTCATTGGAGTATTTAGCAGTACTATAGAAGGAAACGCGTGTGGCGCAGTGGTTTAAGGTGCCCTGCAGCACACACATGGAATCAACCCCGCACCCATGGACCACCATGCCTTCCATCCCTCCGCAGTCGACGTGTGCCAGACTTGTCTGTGAGGATAGCACCACTGGCTCGATACATCGGCAGGCCACCGTGAGTCATTGTAAAGGCCAGATATTCATTCAATCACCTCCAACGATACTTAATGAAGTCGAATGCATGGCGCATCCCTCAGGGATTGATCAACGCCGAGAGCTTTATACTTTTATCTTTACATGTCAACAATAAAAAAGAAAAAAAATTAGAATCAGGGAACGGATTGGATATGAGAGTGTAACCGTATGTACCGTTGACTACATTGATCAAGACTGATGCCACTACAACACTAATTTTAAAATAACCATACTAAATCCAAATTGATACATTGTAATATCCAATAACTTTACGATCGATAGACTATGTTATAGTGTACCCAACATCCAGGCCAATTAACTAGTAAACAGCAAAACTCTTTTGAGCTCCAAAATAGTTTTGGGTAACTGGAAGAAGTAATCGGATTTCCATTCTCAGTTCAAGAACAGACTGCTTATCGTGACCTCACACAGCTTTCAAATAAGGGTTATGGTTGGACGAAATATCATAGCCGCACCCAGAACTAATACCATAGCTGAGACAAACCTAAACGGCATTGTGGAAAAGTACAACTTCTTCAGAGAAAATAGTACTGTCCAAAAAACTAGGAACCTTCAAGAAACACCACAGACCGCAAAAACAAAAGATTCCACCAATCATCACCACATCAGAAACGTATCTCAAAAAAGGAGACTTATATGAGAAGTCATCCACGCATTATTTGACAGTGATGGAATATCTCTTCAGTTCGGTGCTTTAGTGCGGCAGCACTCAGGCTTTAAAGCAATGACCTCAGCAGAAAGAAACTTCCCCTGGAGTGATTAAGACTATCTTAAGTAAATTAATCCCAACATTACTACAACCCTGTTACAAATTCACTAATATACTAGCTGTCAGCCACTTCTGTGATCTCTAGTCTAAACAATACTGAGAAAAAGTGGTACTTCCTAGTAGTTTCCGTCATTCTGGAGTAGACTTTTGCCAAGCTAACCTCGAAACACCAGGAAACCACAATGGCTAAACCAGCAGAACTCCGGGAATGTGGGAATTGTGCTGGAGCCCGCACAACCAGTGAAGAAGGGCCATCCAAGTATCTAAGTAGGTATTCGTTATGGCTATAAGTCTTCTATACCTTTCTCTTACCTCAACAACACGCGAGCTACTAACATGGAAGAAATGATGGCAATCAATAAACGCATTGATCGCCACGCAATGATCCTACCTTTGGTGGTTTGAAAGGATAATCCGTAGGAAAATGTATAGTCAGGAAAAAGACTCCTCCTTGATATGGTGATTCTGGAGGTCCCATGATTGTGGCTTGCCAATGGAACAGATCATCGCCTACTGGTCCAGCGGAGCATTGAGCCGGTGGATCACGTCCCAGATCTTGCAATTCCTGTAAACACGCGCAAATACAGGATAATTAAAACAAAACGCAGTAATGCACTCAAAAATCGATACTACTCGCACCACTCCATAGCGATATCGATCGCAACCGATGGAAAGGTGTAAACGTAACCTTCCCTGAGATAGAATAGTTCTGTAACATACCTTTTGGATTCTTTTCAGTGCCATTATTTATGTATGAAAGAATAGAGCAGGTAACCCGGTACACAAGCGGATGAGCCGCAAGAACTGAAACTTCCAGGATGTAAATGAACTAGAACGTACGCAAATACATTCCGATAAGACTAGTAAGTATCACTTAACAGTAATCCGTTAAGAAACTGAGGAAAATCCGGACACCTAGGGTAAAACCTGGCAACAAAAGTCCAGTCATCAGCGCGCCGATTGGCGGGCGGTACGCGAAGGTTCTGCCCTGAATCCATGTCGTGTCTCGTGCAGATCGTTACTTTACGGTAGTAGGCGGGAAATTTAAATATCCTCCTAACAATAGCTTTTTAACACCTCGCGCTTAGTTATTAAGTACTGGTTCTTGTTCCTACTTGGACGATGATTTTCGTATTGATTAGCGTATAGTCATTATCAATTAGCTATTACTTTTGCTCTTATAAGAGTTTTATCGAAGAACCCATCATTCCGTACGATCAATAGAACACTAGGGATCTGTCAAGTCCTTAATGAAGAAGAAATTACGGTATTCATCACAGATACATGCAAACGTATGGGAATGGGAAGTATACACCTTGTGGGTACACGTTCATTTCGATCGATAAGCCTTCAAACATCTGTTTTATTCCGTTAACTTTCACTTGTGATTTCCAGTTTACTCGTTTACTGAAAACCCCTTGATCTATCACCACTACCGTTTCGCTTGACTCGTAAGTTACCGTAAAAGGATTAAAAAAAGGATAAAACTATCAGTGTTGATCAATCCCTGAGGGATGCGCCGTGCATTCGACTTCATTAAGCATCGTAGGAGGTAATTGAATGCATATCTGACCTTTACACTGACTTGCTGTGGCCTACCGATATGACGAGTCTGTGCTGCTCTCTGCTCAGACAAATCTGGTATCAATTTTCGGGCCCCGTAGAGATGGAAGGCTTGGTGGGCCGTGGGCGCGGCAATAGATCTCATGTTTATTGCAGGGCGCCTACAACCACGGCACTGCACTGCACGCACCCTTCAGATCGCATCAAAGCATATATAAATCTTCACATGGAATCCAAATATGATACCGCATTTGGAATAGAACCGATAACCACGGTGGATTGTATGGATTGTATCCTCGATAGTTTGCTGCTGTCATCGTCAAAACTTTGGGATACTTGTGTTGCTGAAGAACAACACCGCAGTGATCTTCGTCCTTGCCGAAATCCTTCTTGTTGTCTTCTAGCTCAAACTACCACCGTTAAGGTAGTTATTCCCTTTCCAGGACCAAAGGTACTGTCAGGCTATTCTTGGTCGGAGAAAACGAAGGGGAACAAGATTCTACCTAATAAAGAATTTTGTTCCTGTTGTTTTTGGCAAGAAAGTTACCATTGATTGCAGACAAAGTGCTGATGTGGAAGCGAATGAATACGACTGAAGCCTCAGCTCAACTGTGTTCAATGTCGATTTCTGCTCCGCGGATCTATCCCGCTGACGGGTGATTGCGATGAAAGCGTTATGTAGAATACTAGATGAGAACATGTTAAAGCGAGGACCTCAATGTGGCCGTGTGTAACACGTGAGCCCTCTGAAATGATAATCGCGGTTCGATTTGGCCTAAGATGCAAGTTTTGCAATTAGCTCAGCATCACAGTGCTGTAGGGCGCGTGTGGCGTAGTGGTCGGAGGTGCCCTGCAACACACACGTGGAATCGATCCCAGCGCCCGTGGCCCACCAAGCCTTCTATCCTTCCGGGGTCGGCAAATTGATATCAGAATTGTCTGGGAGGATAGCAGCACTGGCTCGATGCATCGGTAAGCAACCGCGAGTAAAGGTCAGATATGCATTCAACCACCTCCAAGCGATGCTTGATGAAGTCGAATGCAAGGCGCATCCGTCAGGGATTGATCAACGCCGAGAGCTTTATCCTTTTATCCTTTATCACAGTGTTGCACTTCACAAACAAATGACTAGTTTATCGCCTTACCTTTATAAGTAGATATCGAATTGATTTGTAGGACATGACTCACGATCGCTTCTCTCTCGTATGACTGTCGATCGTTCATTCGACTAATCGCACAATTTCCTCTGATATATCGCACAAATCGTTGTGTTCTAGGAAGGATTGAAATCACAAGACGGTGGATTTCCCTTTAGTCCAAAAAGGCAAGCGATTGCCTACGGTGACGACGTTATAACTCCGTAATTCGGCTATTTTTGTTCACAGAAAAATTGTCCCTCGATTGGCGTTTAAATTGTTTGTGAGGGAACATAACAGAGCCTCAAGTTATGACCTAAACCACATACGAGCTGGAGTAGAACATTCTATCTATCATTTGTTTGTGTTCTTAATAGCGAAGCGCCTAACCTAGTTAGAGTTCTTCACGTAAGTCTAGGGACTAAACAGCTTGACATCTGTGAATTACAGATATCCTTAGGGTCCTCTTATATAGTAAGTCGTTTGAAAATGACGTGCTATTAAAAGGTTGATGTGATATGCCAGATTAAATAATGACAACACATATTTTGTTATTTACAGAGTGAGACACAGCGGCATGAATTTTTCTTAGGGTCTTCAGAATTCACTATCATTAATCGGGATTAGACCACTTTGAAAACTGGGACATTGCCAGGAAATCGGAATGTGTATTAGACAGTAGTGTCGAATCGGTGAGGCTGTGAAGAAGACGGTATCATCGAGATCTCAGCCACTATTCTAAGATTTAACTAAGTCGTGTAAGCACATCCAGAATCGACATGGTAATGGAAGTTTGAATCCATTGACAATAACGTAAGCGCGATTTCTCTGGTAGTTGCATCACTTTGATTGAGGATTGCTTATGGTCCTGTATTCTTTGACCTGTGCTTGATTTTCTCAAGTAATCAGAGTTAACTAAAGTTTCGATTCTTCATAGTTTCAGTTCCATCGTACTTCCAGTATGCGTTTAGTTTTTCAAGTCATTTCAGGCGTTGTTTCACTAAAAAAGATCTACACTTGTCTATTTTAGCGCCATGTAGAACGAATGCGTTCGTATTCCTTCAAAGTAAACGACTGAAGAGCACCAGAATTGTAGGATCCGGACAGTAGAGTGAAAATTGTCACGGTTTTTAGCAATGGTTTTTCGTACGAGACTTGGAATACCGTCCACTATGCTATGGAGTCGAACCTACAATAACATCGACATCGACAATCGACCATTCTAAAAGATATGGCTTAGTAAACCTTGCCAACTGAGCCATACAGCTAGTGTAAAGGATGTTTGTTCCGCTGAAGAACAACTTGAGCAGAACTTGAGATGATAGAAAACGTCTACACGGAAACGTGATGCTGTTGCTGTTTCACTTTCATATCATCTCTGGTGAAATAAGTGCAGTTCGTTCATTCTCATGAAGTGTGTCGTTGTGAAGTGATTAGTGTAACAATGGTAACCACCCCCAAACTGAGACGACGATTGATTCCCAATTACGGCCACGTTACCATCTTAATCGCGCTTTTAGATAAGTGGACTATAGCGCCTAGGTGAATCGGAGAATTGACACTTAACGAACTCCTTACGGTGTGCTTTGCTTTTCTTCCTTCATGGAATATGTTCAAGTCTAAAGGAGATAAACCATATGGTAGCTTACTTTTAGAATCAAACCTATTTCAGGCAGAATAGGTACATGAGCTCGTGATATGTGAAGTTTTCAGCATCACTGATAAGTGCCATATGAGAGCATTTGACTGTTGCATGAACGAATGGCAAAGACCAGTCTGTGACAAGTATGAGACACCAAAACACTTCATGTCGTCTAACCGCTACTGAAAATGCCGTGAGAAGATTCGTAGGCTCCAAAAACCTCAGCATGTGACAGTGAATTTCCGATAATTTGATGGTGGCAATGATTTCAGTCAGTGGCAGCGATGTAAATCCCAGTTGTTTTGATTTAGATTTGATAAGGTCTACAGTTAGCTGAGGTAGGTTTACTTGAAGTTAAAAATTAGCAAACGAATCTTCTGTAAAGACTCGAATTTAGTTAGTATGAAGTGTTCAATTTCTCAGATAATGTTTAAATTGCTATATTTTCTTCCGGATTCAATTCTAGTCTGATAATCACTTTGTCTTCCGAGCGTGTTTCAAATTTGAGATCAATCTGCATAAACGTGTAGATGGTCTCATCTGATAAAGCCGTCGAATGCGTTCTGGCGGCGCCGGTTTTCCTACGTCTGCCGATAGTTTTGCGATAACTAGAGTACTTTGGAACTTAAGGGCTTGTTTTGTCAACAAGAGAACAGTTGTCGCCAATATCAACCAAACGTTTAATGACACCGTCGTATTTTGCTAGATGAGATCTTGCTTGTTCAATCTCGATCTCACTCTATTTCTGCTGCTGGAGATTTAAACTTTATTTTACACTAGCCATCGTAACACTACTGTGCGAATCCTAGCACTTCTTGCGTTCGGTTAGCCTTACCTCGCATTTTATCGCCTACAATGGTTTTCGAACATTTTACGCTTTCGTTCAGCTGCTGCTTGGGAATTTCTTCTTTATGAATGTTGTAAAATGCTGGTCGAGTCTATTCTCGTTGCAATCTTGGGGGTGGGCGGTGTGAGGCGTTCCCACGTGGATTGTAAGGAAGCGTTGGGGCGAAGATCGAACTAGCGCCTTTGCTTCCTAATCGGCATCACTAACCACTGTGCTATTCTTGCCCAAACGATATGAACTTCGGTAATAAAAAGTCAAAGTAGCGATCTATGAGTTTGAGAAAATTGAAATTTAATCGCAGTGGTATAGGTAAACTCGTATATTACTGTTAGAAATATACGAATTCTAATGGGTTTTGTTTCAGTCAGAAAATTGCGGGATTCGTCATACAACGTCGCCTTCGATTGGCCGGCCGCAGCATGACCTCTGCGGCGATGGAAAAGCTAGCGTCGTGGAAGAATCCTGTTCGCAAGACGACGAACTCCACATTAACTACGAAAGATAGTGACTACCTGTGGTGAAGACTTATGAACTTATGAAAGTTAGTGCAGCTAGCTGAAGTGATGATGCTTCGGACCCCATTATTCTTGGTTTATAGCTGATGATTTTACGAATTTGTCTTCTCGGACCCTTATGATGTATGTAGGTGATTGCTCCCAGGAGCTGAATGTGAAAAACTGAAATTCAGTTGAAGTAAGAGTACTAGCGGTCGTTTCAAAGGCTCAAACGAGAGATATTTCTCCTAATCGTCTGCTGCGCAGTTATACCTCAACGTTTTTTTTTTCCAAAACTCAGTACATAAAGACGTTTGTTTACGAATGAAGGGATCTTTGCTAGGTCGAGGAAAAATTTTAAAGTGGGAAAATGCTAGAGTTCGAATGCAAACAGACGGCACTGTACAGTTCACTATGAATGTTCAGAACTTTTAGCTTGAATATTTTCTCCTAGAATTACTTCTTTCCCTTAATTCGTGCGATTTATGGAGTCAGTAAGTGGTTTATGGCTGAGAAAAGATAGGAGGGCAGATCAGATTTAATGGATTCATCACCGATAATCATCCATTGCCATTCCTCTCTCATTGTATGTCGTCAAACACTGGTCCTGAAAATTTCTGCGCGGATGAGGACAATATACAAGAATTGAGCATAAGGTAATAGAGAGTATAGACAAGGAATGGGACAATTAAGGGGCTTTTTTGCTACAGCAAAAATTCGTAATAGCTATCCCTACATTGATTTGTCAACGTTAGGTGATCCTCCCAACGGTTTACCACCTCACCGTGGCTGGGAGGTGTTCCTGGATGACGGACTGCGATGTAAAGCGGGGAGATTCATCCCCAGCAATGTCTCCCAAGCTGAGAATGAGTGCGGCGTTTCCATCATGAAGCCTAGTTAAGAGTAAACTAATACCAAGATCCACCACCGTCTTGGTATAAAAGTCGCATGGTGGCAAATCTCCCTGTGATCCACAAAAGCTGCGACTATCTGTGGTGGTGAAGAACTGGGGCAGACGTTGACCAGGCTGACATCGGGATTCCAGGGAACCACAATGGCTTAGCTAGAAAATCTTCGAAAAATGAAGGTTATGCTGGGGCCCGCACATTCAGTGAAGACGGGCCATTCGAGTATCAAGTATCGAGTAACGTTAGGTGATAACTACGAGCTACCGGGTGATAGCTCAATTTTATTTATCCATTTGTTACAAGTGGGGACGACATATAACATGCATGACGTATTCGACTGTAAGCTGTTTATAACTGCTAAACAAAAGCTGACGACGATTTCATTTTGGTTTTCTTCAATAAGTAAACACGAGGTTGATGTTATAGAATTTATTAGCATACAATAGCTGACATTTTGGCGGTTTCGCCTTCTTCAGAGCCTGGAAGGGTCAAATTGACGTGCGATCCACTCAGCCAAACGCTTCCATAACCTTAGCAGATAGGACTTCACCATCTACTAAAATAAGATCTGTTAAGTCTTATCTGCTGAGGTTACGAAAATGTTTGTGCCTGATGTTTAGCTGGGTAGATTGCATGTCAATTTGACCCTTCCAGGCTCTGAATAGGGCGAAACCACCGAAACGTCAACTGTTACACAATACAATAATTACAGCTTGCAAATTCTACTATGTCAACCTCATGCTTGCTTATCGAAGAAAAATAATGAATTATCAATCAACACGGAGATTGAGAGAAAGTCGATCTTGGTATTCAAAACATCAGTGGAGGGTGTGATTTCACCACTTTCCTCACATCCATCAGTACTAATGTTACTGATTGCTAACGAGTAAACAAGCCAATAACGTTTTTATGGAGGCAAAAAAAACAGGAAAGAAAAAACATATGTCGTAGGGTACTAGAAATCCGATAGAAACCGATCTGATAGCATCGCAGGACGTCATCACATAAACAAACTGGGAGGAAGTCGGTTGCATTCGTCACACGCGTTTCATTGTGCTAAACCTCCGACCGAACACATGAGAATCATTTACACTTCACATGGTCCGGAATGTGTTAATGAATCTGTATCTGGTAATTTTGGTCGTTTTTCATGCATGATCACTGCTCGCAGAGGAACCCATTATGTTATATGTCAATGAGGCAATAGATCCGGTGCAGATTCTTATGGAGAGTGATCACCCTGTACGTCAATTTGAAGTTTCCTCTGCCCAGATTACTTCCGGTTTTTTTTGCGTATCTTGTCTTTAAAATCCAACTTATGTAACTTTAGGAATTCGGCGAATTGCTACAAAAAATTATTGATAGCTACCTAAGTAATGTTAACAAAATGAAGGAAATGAACAGGACATGGATTCAAAGAAAAAATGTTGGTTGTAGAAAATAACTCTTAATGTCGGTGCTTTTTTCTATCCATTTTCGCACCTCGTAGAATTTCTGGTGCTTCTTTAGACGCTTAAGGTAATTTGCCATTGTCCAACAAATACCAACACATGTATAATCACAAATAGGCAGAAGACTGTGGCTTATCATTACCTGCCGAACGAATTGTTTAAAAAGCTGAAACGATGTTCAATGAGCTCAATTAAGCGGGGCAAAAGATTGGATTCGTCATAAATAGGATGAGGGTGTAGTTCCTGAAAAAGTCGTGGTGCGAAAGTGGACAGCTCTAGTTGGATGCTTCCGTGATCACAGATGCCTCACAGGTGTACCTTATTCGTTCAATGAATAAAGAAGAAAGTATTGAAAAGACTAGAGCCGCATGAGCCATTCGGACCTCTTAGAGAAGTCACCAACCAGTTAACGGATTTAGAACCCCGTTTCCACCTTTTCGACCATGTGGTTCTCCCAGCATTCTCTTATGCAACAGAGGCGTCGGCTGATACTTCAGCCAACCAACAACTCTGGGAATCACCGATGAACAGTAGAGGGATGTCTTCTGAAATGTATCTGGCTAACACAACGTCTAAGGGAAATCCGAAGCCCTGATCGTCGAAAATTATATGGTCTTCGAGATCCAGGAGACTACTCATAGATAGCGAAGAAGAGATCTGACGGTCATGCAATAAAAAGAGCGGACGACCTATGACAAAAGGAACCGTGGAGTAAATTCGGAGAAGTTGCAACTGGCCTACTACACGACTACTTACAGGCTGGGTTGATGTGTTCGTGGTTCACGTCAGTCAGCTGCTCTACGTTCTGTTACTCATTTACAGTTTTATATAAGTCTCTAAAAGCTGTTTTTTATTTAATCTCTGAATAAATAGTGAGTAGTTTCTCCTACTATTAAGCAAACACAAGGTCGATGTAAAAATATTTATTCGGCTGACATATCGACGTCTTCGTTTTCTTCAGAGCCAGATTGATCCGTGTTGACTGTCCACAGCTGGTCCTAGTCGCGATGTAGGTGTTGGTTGTTGCATTCAGCAGACTCCAGTGCAAGGAACACCACTCAAACGAAAGATCTTACTCGACGGTTTCCCCTTATAAAAGAATGCTCGTTCAAGACTCTTCGATTTGATGCTTCTCTTGATGTATCGTATGGCTCTTTGTTTCCCTCACCACCCCTTAGGTTCTTTTGTGAGCTCAATTCTGGAACTGTTACGTTCATCATCTTGACATCACAACCCAGGTACACATAGCCACGAGCTTATTTTCATTGGGCATCATTTTTTTAAAACTAATCCGAACAGGCCTTTCCAGACAATATATCAAAATGCTCAACATCTTGTTTCGTCTCGGGCTACCTGTTAATATTATGGGAACGTTGTCTTCAACAAGAAAGTGAAGATAATGTAGGTGATGACTTCAACTTTCAGCACCTTGCTTTCCTATTGAAAGTTTGGTTTAAAATTCTGCGACCACCTTTCATGAACCACTATATAGAAAAGGGTATTAAGAGTAAAACTTCGATGACGACAAATCTGAGGGTACTGACCGAGGGGGAATAACATTGGAGGCCTAAGGTTCCCTATGTAGAAATTTTGAAAAGAAATCAAAACTAGTAAACAAAATCTTCATAGTACAGTGAAAACATGGCGATGTTTTACATGTCTCAACGAATAGGATTGGGACCACCATCAGAAGATGAGAATGACTGAATCACGTAACCTTTGAGATTCACGCAAAACTTGGTCTGGCAAATATTCGCAGCTGGTCATCGTGATCGACACCTGAAAAAGAGGTGCCTAAACAGAATCATTATTTTTTTTTCGTTCTTGACCTTGATAAAGGTTCAACGTTTTTGCCGAGTTCGGAGCCACAACGATTGCAATTGTCTCTAGCCGTCTACTCATTCAATGTATGTAGGCATTTATCTACTCTATGTAGGCTTTCAAAGTTGAATCGAGTCAAATCTAGTAGAGACACATCACAAGAATGAATAGCTGGGTACAAACTATTCGAATCGTAGCTCTGATGATGGCAAAGGCACTGAAACGTCAACCACAATGAAGAGTTGAGGAAATTCACGTACGAGTTCACCGATCAACACAAGCATTAGTTGTCCACTTAAATGGGAGCCGATTTTTAAAAACTTCAACAAAGGCGCTTGGCAGGGAATTGGGAGCATCTACGAAGTTGTGATTTTCTTCAGTGTGGATGGTTATTATAACTGTGTTGTATTCCGAACCATTGTGGTTTTGGATAACAATCGTGAGAGTGTCGTGCCGAGGTATGTTGTGTTTCTGTAACGATAAGGAAAATAAAAAATCGTCTCTCATCCTATAAAGGATTCTCGTTGTACAATTTACTGTTATGCTCAACAGAGTAATGAAATTCAGAAAACTTAAGAAGATTTTACATTCGGTCAAGCGTCAGTTTGCAAAGTTACTCAGCAGCTTGGCTGTCATCGTCCACTTTAGACGGATTTATTTTACTGCTGACAAACTTCTTGACCTGATTGTTTCAGAGAACATCAGTGCTCAGAAACAGACAAACGCTACTAATTAATAGAGGGTAGTTTCTAAAACGCTCTTTTCTATCTCTATCGCTTATCTTTCTTGGTTGGTACTAATTTCCAGAAAAGAACTTCGACCTTGTTCCGTCTACATTTTGGCATTTTTTCCTAGAAATGAAAAAAACTCTTCACGTAAAATTGCTCGGGTGGACGGGTTGCAGTCAGCTTGATCTTCAATGGAAACAATATTGCGTTATGTGTTCTTACGTATTAGTACGCTGAAACGTAGAAAGGCCGTATATAACGGACGACGATTGTTTGAGTTGGCAAGGCTTGGCTATGAGATGTGCAAGAATCGGAACAAGTAGTTCATTCTCCATCTTCTTCTTCCTTACTTACTATCAAATTTATTCTTTGGTTGTGTCAAAAATATCTGACTAACCTGCATATCTTTTCGCAAATGCAAATGCAAACTTCTTGTTGTTGTCCAGCTCTCTTGCGAAGCGTTGTAGCCGTTCGTCACTGCCTTCTGAGATTTAGGTTTGAAACTTTTTCGTTTCATTACAAAAATAGGGATATCCTGAGGCCAGTCAGTCTAACGAAGACAGACAGGACAGCGTTTTCGTCCTCTCCTCATTTAGTGATTTGGGTCTAGGTTGTATAGGAATCATGCGCTGGTGGCAAACCGGTGGTGGTACCACAATATGGTTCTTCAGCGAGATGTGTGTTGTCATCCTACTGACATCCTTGAGGTGTAAAACTTCCAGCTGGTTTTTTTGGCAAAGGAAGATGAGCGGTAGTATTCAACATGAGATCACAACTATTTCAATTCACTTCATGGGTTTTCATTCATTGGGCCAAACATTTTTCTACCACCTATACCGCTTCACTCTTCTTTTTAGGGAAAATCGAAGTGTCATTGAAATCGTATAACCAGCATAGCATCGCTAAACCATTGTCATCCTCTCTCTGTATTTCTGTAAAGTTATTCAAGAAAGGACCTCTTTACCTGGAATCCTTTTTGCGAATGCAAATTTCTTCGTGTTGTCAAGATCGCGTGCAAATCGCTCTAAGGGATCTGAAGAAGATAGTTTTTTCTATTGAAATCCTTGAATTCACTTTAGTAAAAAAAAGTTTCTTTTGTTTAGAGTTAGGAAAACCTATCCCTAATTAACACATTCGAAACAATGCATTTAAAATGTTAACTTTTTATTCACTTACTTGGATGGCCAATGTTCACTGGTTGTGCGGGCCCAAGCATAATTTCCATTCTCCAGGGATCTGATAATTTAGCAATTATGGTTCCTTGGAGTCCCAGGGACAGTCTAGCCAAAGTCGGCTTGAGGTCGTCACCACCACAGGCAGTCGCAGGTCTTGTGTATCGGAGGGAGATTAGCCACCATGCGACTAGTTTGATACCAACACGGTGGTGGATCCTAGTGTTGGTTTACTCTTAGCTGTGCTTCCTGATGGAAATGCTGGACTCCTTCCCAGTTCTGAAGATCCTGCTGGCGGGACGAATCTCACCGATGTACATCGCAGCCCGATACCCAAAAACAACCCCCAGCCACGATGAGGCGGTAAACCGTTGGGAGGTTTCATAATCGCGACAGGACAAAGATATGCGCGATAAATCCTGCTAAACGGGCGTTAGAGGTTTTATTTACTGCCTATTATAATTCTTTGCGGTACGGTGTTATGTGTGATACAGCCACAATAATGCTGAGATATTTGCAAAACTCCGGACCGCAGGTGTCTGCGGTGAGGAATGAACGCGCTATTTCCCTTTACAAGGGCTAACGCATTCACCACCACACTATGCGTGTCCCTCATTTCGCCTTTCCTGATATCTGCTGCCCGGCGTTTTGGAAATATCTCAGTACCATTGTAATTGCATCACAGTACATTTATTTCTACACATCTTCTTCCCATCTACTTCTTTTGAGGCAGGATTTTTTCCCGCGATAATTCTCTTGCATTAAATAGACTGTTTTTTGTTTTTAGGTTGGTATTCTTCTTCCTGGAGAGAAACCCTATTCTCTACGTATTGAAATCCAGCTATAGAAAAACTACGTTTTTGGATGAGCGTACTGTTGTCCACGATTCCAGCTGCGATTAGCTCACATGTTAACTAAGTTACGCAAAGCTCAGCATCGATGAGGGAACTACTGAGTGTCTCTGCTGAATAAATACCAATGTACGAAGATGCTGAGAAATGGCCAGAACTCGGAACCTCAGATAGGCTTCGAACATGCGATTGTCCTTGCCGAGGGCTCACGTGCCATTCACTACACCAATGAGTATTAGGCACTAGCAGTAAGCAGTGAGAAATAGGGTACTAAATAGTAAATAAGCGTTAGAAAAGCGCACAAGTTCCGTAGCGATTTCTTCTTTACCGTATAAAGAGAGTAGTGTGGAGGATTGTTGTTAATCAGTTGAATAATTGGTGGCAGGAATACTTCAGCAGGAATGTATTGAAATGAATGCATACCAAGTGCGACATTTTGTACATTACAGGCTTCTTCGAAAATTCATAATTATGAGCAAAATACTGCACATTTTTGCATTTTTAGGAAATAATTTCCATTTAATCAGCTAAAATTGGTTCAAATATTTACAAGCCTTTTGTAATCCAGCTATGCTATTGCTACACAAGAAAGCAATTTTTGGGTTTCTAAAGTATTTTTCCGTGGAAAAAACTGTTTTTCAGGCTCCTTCGTCATTGATTCTCGTATTATTTTTATATTTTTTTCACGTTACGGTTGTAGAAATTTTCACCAACATATTTGAAAAGCTATGGTCCTCACCTTCACTACGTTTTGCGAAAGCGAAAGCAAACTTCTGCTTAGAAGGATCACGAGCGAATCGTTCCTTAGTGAAATCTAAAGGCACGACCTATAATCGACTTAGTAATAAAGAATTAAAAGAATAAAGTGTCCGTCGTTGATCAATCCCTACGGGAGGGATGCACCATGCGTTCAACTTCATTATTCATCGTTGGAGATGATTGAATGTATATCTGGCCTACGGAATGGTTGGTAGGCATCGACCTTCATATGAAATCTGTGTTTTATCCTTGTAAACAATTCTGCTACCAATTTCTGGACAGCGCAGAGATGGAGGTTTGGTTGATTCATCTGGCCACATTGAGCAAACCATGTGTGTGTCGCGTGGACGTCTTCACTACTGGCGCCATCGATTTAATGATAAGGTGGTTGTTTAGTTGTATAAGTGACTTCGAAGTGTGAGACTAATGGAGGCCAGGAAGAATTACAAGACCATTAAAATTACTGTGGATGACTTTAACCGCGTAAAACGCTCAAATGAATCCCATCATGCGCTTCAATTCGCCCACCTAGCGTTTTCCAAACGAGCTCGACGATTTTAAGGTGTCAGGAATTGAATTCAGAATCTTTACAAGAACTATTGACCACCGTTTAATCGAGCATTCAATCACCATGTATAACTCTAACTACTGCCCATTAAGTTTTTTCACGGCATTGTGTGAAATAAAACCACAATAATGCTAACACCTTTGCAAAACATAGACTCCAGACCAGATCGAACCGCGGCCACCCTTTCTGTGGAGTCACGTGTTACGCACGTCACTATTCAATCACTGTTGATATCGCGTTATATTCATCGAATACAGCCAGATATGGGTGTTGTTAAACAATTTTTCTTGAACGTTGTGGTTAAACCTATTAATCTTTACAGTTTCTTATTGTCATCGTGATAAAATTAGCAGAGCTCCAATTCTCAAACATCGTCGAGTCTCGATTGTCGGTGGGTCATAAAAAAACACAGTGTAGAACGTTGTGGGAAGGAAGAAATCCTGATATAAATGTCAAGCAACCTTCCAATAAGCTTCTAAAGTTATTAACTTCTTTATCGCACTGGCTCGTAATAACCTAGACGACTAGGGTGGAGTAGCGAAAACTTGAGGCGAAGATAAGAAGACCAGCCTCGCTGTAATAATGACTGGACCAACATTTGAAGGCGGGCAGTTCAAATGGATTTCCTATTCGCCTATGGTTGACGACTACTGGGTACTATTACAATATGTACCAGCAAAATACTTTCAACTTGTGAAGGAAGCGCTGTCACTAAGACAGAAGTGGTGATAATTTAACAGTATACAGGTTTTTTTTTAATAATTTCGTATAAGCTGAGCAACCAACAAACATAAACTTTTTTTGTTCCCGTATAAAACTATGGAGTGGGATTTTTGGTACTTTGTGAACAACCCGCGTCAAACCAGGAACTCTGTCTCATATGATTAAGTTATGGAGAAGTCCCTCTTGCTAGGTACACTTTCTGTTGCCTAGCCTCCTATTGCTTAAATATAGGAAGCTAATTTGAACAAAAGTCCGAAGAAGCGGAGTTTAGCATAAATGATGACTGAATTTACTGCTTACGCCTAGTCACCAATATGAAGAAGTTTAGAATTAGTATCTAAGCCGTTCTAGTTAGAAGAAAACCAAGTTCTCGTATGTGCGAGATAGAAAGGTAGAAGCTGCTGAAATCGTTGAACAAAGGTTTTGAAAAAATCTGAATACACGTGGCAAAGGCGGTGAAAACAGATTTTCTTCTGGAAAATGCATGGTTCATAGCTTTTCTTGGAATTCGGTGAGCAGCGTAGATCTAACCTAACTTGTAGTCATCATCATATGCAAATCCAGGTGAAAGTGTGATCGTTGAGACAACAGCGATCAGTATAAAGGTCTCCATCGTTACCCAAATGCAACCTATAATCGTAATTTTACACAACATTGTTAATCAAATAGTATTCTAGTATGACAGAGTTACAACCGAATCTAATTGAAACAAAGCAGAAGTGAGAACACCATTTCTTCCGTAGATCTACAAAACTCTATCGGGCTTGCCGATATTGCTGCATATCTAAACGGATGCTTAGGCAAGGGTTCATTCCTGTGCAGGGTCATGGTGAGAACAGTTTGAGATTTGCAAAAAGAGACCGGCTAAGAATTGAAGGTTCCACGAATCGCCTCTTTATGGTGAAAGTAGAAACCAAGTGGCAAATTGCTAAGGCATACTGTAATATATGAAAATATGGAAATGGTTCTGATGATGCAATCAGAACAGTATGGTACCACTTCATCCATGCTTCTAAGTATTGCTAACTATTATGGTAGAAACTGTGCAAGAGCCCGTGATTCATCGTGAGGATTGACCGAACAGGTACTACAGGAGACATATTATCTCCACATGTAGTAAATGGAAGCAATGACCTCAAAAGATGCTTTGTTTTCGAAATTTTTAAAATACTCTACAGAAAGTGGTGAAGGATGAGGTGATGTTGGTTTTGCAAAGAGCATCGGATGCATCTTATTGTTGGATATTTTGAGAAAACTGAAGAGAGATTCAATTCGGTACGGTTAGCATTAAAGGCAATAATTGCTCTAAACTTTATCCACATTTTCTACTTCGAGTTTCTTTAGTCAGAAATCAGAATACACCTTTATTCGACAATATTTTTCCCATTATTGTTAAGAATAGTACTTCAGTTTTTTAGTCTGTTTTGGATTTCCGTTGCTGGAAAGATAGTAGTTTCAATTAGAAGATGACAAGTGTTGTTGAAGTCTCACTGAGAGCTTGAAGACGCCTGAGTAGATTTTTGCAGCTGTCTGAATGAAAGTTTCAAACAGTATTCTAAAACACTATTTCCACGAGGATCAAAAGCTAGGGTAAGGTAGTCCAGTCAAATGCTTCAGCTCCTTGCAAATCAACTACACGACGTGAAACAAAGATTTGTAGTACAAAAATAGCAGAGTAAGCCACATTTACTGCCCTATTTTCACCATCGTTGCTCACATTCGGAAGTGCTGTGTGCGGTGGTCTTCGTTAACCATTTGATTGAGCCCCAGCATCTCCAAGAATCACGTCGGGAACTGTAGGGGAAAGATTGCATCACGGTGCATGGGGTCTCGCTGATCCCGCGGTTTTTTGCTGCTGGGCACCCAGAAGGCGTACTGTGTGAAACTCGTAGTGCACTCAATTCATCTTTAGTCAAAAACTACTTCAGAAGATTTCGTCGAAAGGGTAAATCAGTAACGATTCACAAATATGAATGTAAGAGGGTGGAAATTTCAAGAATACGTCCACTTACAGTACCATAACGGAATGAGGTACCAGTCTAATCTATAGAAGAGCACGGTGTGGTACTTCGTCCTGAAGCACATAAGCCAGAATCACACTGTCCAATAATTAACGCTATGTGGTCAAATGCAATTTTGATGGGGAAAACACCATAGTGTGGGTACTCGACGACTATTCCTCGCACTCAACGCGACCGCTAACTTGAAATCTTGAGAAGGTTTAAGAACTCTAACTGCTGCTTTGTAAGTACATTAAACATAAGAAAAGTAGAGCACATAATTTTTGAAATGAAAAGCGACTAATATTTAGTGGACTGCAATCGCTCAGAGTGGTGCAAAAGTTTGAAGGAAGGAACGAATGAGACCAATGGTGTGCAACCATGACGTGCACGAAATTTGAAGTTTTCTGGTAAGGAAGAAAATCACATGAGGATATGTTCACTCAAATAACAGTAAGATTATATTTGAACTGAGTTAACCATGTGGCAAAGTCAAACAAACAGCCAAATGTTTTAGAGTTTTAACCACCGTGAACGGAACTTTTTTAAAGATTAAAACTTAAAAACTTCATAAAGACACCATTCTGAGTTGGTCTCGTGTGTGACCTCTGGCCTTGAAGTAAATGACATATGTGAATACGGTAGGGCGAACAATGTCGTGAAGCCAATAGAAACGCTATAAGGTGTGCCACTTTAAACTCTGATGTAGGATGAATTATATTGAACATAGCAGAAGTCAATAAATCAAATACACCGAAGAAAGAGCGTAATAATATTTAAATTCCTAATATTGTGTTTGATTCGGCGGGATGGATTGTCCGAAAAGAAAACACGTTGTTACCACCGGACAGTCATTTCAGCATCCATCGACCTTTACAAAAGAGCATCGCCAAGTGAGATTGCCTTATTTGAGATGTGTTCAACTGAGGAAGATCTGACTCGATACGATGACGAAGACACTATATCGAGAGTATGAAAATCTGTGGACACCGATTCGGGTCATCGGCTCTGACGAAAGCGAAGGCGTCGAAACGTTTGCCGAACAAAACTTGTGCAACAACCTCGTGTAAACTCAACTATTTAAACAAACCAAGGAAAGCTGGCCTATGAGAAAAGTGAATGGAGAGTTGGGCGACTATGAACTCAACATCATGTGGAAAACAGCTTTACAACATATCACAGATACAAACAATCCACGATTATCTAGTTTCTCGTTAGTCATTATATCAGTATATTTGAACCCAAAGCAGAATCGCTTGAGGAAAGCCAGATAACGATGGCGTCGACATTGGCTAACAACTAATGTCAACAACATTGTTTCTGCCTTTATATACGCAGTTAAGGACAGTCTACTTAGTCCGGCACCAAATTAAGCTCTAGGATCGCGTTCCGGAAGCTCATCCGATTTTCCGAAATCTTCGCATCGTTAAAGTCAACAATGACGTGCTTCAACTCATCTCATGTTCTCATCATCGCTGTTTTTCGATGGACGAACACTCGCAGCTGCAGACTATTTCAAAGAGGGATATTAATGTTTAAAATAAAAGAAAAAGCGTCCAGTCAGTTGCAGGAAAATATGCAAAAGTGAAAGCATGCGTATTTTGACTAAATAATGATTTGTAAAGACCCAGTGAGGAATAAGCTGTGTTTTTATCCTTCCACATTAGTCTGGTACTACTATGCCGAGCCGGGAAGGATGGATGGCTTACACGGCACAGGATGCGGGTTCGAACGCAGTTTCAGTGAACTAGCGGGCGTAAGTAGGTAGCGTTAGCGATCCTATAAACAAACGATGTCGACTCATTGGTTAAAACTGTTGGTAAGTGCTTGTCATTTTCAAAATAATATCGATAGGCTCATATACTTATAAGGATCACTTATATACATATCTTTTTTCCATTAATATGACTTGCATTCACATGCTACATAACTCAAGTACCTCCTTAATTCAATAGTACTGTTGTCTTACACTCGCTATTCACGTTGATCCGACTGCATCTTCAGGATTTTGTCTTTTTAATGGATATGGTTGGATATTGATTACGACCGATTCTCCTTGGAAAGCCACGACGGCCTTCCCAAACCATTGTCATGTCTTCACCATGAGCAATGGTATGCCCTTTTGTACCAGACGGAGCTCTTCGTCGTGGTACAAGTTTTCTCAACTCCTGTGGTAGAAACATGTAACTGCAAAATGACCATTATCGTTCAATACGTATTTTTTTTTTTGTGCTAGCTAATGATAACACCGACTTCTGCACGATGTGCGCGATGATATATGTCCGGAAGAAAAACAAATAGTTATCAACGGACATTATCATTATATTCACCATCAGCATCGTGTATAAAAGGGCACCACTGAATGAGTGTGCCTCATTCGAGGAGACGGACAGCTGAAGAAGACCTGACTCGACACGAAGGCGAAGCCGCCACATCGAGGCGAAAGACAAGCGTGGACCATCGACTCGGATCATCGGCTCTGATGAAGACGAAGACGTCGAAACGTTAGCCGATAATAAATCTTATTATCAACCTCGTATAAGCTCATCAAGAAAAAAAAATACGTATTGATTAAGCACACCGAGGTTCAAGGAAAGTCGGTTTCGAAGCATTATCGTTCATTTTCAAAAAGTCCCAAAAACCGAAGCTACTATGAGAAAACGTAACTTTAAAGGCAAAAGCCTTGTTACAGTTACTAATAATGAAAGGTGGCAATTCGAACTGTTAGTGAAGGCAATTTCTACTCCGTACTCATAATATGGGATCACACAACTGGTTACATAAAAATGCTTCGATGATTCCATGGCAATCATAGCGTCAGTTTAAATCAATAATAGAATCTAAAGAAAAGCCAAGTCAAAACCATTGTGGAATGAAGAAAAGAACAACATGCGCATCTGGAGGTGTTCTAAAATGCCGAAACCCACAAATGGGAAAAATCACAGAGATCGTACACATTAGGCTGTTCAGTATGACTCAGTCCGATCCAAAAACACAAAAATTTCAGACGTTCTTTCTCTCTGATAAATGAAATTCACCATGTATAGCCCTTCAACTGAACACTTCAAACGTGAAAATTTGCTCCTCTTCACAGCATATCAACTCATTCAATACGTGTAGTTCCAATTCTATCCCAATCAGTCTCTTTACCAAAATAAAACTGAAGATAATCACGGAATCCACGTGTGAACTCCCCAAAAATCCAGTAAACCATTCTATTTCATGCTTCACGTTTCCGGCTACTTGGCGAAAAACTGACGTAATTTATCTCAATTGTCTTTCTCAACCAACAAACCAAATTTGTCAACGTCCATACTACTCTTTCAATCTTCATGACTATTGACTTTATGAAGTTTTCATCTCCATAATCAAATTCGTCGCACCTAACATCTTATTCACTTACTGACAACGTTTCGTGCTACAAACTATTTCATTTTCGTCGGATAAGGTCTACCTAAATACCACGTTCATTTAGGCCCGAGAGAAATAAGCTGAAGGAAGTTCTCCTTATTTTAGAGAAAAAAAAACTGATGTTGGATAAGAAAATAGAATCTCTCAAACAACGAAAAAGATCGTTTCGACCAGAGGAAAAAAACGCCTGAAGCTTTTCTATTCGATAAAAGGGCATTATATTACAGTGAACAACCCACATTGCAATAGATATATTCAAACCAAAAAAAGAACTAAGCGAAAATTTGTAGCTTCAAAGAGCTCCAGCGATTCCGTGTGAAGCAGATTCAGATGCCATCTTCTCGCTTTCTCCAATCTGAAAAACAAAGGAATTCTCCTGCCCTGTTAAACACAGGTTATTCAATATGTTGCCACCCTTGAGGAAACCGTTAACCTTTCGTAGCTAGAACCCACATAGTCACAAAAGAAATCGATGAACGGTTGATTCGCCGTAAGTGGTTTTTCCTCACTAATGAAAAAGTTTATCAGTAATGCTTAACACAGGGTGACCAAACAGTAAAAATATTAGTAAAATATTTAAAAAATAAGAAATAATATTAAAAATAAAAATATTATTAAATAAAAAAATTAATATTAAAATATAAAAAAAGTAAAATAAAAACATTTTGATGCACTTCATTGTTTTGTTTTTACAGTTCCCAAGGTCAACTTTCTATAAACCTCGGCATTGGATTATAAATTCGTCGTTTTCTCTCTCAGCAATCGCGAGGTTGTTAAGCAGCATACGTTTACTTCCATACAATAACACACACAGTACAATCGTAGCTGACGTTTCGGCACAATCGCCTTCTTCAGATCCTGGAAGGGTACACTAATGTGTAACCTACTAGGTACTAGGCGCTATAATGTTTTCGAGCTACAATGTTAGGTCTAATGCCAAAATAGCTCTAAACTCTAAAGTTCAAGAATCTTTTGGGCAACTCACACATCTCGGCTTCAAGAAACCGTAAAAGAATTTTTCGCGCTCCTGACAGCAATCAAAATGAGGTTGACAATGCACCAAGAAAATCCAGGCTCACCATACTTGGGTGTACGACCACACCTGAAAGCGCCCAAGCTCTGCACCATCACAACCCATTTCTAAGGCAACTGTGCGCAGGACCGCATGCAATTTGTATGAACTACAAGATCGCCTCCGCTATCAGGCCAAGCAGGAAATATTGAACAGGAAAGAAGGTCAAGAAGTGGCAAGACTACCACCGTCTCCCTTTCCTAGAGCGTTTTTTAGACAGCAGGACCCTAACACAGAAGTTGATATGAAATTCCGCATATTTTCGGACGGCGTTCTCAAAACCCTGAATCACAATCGCGGTAGAAAGTTAGTTTCTAAACTCACAGCCGCACAGAAATGTGATAAGGGTGAAGTTAGAGATTTAGCCATTTCCATTGGCTGCGAAATGTAACCCAACGAGATAAATTTCGAGGGAGAGCGACGCTCCAAATCGAACGGTTTGGCCGAAACGAAGTCCCATTTATCTTCCCCTTCAATAGCGATGAAATAACTGTAGCGATGAAGCGATGCTTAAGAAAGGCAGATCTAGAGGAATCGGTAGCGATAATGGAAATATCACCGAATACTCTTCGTCGCCAGTTAGTTCGTAACCGCTTGTATGACCGTCTATGTGAAACACAAATTTGCGTAATCTGCCCTTATGGTAGGGACGGTGACTGCATGAGTTCAGCCACGATATACCTGATCTCTTGTGGTATTTGCGGAGAACAATATATTGGCGAAACGGGCAGACCTTTATGTATTCGCATAAAAGAACACCTAGATGGCAAACGAAAAGCAAGAGAAGGCACGCCACTAGGCACGCATAGGATACAAAAGCATAGCGGAGACGATTTTGAGTATCGCACGGGATACTAAAACACACACGCAAACTCTCAGTAATCGCGAGGCTGCTAAACAGCAAAATCGATCGTTGACGGGGATGGTGCATTCGTCAACCATATGCGACTCTGAGCGGCTGTTTTTCCTTGGTGGAAGACAGGTGAAAAAAGAGGTGGGTTCTTAAAGAAGCCGTAGGTCTTGTAATTACCGCTCAGATTTTCATCTTTCTGTTTTAGTTTTTATTTTCTGCCTACTACAATTTTCACGGAAGGTTGTAAGCGAAATACAATCAAAACGTTGCTGAGATATTTGCAAAATTCTAGACCGCAGGTGTTTATGGTGGGTAACGAACGCGCTGTTGTATTTTCCGGGGAGTAACGCGTTCACCACCACTCCATGCGGGTCCTTCGTTTTGCCCGTCTCTCAGCTAGTTCTATCGATCTTTTTGCTGTCAGCAATCACCCGTCCACGGGATTGATCTGGGGAAGCCCACATCGGCACTGAACTCAGTTAAGCTGAGGCTGCAGTTGAAATAACAATGTTTGATAGAACTAGTTGACAGACGGGCAAAACGAAGGACCCGTATGGTATGGTGGTAAACGCGTTACTCCCCGGAAAGGACAATAGCGCGTTCGTTCCCCACCATAGACACCTGCGGTCTAGAGTTTTGCAAATATCTTAGCAACGATGTGGTTGTATTTCATCTTTCTGTTTGTGCTGTTGAAGTGTTTGACCTAGTAAGCTGCGTATTGGTGTAACCTTCCAGGCTCTGAAAAAGGCGATTCTGCCGAAACGTCAGATACGATTGTGTTGTATGTGTGTTATTCTATGGATATAAACGTATGCTGTTTAGCAACCTCGCGATTGCTGAGAAAGAAAACGACTCATTTGTTTTGTTTCTACATATTATCCTTTCTGGCATAAACAAGAGAATTGGATAAAGTGTCCAAAACAGCGTCGCCTTGTTTTGGCGTAGAACTACGATTAGACGAATTCCTTGTTACAATCAATCGTTAGCAGTGGGTCCATAGTGCAGAAGGCCAAATTCAGTTATCTTCTTGTTCTTTAGTTTCCGCTCAAACAAATCTCAAGTTGAAAACAGTGAATTCATTGCATTCCTTTGAATTGTTCAGCTTACACGAAACTACTGTATAACTTTTATTCGGCTAATGTTTCGATGTATCCGTTTTTTCAGACGCGATGAACCGAATCAATGATCCATAGTCGTTCGTACAACTGTTGTGGGTCTTCGTAGTCTTGTCGAGTAGAATCTTCTTGAGTTGCGCATTTCTCGAAGCCAATGAATGCAATACAATACAGAGAATTTAATTCTATGTTAATACGGGACTACTGAGCCTCGTAAGGTATTCGTCAGATGTCGACTCCAGATGAGCAATTTTTGTCTTCGTCTCATAAGTATGTCATTACCATACATTAGACTAGTTCTCCTTCCAAAGTAGTAATATAATATTGATAAAACTCATTTTAGTTCACTTAGTGCACTGCTTCGCACTCTTTATTGATGAATATCGAAACATCTTTTTCCTTTGTTGTGATACCAATCTTAGAGCACCACTCTTTTGAGAAAAGGTAACTTTGTAGCAACTTGTGACTGGTTCAGCAGTGGGCAGAAACGCTAGTGATATTTTGAGAAACGCGATCGAAATGTAAAATTTAAAAAAAAACTATTCTGACTATAAGATAAAATCCTTTTCACACGACGCAGTTTAGCTACCACATAACTCTTACCAGACTTTGAAAAAGCAAGCAAGAAAAATTTGTTCTCAGCTAACATTTCAAAGAATTGATGAGTGGAACGAAATTAGCTTTGATAAGACTTCGTTAGGATTTCCTTCCATACTTGGACACTTCGATGGCCATTCTTCACTGGTTGTGTCGGTCCCAGCGTAATTTCCACTTTTTAGTTTTGCTAGTTTAGCCATTGCGGCCTCATAGAGTCCTGAGGTCAGCCTAGCCAAATTCTGTCCCAGGTCATCACCACCGCAGTCAATCGCAGCCCTCGTGGATCACACGGAGATTTGCCGCCATGCGACCGGTTTGATAACAGGACGGCGATAGATCCTGGTATCGATGTATTCTAAGCTGGTTTCCTGGTAGAAACGCCGGACTCCTCAGTGTGGGAAGCCCTACTGAGGAATACATCTCCCCGCTGCACCTCGCAATCCGACACCCAGGAACAGTTTCAGCCACGACGAGGCGTTAAAACATTGGGAGCATTTCTTTCCATAAAAACAAGCAAGTAATAAAACGCCTCTATGCTAACTATTAAGCAATTGTTTAAGCAGGAAAGTTGTTTTCTATGACAGATGCGTTTGCATCTGTGGGCTAGCACAATTCCCCAATAAATCGGTTTTGGAAGTACGAAAGATCTTGAATGTTGAACGTCATATAAAATGGTGCCTAATCGTCGAAATGAATGAGATGAATGCTTGGAATTTTACGGAGAACTATAACACTGCTTAATGCTATATTCCTTCATTACACACATTCGAGAAGAAATAGTTCTACTACTGCTAAATGAGTCGATAAATCTAAGCAGAAATTCAGCATTTACAACATCAACATTACCTGTTCTAGTGTTTCCTCTACTGTGTCCTGTTTCACTGCTTGTTCATTTGTCTCGTCCTCGATATCTTCTTCCCATGCTATGGTCTCCATACGCTTCGTTCTATTCAGGCGCTCATTAAGATCACGCAAAGCTTTTTGCCTTAAAATAATCCTTTATAACTACCGGAAAAAAGACCAAGTCAACTTTTCCATTTACATGGAATTTGACCCACAATTGGATAAGAGAATAAAAAAGGTGCAATGTGTTGCCCCAACAACAGATAGATAGAAAAAACAATGGAGAAAAAGATACACGAAAATTCGGTCTCAGCAGGATCACAGGCACTTCTATGGTGTTCTACGCAGTGATTTTTGTACAATTAAGAACACTGTTATACAAAGATATCAACATAATTAAAAATGCACTAGTAGATTTGGCCGACCTTCTTCTCTCAGCATCACGCGCAGTGCTGTCAAGTCCACGTAACCCTATTTCCACGTTTTGTAGAGAGGTTAGGTCTACGTGCCGTACCTAAAATTGCTTTATGCTTTTCAAAAGAGAAGAAAAGCGTAAAGATGTGATAGAACAGCTACAGAAAAGCCTAGTATTGAGCAGAAATACCTAGAAAAAATGATAAATAGAAAACTACTCCTGTTTTCCCACAGCAAAAAATGATTCAAACTTTTCCGAAAAGGAGAGGAGCGCTTAGCATCGAACCATGAGAAGGATAAACAAAGGATAAAGCTCCCGCCGTTGATCAATCGCTGAGGAACGCGCCATGCATTCGACTTCATTAGGCATCGTTTGAGGTTATTGAATGCACATTTGGCCTTTACAATGACTTGGGGTGGCCTACCGATGTATCGAGTGAGTGCCGCTATCCTCCCAGGCAAGTCTGGTACAAATTTGCCGACCCAGGAGGATAGAGGTTTCGTGGGCCTGGGATGCAGAGATCGCTCCCATGTGTATTGCAGGGTGGCTCCAACCTCTGCGCTACACGCGCCCCTCAAACATTAACTAAAATAACTGCATATACATCTAAACAACCACAAAATAGAAAAACCCATACCAAGTTTGTATCGTAAAGACATGTAATAACGGAGAATGTAAAGTGGAGTGCCTTGAATCCGAAACTATTGCCCAACATACCGATCTTTTGCAAACCCCAAGTTTGGCAAGGCTCCTGAAGAAAACACGTCCCAAAATTGAGCAGCATGGTTGAACGGCTCGTGGAAAAAGACTGAAACGCAGATGACTAAGTTCTTTTACGTTCTCCTTTCTTTCTTTTAAGACGAATGCCAATATCTTAAAACAAGTTGATATTTTTTTTATTTGTCCCTTCTTTACGTCTACTGTGCGGAACCCGGTACTTCTCACATTCAATTTGTTTCCTCGCATCCATTGTCCACAAAGAACTTCCAACTTTACGTGTGGCTTCAGTTGGTGCTCAAGGATTTTCATTCACCATGAATCTCGTAGATGCTGGTCGAGCAATTTTCCCGAGAGTCTTGAGATAACCTGGCTCATGCGTTCCAAATTGGATTGCAGAGTGATTTGCTTTTTCCCAGATAAGTCCGGTACCAATTTCCCGACCCGTAGGAATGACAGACTTGGTTGGTCGGGAGCGGAATCGAACTAGCACCGTGCTCGTGATGACGGGCCTCACTACAACCGCCCCCTCAACAGTTGGTATGACATGGAACAAACCTTGCCCACACAAAATGTTCACTGCTGTCACCATAAAATGAATCCGACTCGTGTGGATTAAAGAAGCGAAGATATGTCCACGATATCTGCACGGCTAGTAAACATTGTAAGATAACAACCTAAATAAACTGTAGAACAAATCGTCAATCAATTAAGAGACAATGAGATATGTATGCACACACTTCTTTGGACAGCACTATTATAAGATTGAGGGAAACCTACGAACCGGTCTTATTACACCCAAGACTGAAAGTAACGAGCTGAGCAAAACAACCAGCAATGGTGTGTGGGTGTATTTGATTCGGCCAAGTGGAGTCTCCAGAAAAATGGAATCGGGAAGGAACTAAAAGTGCTTCCATTAAAAGTTAGACATTAAACAACTGTGTTCGTTTTCGACCGCAATTCCAACAGATAGGAATTGTCTGCATGTTTAAATGAACACAAAATGATGGTAATAGTCAATAAGACTAAACAGTAAGAGAGCAGTGGAAGATACAGTAAAAAATAAAATTACGATGAAGCCGGATGGAAAGTTGAAATAAGGGGTAGCACCGGGAGAAGAGATAGATGGAAACATATAGAGAAAGGGAGATATTGAAAAAGATGGAGCGAAAGAAGAAAGAAGATCAGAAATCAAAAGAAGGCACCGGCGGAAAAGGAAGAGAAGCAAATGATTACAGGTAATAACAGAGAAAGAGAGGGGAAATAGTGAACAGAATGAAGTAAGAAGTGAGTGTGAAAAAGATAGAGAAGCATAAAGAGAAGCGTAAAGAAGATGTAAAAGACACATTGCCTTTCAATGTTTCAATTGCTGAAAAAACTGGCTCTTGAAGAAAGTTTGCGCTCCTGTATATTAGTAATAAAGTGTGTGAAATTAATGAAAATGAGGGTTCTGTGCTTAGTTCAGATATGATGGCCAAAACTGTCAGATAACACTACCAATGCAGTGACGTATCAGTTTACGTTTACAAATATTTATGAATATTTAAAAGATAAACTCGCCAATAACGCGATTGTAAAATGCATAACATAAAGAGTAAGGCTGAAAGTACATATAGAGAACGTTCTTCACCAATATAGGAATGTTCTCTATGTAAAACATTTTGAATACTGTGTTCGGTTACCTTGTTACTATTTTCTATATTGGTGAGTGTTTCTTGTTCACCCGTAACCATCTTAAATCTGTCTTCGCATCTTCCCTTAATTGGCTCTCAGCCACAATCTCATGCAGTTGCATCACAGGTGGCTGGAAAGGGATCCGTCAACTTCTTTCAACAACCTGCCCCGCTTTGTCCGATAGTTCAGGCACTGAATCAGCAGCAGTCAGCTGAATGTACTTTCCAGCTTCTGCCGTCCCAAAGAAGTTTCCGAGCGAGCAGCTGCGCCCTTTCACATGTATCCCGATCAGATTGTGCCAGTAGAAAAAACCTTTAGAACATCTCTCTAAACACTGTCTTTAGTTCCCTCTGGCAAAGCACCACCCACTAGCAAATACAGAAAGTATGTGTCAAATCGGCGCAGCAGAAACAGGGAGTCCATCCCCTGGATCCACCTGCGTCTCAGGGAAGCAAAGTTCGCTTTTAGTCCGCGATTAACCCCCTATCCGCCACCTGGGGATGCACCAGGTAAGTTGTTATTGCTATAAACTATTGTAACCCAAACTGCAAGGTGTTTACGACAAAAACGGGAAGACCCGCGTGGAGCTACGAGAACTAACACTTACGACAACCTGGTATTCATATAAAGTTGGACGTCATCGCCACCACAGTACATGTAGAACAACATATGCACTCTGGATGGCCTTTTGATTTTTTGACAGTGCACCTTGATATGCTACAAATAGTACTCCAACCAGTTCTTGGGCAGGCGCGTATGGCACAGTGGTCGGAGGCGCCCGACAATATACACGTGGAATCGATCCCCGCAACCATGGCCCACCAAGTCTTCCATCCCTCCGGGGTCGGCAAATTGGTACTAGACTTGTCTGGGAGGATAGCAGCACTTGCTCGATGCATCGATAGGCTACCGCATGGCACTGTAAAGGCCAGATATGCATTCAGTCACCTCAAAACGATGCTTGATGAAGTCGAATATATGGCGCGTCCCTCAAATATTGATCAATGCCGAAAGCTTTATCCTTTTTCAGTTCTTGAAAAATTTACTCAACAGTAGTTCCTTATTGCAGAGCGCCTCCAACCACTGCGCTACACGTGCTCCTGTAGATCTTCCAACACTGACAGCCAATCCTAGGACTATTCGACCAAATGACTCAGTATGACCGCTATTTATTTTCAATTCTCTGTCAGTTTTTGAGCAGTTTTTAACTGTAAAGATCTGAATACGGCTTGCAAATCAACTAGACTCTTCTCTCGAAAAACTTCGATTGAAAATTATAACACCTAGTCATTAGCTACATCGGTGAATTGTCAAGAAAATACCGGAATTAAGGTGTAACTCACCTGTTTAATCAAGACCAGAACAGCAGAGTTTAGTGGCACCATATCAACGATATATGCTTCATAAAGAAGTGTAGTTTTCTCAGCAAACGCGTAAACAACATAAGCAGCTCCACAAACGAGGACTATTGTTAACACCTAATTTTTTATGATAACAAAAAGGAAACAAATAACAGATATTTGGACGAGAGGCTTTACCTGAGTTATTGCGTATATCTTCAGCAGGCTCTCATTACTGTTGTTTTGTCTAACGAGATTTGTCCCAAAATGTAAACTCCACAGTGTCCAAGCAAATATAAGCACATTATTGCCCACAAAACTACATGTGATCAGCCTCCAAACTTCAATGGAAAATAGTTGAAATGGCAGTAGCGTAAGAAAACCATACACCGAAGCAATTGGAGAGATGAAGAAACCTGAAAACGCACACTAATCCATCCTTACAACCTTCTAAAACATCTGAAATTAAGCTTCTACACACTTAAAAGTATAGCTGGTATGATCATGGGGAAACATTAGTCAACCTGGAACAAATAAAGCAAAAGTACCGAAGCGTTCCTAACTACCAACAACCAGTTTGTAAGCGCTTTCACATTAAAGTACGTACAAAAGTGTCATTAAAAAAATGGATAAAGGATAAAGCTCTCGGCATTGATGTCCCACTGAGGGATGCGCCATGCATTCGAATTCATTAAGCACCGTTTGGAGGTGATTGAATGCATATCTGGCCTTTACAATGGTCCGCGGCAGCCACCGATGCATTCAGTCAGTGCCCTCCCAGACAAGTCTGGCACCAATTTGCGGACCCCGGAAGGATGGAAGGCTTGGTGGACCACTGGCGCAGAGATCGATTCCCATGTGTGTCGCAGGGCACCGACAACTGCGCCACACGCGTCTTAAAGTGACATTAGCATCCTGAAACTTAACCTTTTTGTTTACTGCCTATTACAATTTTTCACGGCAGGGTATTATATAAGATACAACAAAAATGATGTTGAGATATTTGCAAAACACCAAACCGCAGGTGTCGCAGGTGGTGAAGTGCGGATTACCCTTAACGAGGACTAACACGTTCATCATCACACCATGCGGGTCATTCGTTTCGCTTATGTGTCAGCTAGTTTCCTATCTACCAGTGCCATCAGGAATCATCCCCCAACGGGATTGATCTGAGGAATCCAAATCAGCAATGGACCCAGTTAAGCTGGGGCTATATTAGCATGCAGATTTCAAATTCAGAATGATTACAGCTCACCGATGATTCTCAAAGCGAGAAGAATACGAAATGGCAAAGCATTATTGCGTAAAACATCTGAGTGCCGCTCGACGACAATCTGAAGATCGCTGAGAACCGTCTTCATCGAACTGATATGAAAAAATTAAGGTGCCACTGAAACAATGCAATGGTGCAAAGGGAGAACATTCAGCTAGGCAATTTGAGAGCTAACTGAATGATATGTATTTTTGTCTATCGGAACAACAAACTGTCAAAAGGATATGAGAACACCGTAGCGCAATAAAATGGCGAGATTAAACATGTCTCTCGATTCGGAGATCGAATCCGATAAGAGCCAACACTTCTAAAGACTGTTCGTGACTCCCACTTAAGGAATAAGACTACTAACAGTGGCTTAAAAAGCCTTAGAATCCCTACTAAAGGTGGCTTAAGAAGTATTAAAATTCATGTTCTTGTCCTCCATAAGGAGGAAAACAAAAAGTAACTGAGGTAAAAAAGAACTGATACAAACATAAGAAAACTCATAATCAAATAGCACATTTACAAATACGTTTAGTCATAAATTGAGATCGAAAATGAATTAAAAACACAATGTAAAGCAGTAAAGTACCGTAAACCTATCGCCGAAAACGTCAGAAAACAAATCAAGGACCACTTGCTTTTGTTCCTATTTAAGCCCAGACATTCTAAAACGGACAAAAAACTATGATATATGGATTCTAGTCCTGTAAAGAGGAAACGTCTAGAAGCACGAAAGCACCCTTTGACAGGAAATGAGAAGATCATTTTTCTAAAAATCAATATGATATCGATATACAAGTTTCAGTGGTTCATCCTTGAGTTTATTCCGACATCTTGTTAAATGAATGAATCGCATTGAAAAATCACGACCCATCAGCTCATCATTACAGAACAAGTCCAGCTCATTGTAGCGCGACATATTGGACCACAATGAATGCGCCAAATACCTAGAAAGGGGTTTCAAAGCAAATTAAAAAATGGTGTAAGACAACTAGGAGTGAGAACGTCGTACAAGACAAATCATGATAAGAAATGAGAATGATGGAGGATAACGTCAACCACCACTCCCATTTAACCATTAATCTATAAATACCTCTTAAGCGTATTCACAGTAGCCATACCGCTTAACCGTACAATTGAACGATTTGGTTTCGGAAGATCGGCAGCTCCTGGTAACAACGACACGACAACCTAAAAATTCCTTACCAATTGGTGCTTTATGGACAAGAAAGTTGTAATGGAAGTGCCAACCAAGCGATATTTATAAGAAGGGAAAAACTTGCATGTTCGTCATTTCGGTGGTGCGAAATCTCGGGTTCACCTTCAAAACAACGGTTTGTGCCTTGCGAAGAATCATCCTTGAAGAAAAAAAACTTTTTTAATACAACAATTCTTGGAGCTTTCTATCTTAGGGAGCAAACACGGTATTACCTTCTACGGGAGCTAATGCGTTCATCACCACACCATGTGGGTCCTTCCTTTCACCTTTCTCAAAGACATCTTATAAACCCTTCAGCTTAGCTGGGTTCAATACCGATTTGTGTTTCTCAGATCAGCTGATGGGTGATTCCCGGTATTACTTTTGGGTTGATAACACAGTTGAGAGAAAGACGAAACGAAAGTCTCGCATGGTGTGCTGGTGAACACGTTGCCCTCAGAAAGGGTAATAACGTGTTCGCTCCCATCACAGACACCAGCAGTTCGGAGTTTTGCAAATACCTCAGCAATGTTATGGTTATACTTCACATAATACCCTGCCATTAAAAAATAGTAGGTAGTAAATAAAAAGGACGATAAATAATTCGTTGCAAGCAAACGTGGATACACTACGCGGATTAGAGCATGAAATTAGTAATTACCTTTTTTTCCGCTTCATCTTCTTCGTCAACATTTTCACCAGACAGTCTCTTCTTGTCTTTAAGGAAATCAAGACGTCTATTCCGTTCGGCATCCAGCAGCCCTAGAATCATGTTTCAACTACAAAACGAATGAACAGATCTTACTTACAGATATGTAGATTTCTATGATCTACGTTCGGAAAATAGCTAAAAGGAGAAAGAAGGAGAGCTACCAACCAGGAACCAATTTGTACACTATGTCTTGCATAGTTCGATCAAAAGCCACATAATGGCTAGGATGTGACTGATGGATTAGTTGTTCACAGCTAGGGCAGCAATTATCCTCTTCTTCAAAATACGTGAGAAGACAGCTTTTACAAAACGTGTGCAAGCAATCAATCACAGTGGTTGCATCTATTAAATAACCCTGAAAGCATGTAATGAGCCAAGCAACGCTGGCTCTTATGGTATGAAATATATTAGCAAACATACTGATTTAACAAGCATCGTAGGCTGTTTGCATAAAAACCGAAGCAAAAGTGGAAAAACAAGTAATGTTCATAATTTTGTGACACGTTTAAGGTGTTCCAATGGTTGACCTCCTCATCATGGGTTGCTGGTGTTCCTGGGTGGCGGGCTGCGATGTACAGCAGGCTAATTAGTCCTCCCGGCAGGGTCTCCCAAGCTGAGAAGGAGTCCAGCGTTTCCATCAGAAAGCCTAGCTAAGAGTAAACCAATACCAGGATCCACCATCGTTCTGGTATCAAACTAGTCGCATGCTGGCAAATCCTGCTTTGATCCACAAAAGGGCGGTGACTGCCTCTGGTGGTGAGGACCTAGGGTAGACTTTGCCCGCGCTGATCTCGGGATTCCAGGGAGGCTTAAACAGCAAATGGAAAAGTGGATATTACGTCGGCCCCGAACAACCAGTGAGGACGGGCCGTCTAAGTATACAAGTATCCAAGTAAGTTTCTGGTATCATACCAATGGGTTCACCATGTAACACTTTTGTTTGGTGTTAAATAATCCGGTATTCAGCACCATCAGCTTTATTGAAAAACGAAAACTAGACTAGAAAATAACTGAAAGAAATTTCTATATACAAAAACCTTGCACAAACTGCATGTCAGCTGAGCGTTTATCTTCTTCAGTTGCAGCGAATAGGACTCTTTTACTTCTCTTGGACCAGCATCACAGCCATCTTCTTTTGTAACCTTTAAAACACCACATCAGCGAAATACCTGGGGCTACTCAGATAAATGATAACGTACAAATACTGCTAGAATATTATCACTTTAAAGAAAAATACAGAGCTTACAGAACTTGCAAGGAGTGGTAACTAAACAAAGTGGTTTGCCTCCAAGAAGCATTTCAACCAGTGCTCCTCCCAAAAGTTCACCGCCTCATCGTGATTACAAGATGATCCTAGGTGTCGGGCTGCGGTGTAGAGTGAGTGTTTATCTTTTGAGCAGCTATTCCCGAGCTAAGGAGTCTGACGTCTCCATTCGGAATTCCAGCTGAGAATAAGCCATACCAGGAATCACGACCGTTCTGTATCAAACTAATCGCGTGGTGACAAATCTCCCTCTGACGAACAACAGCTGCGACTGCCTAGGGTGATGACGACCTCAAGAAAGCTTCAGCTAAACTGACTTCGTGGAACGACAATGCCTAAAGCAGAAAATTTTCAGCCTCAGTACGCCGCACATTGTGCGTTACCGATTACGACGTCGAGCGGTGTAACAAATGGTGAGAGGCGATCAAATCTCGGATTGGGTTGAACAGAAAACGACTACGCTTATGAGACGCCAAAGAAACTGCTCCTTGTGCACCTATAATTATATCTTTTTTCTTTCCTCTCTTCTCAATCTTTTTAGATACCGATCTTTACGCTCTTTTTGGGGCTGTTTGTGGCATCACATTTCATGTGGTCGTTCTGCAAGAGACGAAAAGCAGAAAGACCAACATATGTCAAATGGATTACGGAACATTTGCCACTAGTGGAAAGAAATTACCATAACGAAATGATGGAGGCGTTAGCGTGGTCGTGCATCCCTCTATTTCCAATGTAGTCACGTCATAGGGAATGTTATCATTGTGCTTGGCTTTTCTTCGTCTCCAACTTGCACGCCAGAAGAAGGTCACTATAATCAACTGCTAATCACCAACTTGTACAACGTTTATGACGAGTGTATTCTAAGCAAAGTTCTGTTCTCATCTGACCGGCAGATATATGAAACCTGACCGAGGACTGCACGCTGCTTGTTGAAGGGCCTAACATTTGTGCCTAACTCGCTTCACTTCCTCAAACAAGAAGTTCAGACAGTATCTCCATCACCAATAAGGAGTTGCGCGAAAAGAGAAGGACACGAATTTGATCCTACTGCAACGCGCTTAACATGGCTAGTAATAAATTCCAGTTACAGAAGAGCTTTGCAGGGAGATTTACATTGGTACAAGCAGCAGAGACTTATGAGCAACAAAAAAAATGAACCTATCCGAAAAAATGCTGTTGGAACTCATGCGAGTATAACGCTCCACTGTCTGCTCCGATGAATAAGGATGGCATCATTACAACTTCTCGCCATGATGTGAAACTGATAACCGTAAAGTTCTTTACCAATCACATCCGCACCGCATCCTCTTCTCGGACCGTGAAATCTCCGCTGTTGAAAAACTGTCCAGGAAGGATTCTACTCTCTGAAGTTGGAGCTGCAACAAAAAGGATGAATGAGAACACAGCTCCTGGACCCGATAATGTCATCACCGATTTCCTTAAAACTGGTGGCCACGAATTACACGTGCTCCTCGCAACCCACATGATATTTTACCTATCGAAGGAGAAGACCCTAGACCAGTGGAGGACCTCGCACACGGTCATCATATCCAAGATGCGTGACCGAAGGCAACTTCGTAACACCCGCCTAGTATGGTTGTTAAATGCACTCTATAAGCTGTTCACGAAGACTGTCTTTTTGCGCACATCCATGACCTTGAATGAGGCACAACCAATTGAATAAGCAAGGATCCGACACTAATTCTGCTGCATACATCACATCCACACCGTATAATGGGTCACAGAGGTCTATCGGGAGTAGTATTGCTCTTTATCCTAACATTTGTCGACCACAAAACGTTCGACAACATTGAAACGAATGCAATCCTATTGGCGCTCGTCGATCGAGAAAGGGACCTGTTCTACATAAGAACACTAACGACTTTTAACGGAGTTGCAACAGATATACAGAGCTTTTTCATGGAACCCTCACCATAAAAAGATAAAAAGGGTAAATCTCTCGGCGTTGATCACTCCCTGAGGGATGTGCCAGGCATTCAACTTCATTAGGTATCGCTGGAGATGACTGAATGCATACCTGGCCTTTACAATGACTCGTGGTGGGCTACCGATCTATCGAGCCAGTGCTTCTATCCTCTCGGAAAAGTCTGGTATCAATTTGCCGACCCTAGAGGGATGGAGGGCTTGGCGGGCCATGGACGAGGGAATTAAATCCACGTGTGTGTCGCAGTGGCGCCTCCAACCATGGTGCCGTACGCCCCCACCCCTCTCTCTATACCCACAGGAAACGAGGTTCGACAAAGCGACAAAATATCACCAAAACCGCTTAGTGCCGCACTGCAGCGGCTAACGAAATCACTTGATTGGGATGAGAAGGGCAATCATATTAATGAAAAATTTCCATGAAAACTCCATTTCGCCGAATGACATTTTCATATTTTGCAGTACTGCCACCTACGCAAAAACAATGCTCAAGGAACCCAACGGAGTGGGGAAAAAAGAGTGGACGGTGCACAAAAGACCCACTTTATGAAGAACTCATGGTGCGAAGGTGAACAAATAGAATTGCATGTTTCTTTAATAACAGAAACCACCTCCAGCGTGTACCATAGACGTTCAATTAACATGGAGAACAACATGAAGAAGTAATTAGACCAAAGAAGGAAAGCAGCATGGACCGCATCTCGGCCTCTCAAGGAAGCCAACGACCAACTAACAGACCCAAAACTCACCTTTTCAATTCAACAGCTCTTCAAGCGCCTTGTTACGCAGCAGAGACGGCTAATACCTCAACCACGTCAACAATACTGTGCACTACTCAAAGAGTCCTTGAACGATGTTTTTTGAAATTTAGCCGGTAGTCACAACGTATTGCCGGAATTCGCAGCTGAGATCCTCGAAATCTATCCCATTTTCGGGATCCTGGAGAACAAACATCAGTAGCGGAACACAGAACAAAAACAACCGTGGAGTTTAATTCAACAAAATTCAAGTGTCCTCCTGTAAGACCACCTAAACGACAGGCGGACGACTACGTGGCTAACGTCAACCATCTGTACTCGAAGCAGACCACCATCATGGACGACGATTGGGAGAGAGAAACGTGTAGAAATTATGCTGGAGGCTCGCACAACCAGTGAAGGCGGACCATCCAAGTATCCACTTAAGTAGGTTTAATCTGTACTAAACAATATGATATCCTCCTCAGATGTGCCCAATTAAAGACAACGTCCCTGTGGTCTCTATATGAGTCAAAGATATTTTGAGACCTCGTCTTATTGTATTTGTACTCCTTCACGATGTTGTTAAGTATGTGTACATATACACATCGCATATAAATGTATAGAAATATACACATATATATTATATATTTATGTGTTAAGAGTTCGGAGTCTTCACTTTTGGTTGAGTTGTAATGATTCCAATCAATTGTCAACATAGCATAGATACTGAAAATCCCCAACTTGAAGGCGAAAGAACCTTCATATCAACCGAACAATCTGCTCATTGAGTGTGCTTCATAAACTCTTCACAAAGATTGTTCTACGGCGCATATAATGAACTTTGGATGGCGACAAATTAATCAAGCAAAGTAGAATTCACCCAGAACTATGCCACAAGACAACATGTAATTTGGAGTTAAGAATATTTGAGAAAATAGAAGTCAGTGGAGAAGGCTATTTCCCCGTTCTAATCATCCTTGAATGTCAGGAAGTCATCAGCAGTATCGCATTAAATACCATCCTCCCAATACTTACAGATTCAGGAGTGGACCAGTCATCCACCTCTTCCATCGATTCTCATCCTCTTTAGGGCAAAGAAAACACCAGAGTGCCGACAGCTCTGTCATAGCTTTATCACATATGAGACTAATACGTAATTTGGCATTGTAAACACTTCGAAAATTTTAAGCATACGACACATAAAATCTTTTGCAACACGAAGCTCATCGTTTTAAATAGACATAGAAGGGATTAAAGCATCCTCGATCGCAACAACCAGCAAACTGGTTACAATTGCTTATACCTTAGACTAACTACTTGCATTTCCTGCTTCAAAAGATCTGTTTATCAGGCACGGTGTAGCCAATGTCACAACGGGGAATGCGGCGAAACAATATGAATAGCGGTATGCTGGAACTTCCAGTAATCGTGAAGATATGTGCCAAGCAACTGTCCAAGTATCAAGGAAATTAAAAGCGTTTTCCAAAAAAAATTTAAACATAAAACAAACAGAAGGATTCAAAGGATAAAAGGATAAAACTCTCGGTGTTGATCTACCACTAAAGGATGCGCCATGTATTCTACTTCATTAAGCATCGCTGGAAGTGATTGAACGCAGATCTGACCTTAACAATGGACCGCAGTAGCTCCCGATGTATTGAGCCAGTGTTGCCATCCTCTCAGAAAAGTCTGGTACCAATTTGCCTATCCCGCAGGGATGTAGGACTTGGTGGCCTGGGGCAGGGAACAATCCTATGTATTGCAGGACACCGACCACTGCCCTACATGCGCCCCTTGAAAAGGATTAAACGTAGCTACTATGAGCAAAAAGAAATCGAAACATGAACGTAACGGAAATCTTGGTTAATTTTTCGTTATCTGATAGACTCAATAATACCTTGGATTTCACGTCATTACATGGCCTTCCTACCCGCTTTCTTTTCTGACTGGGCTCCAGTTTCTTCTCTTCCTTTTCCTTGTCTTTTTTTCTGGACATTGTATATCAGGCGAATTCACCTGTAAATTAATGGAAATTCTCTTTATATTCCTAAGAGAGCAAGGAAGTATGGACTTGGAAAACCAAACCACCATACCATAGGACTATGAATGCACAAAAGTCTACTTTATCCACTGAACAACAATCGCAGTACCAAATATCAATAATAAAAGACAACAAATGCAAACAAATAGCACCCGTTTGTAGCAAATAAACAATAGCGCTTATTTCTGTTTTTTTTTTCTGTGAGTAGGAAAGCATGAGAGAATGATATCTTTGCACAACCAACAGAGGTAACGTAACATTTGATGTTCTGTAAGGCTAACCAGTTCTTGGATTTAAACTCGCTTGACCCAAATAAGCTCCAGGTAAGTAGTACCTGAAAAAGAGAAAACTAGTAAGTCATTACTCATGGTAATAATGAATGGTATAAATTGCATTAGGAAGATGTATGACACACCTTCCTTCTCTTTCGTCCTTCTCTCGTTGCTCTTGCGCCAAATGTGCGGTATTCGATAAGAATGCTAGTGCACCCTTGTGACAACGATTTGCATAGTGGCCTTTTTCTCCACACTAAAAGAAAATCTGTTACATAAAAATCGGTTAACTCAACGACGCTCTTCGAAATGACCAACAATTAGCAGTTGGAAAAACTTTGGCATAAGAGACCAGCACTACTTTAAAACAGATCTCTTTCGGAAGAATATCAGAAGAAAAGTGATGGAGAAGGATAAACGAAGATAAGTAACCTTGTAACAAGTCACTTCTGACAAGCTCTTTTTATCGGGGAACAATGATAGATCTACAGGTTGCACTGTGGATACCGTTCGATTCGTGATCGGATTGACGTCAGAAGTCTGGAAGCAAAACCTACATTAATTCAAACATAATAACCGCTACTTGCTGCTCATCGTGACGTATTTCACAAATTTAGTAACAGTCTGTATCTGAAAGACTTGAAACTCACTTTTCCTTGTTGATTTGGTAGATGTGGACAATGAGTGGCTTTGTGGCCACGTTCGTGGCAATTATGGCATATAATTTGGTGATTGAAAAGCCGTTTATTGTTTGACGCAGAGTTCTCAGGTGCAGGTAGGGAAAAGGATGGATGCGTAAATTTGCATTCCTTTCCTGTAAAGGACAGAGTGGATGAGTGGAATTGATATTTGAACACTGTACTTTAAATATAACCATAATAATGCGAAGATATTGGCAAAACTCTGTAACCTTGGCGTCTACAGTGGGGAAAGAATACACTGTTACCCTTTCCGGGAGCTGACGCGTTCACTATTACACCATGCGGATCCATGGTTTCGCGTTTCCCTCAGCCGTGTTATTGAACTACTGGTGCTTTCAGCAATCACCCGCCAACAGGTGGTCAATAACACGGCTGAGAGAAGGGCGAAACGAAGTACATGGTGTGGTGCTGAAAGCGTCAACCACCGCAAAGGGTAATAGTGCGGTTGAATTCAATTGCAGGCACCAGCGGTCCAGAGTTTTGCAAATATCTAACCATCCTTATGGTTACATTCCACATAATACCGTGCCATTAAAAAAGAATAGGAAGTAAACAACTGTAGTTTAATATTTCCAAAATATTGACGACTACCTAAAATTCAAAAAATTTAGGTTTAAGTAACGCAAAAAAAACTATATCCTGCTATCCGACCCTACATTATTGCGTAGTGCCGGGAAACTATGATGCCCAATTAGCATGTTAAGTCTGCACTAGGAAACAAGAAAAAGACTATGACACACTTTGTTCCATACCTTAACTAGCTTACGTCTAATCTACACCGGCTTCCTTAAAGTACAAGATTTTTCATAGATTGACATGAATATCAACAGAGAAACACGTACCATCAGGGCAGAATCCTACTACGTAGTTCGGACATATGACACGTCTTCGATGGCGATGTTTACAGTATGGTCCTTGAATAGTTGGTAAAGCAATATGAGAACTGTACGTAGGTACTTAACAGCATTTCCTTGGTATTAATAACATTATATACCATGTCGACAAAACCCTCGGTCGTACCACGGGCAGTCCTTCATTTTAGTTTCAGGATCAATGTGACGGAAAGGACACTCGCGATTACTGCATGCCACTGAAGGAAGCATTAGAATAAAACAACAAATGTAAAACATTTTTTCCAAAGAAGGAAAAATACTGACTGTATTTTGAGAAGAAAAAACATTCTGGCATTTTTGTGAGATCATACTCATGCAAGAACTCGCACTGGTCACCCTGAAACATTTGTGTAGGAGAGTAATGCACAGCAAACGGAGTACTACCTAGTGGACAATGCAGAAGAGTGACGAGTCAAATCGAAGCTACAATTGACATCTGTGGTGTTATACTTATAAGGAGAAAGACTGTTTAGAAAAACTTTCGTTAAGTTTTAAAACGGTATCATTAGTAAATACCTAAGGGCTCATAGATTTCTACACCTTCCAAATTAAGAAAAACTACAGGATATTTGTGTCACAACTGTTTGTTAAGAAACGTACGTTCTTACATAGCCCTCTTAACCAATGCTTACAAACTACACGTTTAGCAACGGCAACAGCAACAATAATAGGGATAATAATAGTAATAATAACAACTTTCAGAACATTTGTCTCAGAACCTTAGCTCAACTATTTACTTACCTACCTTACCATGCTTATAAATCTTCGACATACCTTCTTACACAGTCCTCTTAACCAGTGCTTACAAACAACGGCCTTATCTCCAACGATATGCCTAAGTGGACAGACCAGATTCATCGTACACGCTCCTTGGAGATGTTTCACGCAAACACCACGTCCGCTTTTGTCCATCCCGACAAAGGGAGCCTGAACTATACTGCTCACAAATAGACCTTAACTAGCTAAACTACCTTAATACACCTTAATAAAGTAAAACACCAAACCTCTCTGGCACCGATTTGATGCAAAAGCGCTTCTTCTACATCTGTTATTTCGGCATCTATACCACCAATAACCTCATCCATTGTTAATGGGATTTTCAAACGCATTGCTGGCTGTTGAAATATCGAAATTACTTGGCGTGTGGCTATCATCTAAAAAAGCAGCTGTACAAGACGAATGACGAACAAAAATCCGAATAAAAAGTAAGGATGGGAGCACAGTTATGAACGACCATAAAAAAGCCCACTGAATTCCAAATGGGATAACTTGTCAGAAACAAACACGAAGACACTACCTGCTTATGGTTAAAAATAAAAAAACTGGTAAAAACCAAAATAATTTCTAAAGAAGATAGAATAAACAGAACACGGAAACCGTCGGGAATTCGCAGTTTCGATGCTGGCAAGTTAAATCGATGCTCCAATCGAACTCTTTGTTTAAGGTAGGGGATATTTATCAGATGGAGAAGGGCAACGAAATTGTTCGTCTGCTTTCAAGTTCTGCCAATGTTTAGAAGTTTGCTATAATGTAATCGGTTACCTCCCAAACGGTTTACCGTCTCACCGTGGCTAGGAGGTATTCCCGGGTGTCGGACTGCGATGTACAGCGGGGTGATTCGTCCGGCAAGGTTCCCAAGCTGAGGAGTCTAGTGTTACCATCAGGAAGCCTAGCTAAGAGTAAACCAATACCAGGATCCACCACCGTCCTGGTATTAAAGTCCTATGATCGTAAATCTCCCTCTGATCCACACGGGCTGTGACTGCCTGTCGTGGTGACGACCTGGGGCAGTCTTTGGCCAGGCTGACCTCTGTATTACAGGGAACCACAATCGCTTGATCAGCAAATCTCTGAAAAATGAAGTTATGCTGGGGCATGCACAAATATTGAGGATGGGCCATTCAAGTATCACGTATCAAGTAAGTCAGTAATCAGTTGGATGCACTAGTAAACAGGTTTCTATGTGTTATCGCTTTGGTGGGCGCTTGTAGCGCACTGGCTAGAGGTGCCCTTCAATACAGATGCATTCTATCCCTCGTCCAAGGCTCACCAAGCCTTCCATCCCTCCGGGGTCGGCAAATTGGTACCAAACTTGTCTGGCAGGATAGCAGCACTGGCTCGATACATCGGCAGGCCACCTCGAGTCATTGTAAAGGCCAGATATCCATTCAATCACCTCTAACCATCCTTAATGAATTTTAAAGCACAAAGTATCCCTCAGGGATTGATCATTTCTGGGAGCTTTATCCTTCATTCTTTTTTTAAATAATGATTTATCGCCTTAACGACGTATTGGTTCTTACTTTGTGCTCTACTCATTGATCACTCTTCGTTGCTAAAGTCTAATGTCCTAGGTTTGTCCCATTTCAAAATATGATAAGCTTGGTAGATTATGGAAGTGACAGCGGAGATGAGGTGGACGAAGCGCTGAATGAAGCTAAACCGGTTAGCTTTCAAATTTTCTTTCTGGTTTCTTGTGCATTTCTCTTTCCTTTCATGGTTTTTCATTAAAAATTTTTTAAGACCGAGGTAATGAGGTTTTAAAAAGTCGGTCTTAAGAGGTCAGAGTTACTAAGTACGCCCCTTAGTCCTCTAAAAATGTGTCTTTTTCTTCATAGCGGTGAAATAATGTTTCTAATGCCCAAAATGTTGACCTTTATGGAGTGGCTCGACAATAGCGTTGAGGGCACGAAAGCACTGTTACTTTGTAATTGACCTGTGCTTGTCTTCAAGCCAAACCCATCCTTCATTAGCTTAAAATCCTTTGCTCATATGCGGATTAAGCCGTCGTTGAGAGATTCTAGGTGCGTATGATGCTTGCAGGGATTTTTCATTTCACTATTCTCATATGATCTGCGTATTTTATAACCAAAATTCCTTATAATTTACGCATTTTCCATGCAGCTTACAATGCTTGTGGCTTAAAACTTCTGTATCACATGTATCACCTGTAGTCCCGTTGATCGTCGAGTGACTCGAGCGGGCGCCAGTAAATCCTCCATTTTTCCCTGTCGCGTGCAAGAGTAGCCCAGTGGGTTCTGCTCGCTTTAGGGACTCGTCGAACATCATATCTTTCTTCTAGGCTTTTCGTGAAGAACTCTGATCATCGGGTCGGTGGTCTTCCTGCAGTGCGTTTGACATCCCGAGGAATCCAGTCACTAACAGCTCTTGTCCATCGGTTATCATTCATACGCATTACGTGTCCGGCCCATCTTATCTCCGACTGTTTGGAGTATAGAAAGGCATCTTTGATTTTCGATCGTTGACGTAGATCGGAGCTTCGGATCCCATCCCTTACTTGTGCGAAACGGGATACTCCTAGCATCGTCCTTTCGACTGCGCGTTCGATAACGCTAAGTGATCCTTTTTTTGGCGCAATGGTATTGCCTTGCCTAACTCCTCTATTGATGTCAACGTTAATATTGTTGTAGAATGGTGAAATTTTGGTTGTAAAATTTTTGAACAGCTCACAAAGAATCTTTACGTACTGAATAGGGATTCCTTGACTACCAAGGGCTTCCATTATTGCTTCTATCTCAATTGAATCAAAGGCCTTCTCTAAGTCGATGAAAGTGAGACAGAGCGGTCTTTCGTACTCTCGCGATACGTCAATGAGCCTTGTTAACGTGTGAATGTGGTCCATCGTACTAAATCCTTTTCGAAACCCTGCTTGCTCGCTTGGCTGTCTTTCGTCCAGTGTTCTATCAGTCCTGTTTAGGATGACTCGAGTGAAAAGTTTGTAGACGACGGACAACAAGCAGATTGGGCGATAGCTGCCTGTATCGTGTAGGTCGCCCTTCTTGAACAACAGCACGGTCTTGTTGGTCTTCCACTCGGTAGGGATCTTGCATTCAGACAGGTAACGTGTGATTAGCCGAGCCAGTGTGCTTACGAGGACTGGCGGAAGGTTCTTCAGATGTTCTGATCTTATCCTGTCCGGATCTGGTGCTGTTCGATTTTTCACCGACGAGATGGCATGTCGGATATCGGACGAGAGAACCAGTGGAACGGCATATCCATCCTCTTTTACTTCATATGACGGAAGGTGGACGTGGGTATAGAAGAGATCTGATTAGTATTCGTGGATGATTTTCTCCATTGCCTTTCTGGACGCTGTTATTGTTCCGTCTGGGCGTCGGAGTGCAATCATCTTGGTCTTGTAATTGGCGAAGAATTCTTTCGCGAGCTCGGACGTTAGTTCGCGGTTGCCTGCAGCTTGTGCGATTCCACGCTGGCGTAGTAGCTGGAGAGTTTCTGGAGACAGACGTCTCTTGGTTACCTTGGAACTCTCAGCTTTCATGGCGCTAACGTGAAGATGTTCAATGAGCCGATCATATTCCTCGTCGATGTTGTCGACAACTGCATCTTCCAAACAGCCGACTAATGAGTTGAATAAGTCCCTGTTTGTGGCGGTTTAGGGACTTGGGTTTTTGAATTTAGCGGCTTTTTCTCCTTTCTGCGAAAAATAAAATCTTGCACTAAGGAGACGGTGGTCTGAACCCGTGTAAAATTTTGGGACAACAGCGGCATCGATTAGGCAAAACTTCCTATTTACTATGATGTGGCCTATTTCGTTATGGTACTCTCCACTGGAAGGTTCACACTTCCATCGTTGACGGTGAGGCTTCTGGAATGGCGAGTTACCATGGATGGTCTTGGTCGCCATGATAAACTCAGAGAGCCGCTCACTCTGTTCGTTCCATTCTAATCCGTGGGTCCCAATGTGACGTTCCTCAGACGATCTTCTTGGTCCGATCTTGGCATTGAAATCTCCAATGATCGCATTGAAGAATGTATGGTCTTCTCTTTAGAACCTCTCCAAGCACATGTAGAACGCTTCGACTTCTTCTTCGTCATAGTTTGATGTTTGCGCGTAAACGACGAATATTGTCAAAGCCGGTATTGATCCACATCTTTTTAATCGTAAACGTCCGATCCGGGTTATAAGCTGTTCGGATGAATCGATGTTCATGGACAAACTCGTGATGATGAAAACGCCGACGCCTTCTACTCCTCTACTGTCGCATGTTCCGAGGAACAGTTCGTCTCCATTGTCATAGACAGCGTTGAATGGGTGGGGTCGTCTCGTCTCGGCCAGGCCGATGACGTCGTACCTTGTCATTCTTACTTGCATGAACAAGTCTTCTATCGGGAACTCGGATGCAACTGTACGTGTATTGTAGGTACAAATCGTCACCATAGTTCTTGATCCAGGCAGCTTCCATTGGCCCTGAGATTTTAGCAGCCTATCCGTACTCGTCCTACCCAACGCTGCGAAATTGAGGGCTCTTTCGGGGTCAGGAGAATGAGGCCCGCCCTTTTTTTACTGTGTTTAGCATATTTGATACCCACGTATAGCTTGCTGGGCTCTGAACGTGGGGGCTGGTTATACTCACGGGTAGCTTGCCAGGCTCTCCCAGAGTGGACATGGTGCTTATTTGTTGGAGGCGACTCCTAACCGCCTCCCATATACTTCCCTGTCACTTGATTGCAGGCTTTTGGCCGAATTGAGTCGTAGAATACAATCCGCGTGAAGCGAGAACGCACACGCATGCATGAATACGCCTAGCAAATACAGAAAGTATGTGCCAAATCGGCGCAGCAGAAACAGGGAGTCCATCCCCTTGATCCACTTGCGTCTCAGGGAAGCAAAGGTCGGGTTTGGTCCGCGATTAACCCCCTATCCGCCACCTCGGGACGCGCCACGTAGCCTCCCGACTCACCGGCTAGAGATCCCTCATATGAGGGAGATCCGTTGGAAACTTCTGTAATGAACATTTTGAGATTATCATTGAATCCGTCCACAATATGATCACGTAGTTGTGTGCGCCCTAAGCACACAATTTGATCGCCTTAGTCCGTATTTATGTCTTTAATGCAGGACGTATTGCTAGAGCATTTCCTTTAAAGAGCATGAGGGATTCATTTACGCTGCGTTCTAGCCAGGTCTGTGAGATTCCCTGGGAGTTTCTATTGAAAAACGCAACAAGTGCTCTGATTTTGTACACTTTGTCTTGTTTGTCACGGTTTTCATTGTTAGGGAAATGCAATCACCACGTTTAGAAATCTCCTTTGTCATTCATTGTAGAAGCTGAGGATCTGTAAGTTCTTTTTGGTTGTCTTTTCAGTTTGTTGGGCAGTGCAGTATTTTATATTATCAGAACTGCTGAAGTGAAACAAGATTGTTTTCCCGCCAAAAGTTCTTATTCTGGTTTCATGTGAAGTTTTGTTTTTGGACCAATAAATCATTGTGAGACGATGATTGTGTTTAAATTACTCTCTGTCCATCGAAGTGAGTGATCTTCTTGTTTGTAATTTGCAGTATAAAGCAGCGGGTTCTTCTTCACGCATGACCCTCTCAAGACAAAAGAATTTCGACTTCTCCATTTGGAAATCCAACTAGGTGTTGATCTGTGCCACCGATTGACGTTGTTCTGGAAAAAGCACAACTCGAAAAATTATCTCCCCATTCACAGTGGTGACCACCACTGTCTGCTAAGGAAGTTGGAACGTATTGGTGTGGTTTTCTCTCACATGTAACTAACTATTAATGGGTGTGGTGAAGGGAGTGAAGGAGAGCAATATGACCTACATCTAAGTCTCGTAAATTAGCTACCGACTATGACCAACTAGTGTACCCAGAACCATACATTCATATGCTTAACATCAAATCTAACTCGGTATCGCAAACATCCAAGAATTACAAATGTTTCCGAGGTAATCAACATTTGGAAACAATCGTAGATTGACAGATGATGTATTATCGATTATCTTAGCCTAACATCATTATTTAGCAGATGTAAAGGTTGAGACCCTAAGCGGGAAAAAATATTGGTTTTGAACAGAAGGAAGTTTTCTACTATCAATGTGCTGTAGGCGCTTTGTGTTTTGTTAAATAATCCAACGCTCAGTCTGAAAAAATCGTCCTTCTATCATCCTTCTACTCGTTTCTCATTTTGCAGTCGTCGCCAACAAAGCTGCTTATTTAAGCTTATTTTTGAGTTCGGCCACGGTTTCAGAGCATATCTTCCATGTTTTTTTTTTAGAATCATGAGATAGTCTCTGTTGTTTCTAAATTCCCCCCATAGCAGTGACGCACACTTATAAATCGGAGGAGGATTCTACTACGTTGCAACAAAGATTCTTCCAAGGCGGCAGGTATTCCTGGATTAGTAAACTGATCGGATTGAGTGGAGATGACGTGGAACGCAAACCATTTGTTAGAAGACAACAAATGTCATCCTTTCTATATTTGAACTATGTAACCCTACAGTGGATTTATGCGTTCTTTTGGCGGCAACGTGGGTTATTGTGTTTGGGTTTTAATCAAGTAGGGGACAAATTCCTGTTAATAGCATGGCTAGGATTTATCGTTAATGCGATATAGTTTTCTGCGATGTGGTGATGCTCAAATTTCATAGTAGGCTGTTCAATGTTCGTTTAGTACAGGTGTGTCCACCCTCTGTATTAGGGAGCATGTAGCGCAGTGGTTGGAGGTGCCCTGAAATGCACATGGGGTTGATCCCCGCCCCCAAGGTTCCCCAAGCCTTCCATCCCTCTGGGCTGAGGAAATTGGTACCAGGCTTGTCTGGGAGGATAGTGGCACTGGCTCGATACAGTGGTAGGCCACCGCGAGTCACTGTAAAGGCAGATGTGCACTGAATCACTTCCAACGTTGCTTAACGAAGTAGAATACATGGCGAATCCCTCAGCTATTGATCAACATCGAGAGATTTATCCATTTTTTGCCCTCTGTGTTGTCGTTGTGGTTACTGGAAGGTCAGAAAGATGGAGTAGTGAAGTGGCATTGAATGAAAATTCCTCAATATAGTATACTATACGCAGTGTCAGTTTTAAGGTACAAAGCGGGGTATACGAGAATAAGTCATATCTTTGAAAGAGGAATCATTTCAATTTTATCAACTCTACTTTGTACATAGCGATCTACGGTTTGTAATCATGAGAAAAACTATTTTCTTCTACATCATTTTCAGTCAGTTTCCGATCCTTCGGCTAAAGCGACATTGGGTGGTTTAGTAAATGGAGATCGTGAATCATATTTGGATTCTGATGATGTATTGGAAGGTTGATATCAGAAATTAGTTATGTCCTTCTCTTTTCTTTAAATATGTTCTTGAACGTTTTCCAGATTCGTCTTCCATCAGTTTACCCGCCGTTATTGAACCTACGTCGACGTCAAATTTTATTACTGAAGCTGATTTAGAGGAAATGGTGAAACCAAAAGACTGGGAGATTGAGTTAGGTGAAAAGGAAAGAAGACTTCGGGATAAAAAGGTTAATTAAATTGACAGTTTTGCGTTGTTTTAAGTGTATTATATGTTGACGTCTTTTACCTTTAATTATCTAAACTCTGAGGAAGAAAACAGTTAACTGATATGCGAAGGTTCACTGTATTTTGGTATGTTTCTCTCTAGAAAGTAATAATATACGTAAAATTATAAAGCGTTCTTCATGCGTTATCTGTGCAAGTATGTTAGATCGTCCATATTTTTCGAGGGTAGTTTTTTTTTTTTAACAATAGAATGATCTCTTTTATTTAAACCATTAACTAGAGCTCAAGTTTTTTGACAACACCCCATAATTTTTTTTTATATTTCAAACGCTCGAGGAGTTGATAACTTCACATAACCTTTACCCTATCGCCGTAAAGTGTGACTCCTTGAAATTGTTTCAAATAATAAAGTTCGAGGAGGGTGGATTTGTTTGTTGAGGTTAGAATGCCCTCCCAACGGTTTACCGCCTCATCGTATCTAGTATTCCCGGGTGTCGGGCTGCGAAGTGCAGCGGGTGGTTCATACCCCAAACAGGCTCTCCTAGGTTGAGGAGTCTGCCGTTTCCATCAGGAAACCTAGCTAAGCGTAAACCAATACTAAGATCCATCACCATTTTAGTATCAGACTTGTCGTATGGTGGGAAATATCCCTCTAACGCACAAAGGGCAGCAACTGCTTGTGGTGGTGACGACGTGCGGTAAAGTTTGACTAGACTGGTCTTGAGACTCCAGGTAGCTAAAATAACTAAACCAGCAGTGCTCCAAGAAAAAGGGAATTATGCTGGGGTCCCCACAACCGATGAGAATGGGCCGTCCATGTATCCATGTAAGCAAGAAGTTACAAGGCACAATTGTTTTAGTGCACGTACATAGTGAGCTCAGTGTGCTTTGTGGATATTCTTTTCAAATGTGCTAAATATCAAACCAGTGTAGCTCTTATTATTCTCTACCGTACAGCGATGGCAAAAAGGATATCTCTTCTTCTTTTCTCTATTCTGTTTTTGAGAACATGTTGGGTAATGTGTGACTTTTTTGAGAACCTCATCGACTCTTTTACTCAGGCAAAGAAAAAAGCAAAGAAGGAGAGGCGAAAGGAACGTGAGGAATGTTTACTGAAGCTCGGTTCGAATGAACAGAAGAGGATTCTGAAAGGTTCGTCATATTTAATCAAGTAATTTCTCATTGCTACACGTTCTGTTTAGACAGTGTTGCCTTCATAATGTCTTAGATGTTTTAACACCGTTTTGCTTTGTTCGATAATGTCATTGACAGTGACATTGTGACATTTTACGTCTCTGGAAACATTCTTTCAGGAAAGGCGAAAATTTCCGCATTTGGTGCTTTAAGCATGATTGTAGACGGTCGTGGTAGCGATGATGACGACGAAGTATGGTGATGATAACTTTACATTATTTTGTAAGATAAGGGCTTTCTATGGATTTAATGAAAGCTTCGAGATTTTTTTTTCGATTGAGGTGATGCTGTCGGAATGATAATGCCATAACTTCGGAATCTGAATTGGCGACCAGTATCAGAACAGGCGATATAGCAGTTTAGCTAAGGAAATCCTGTTTTAGTAGAAGTGTAGATGTAAACTGCTGAGTTTATTCTTATGTAGCAGTGAAAGATGGTAGTTGCGAACTGGAAGGTGGTACTTACGTACTTATTTGCTTAATTAGGATGTAGTAAGGTGTCATGTGTTACCTCTGTAAAATTCTTTTGCGCAAATTCGATTCACTCTGTGATTTCATTTAGGGGGTTTTGTGATAGGAATGTATCACATTTTTCCTTTCCTCGTAAATTCATCGAAATATGAGTAGGTACTACTTCATGAGGAATGATTGTGCTATTTTTGCTTTTCATTTACCAAAATGTGCCAGAGCATCTGCACGAAAATTATCACCGTCTAGTTTTGGCTTCGGTGCAATTTGGAGTAGCAAAGATTGTGTATAGTAGCGTTCTCTTTCAGAGTGATAAGCGAGCCGATTATTCAGTTAAACCAAAGGTGTCTGGCTTACTAGCAATGTTACCTACTCCGAAGAGACGACTGGATAAAAATGACTTTGTTGGTGCCGTTGGAACTGTTGCAGGATTCCTTCCTCGTACCTTGGACACTAACAAAAGGCCGATAACAACTTCTCCCAAAGTAAGTCTTTAGTAGTTCTTCACCACTAAGCTCTATTATTTCGGTCGTTTCTCGTAGTAAATGGATACACGATTGTCAACGAACGACTTATTACGGGGCGTCTTCCATGACAACGGATTTTTCATTTCCATCAATCAGATTTGCTGAGCGTTTTAATGTTTTTCTTTGTTGGCTTCACAGCGGCTAGCAACATCTGATGACTCCGACGACGACGACAATATCAGTTCGGATTTTTTTGGTCTGTCATCTTCTCCCGAACCGAAGATTCCCAAAGTCGGAGATGTACCAGCACTTGTCCACGGGCTTGCTGATATTGCAGGGCCGTCGCAAATGGAGAAATATGTAGGTTTGATGGTTGATTAACCTTTTTTCAATTGTATTGGGATTCATTTTTTGTCTTAGATAACTAATCATTTAATATGAATTCGTCGTTTTCTCTCGCAGCAATCGCGAGGTTGCTAAACGACTGTAGATCGTCAGCCATATGCGACTCTGAGCGGATGTTCTTCCACGGTGGAAGACAGGTGAAAAAAGCGGCTATGAAGAAGGCGATTCTGCCGAAACTTCAGCTACGATTGTGTTGCATGTGTGTTATTGTATGGAAGTAAACGTATGCTGTTTAACAACCTCGCGATTGCTGAAAGAGAAAACGACGAATTCATAATTCAATGCCGAGGTTAATGTTACTCTTACAGGATGCGGATGTTAGTGATTATCCGGAAGTTGTGCCTTCGTTAGAGAACATTCCTGCACAAGGTGTTATCACAGATGAGGTAATTTTTGAGAAAAATAGCCACAAATTTTGGCAACTGGTGTGTACTTGATAGGTCTGTTTTAAGAAGTATTGAACATATGCAAATTTTATTGATCGTAGAAATAAGTACGTTTTTCAATTCTGTTGACCTTTTGGAGAAAAATGTGCGGTTTTCAACCTTTTGCTCTTTCACGAGACGCCATACATATATACATGTACATATATATATGCATATGTCATATGAATGATGCCGGAGCGGATCGCGGTGGTTTCTTTTTTGTCTATTAAGCCAACACTTGTTCACTTAATTCTGAGTGTGAATATTATCAACGATTTTCCACCATGTAAGTCTGATTTTCTCTGGATTTTGGTCCAAATTACCACAAGTTCTATGAAGTGGATGTTCAGTAGACCTGGTTCGATGCCGGAAATACCTTCATTTTCTGTGCAGTGCCAAATGCAATGAAAGAAGGAAAAAACCTTTCCAAAGATTTTTTTCGTACAATATACAGCAATTTGGTACCAATCTTTCTCTTTCTGTGCAGTCTAGAATTTAGGAAGCGCATCGTCTCATTATGAAACATGAAATAGGGCCGATGGGATCTGACCATCGAAGTTTCAGTTCCATTGCAGCTGATATAGTGGATATACGAGTAGACGATGTGAGTTAGGAATATTCCGAATTTTTTTTCGTTGAAAATTTGAAAACTTTGTTCTAGGAGTGAAAATGTGCTTTGGTATATGCCATTTAATAAAACTTCAGTTCTTACTCTTTCTGAATTCGATGGAGATTCTCGGATATTTCCATTCAGGCGCTTGGTCCTGATGTTCGCTCAACACTGCTCAAGAATCTGCATAGTGCTGCTCGTGCAAAAGATGCAATGGCACCACTACCGAAGTCAAAAAATCCGACGGATGCAACATCGAGAAGAAAACATCAAATCACATACCTTGCTAATTTGGTAAAAACTTGCATTTATTACTTAATACTATTACTAATATTTAATAATTTTTATTACTATTATTTATTACTTAGTACTTCCATACTTGGATGGCCCATTTTCACTGATTGTGCGGGTCCCAGCATAATTTCCACCTATTCGGAGTTTTGCTGGCTTAGCCACTGTGGTTCTCTGAAGTACTGAAGTCAATCCAGCCAAAGTTTGCCCCAGGTCCTTACCACCATAGGTAGTCCTTGCCCTTGTGGACCAAAGGGAGATTTGCTACCCCGCGACTAGTTTAATACTAGGACGGCGGTGGATATTGGTATTGGTTTACTGTTAGCTGGGCTTGCTGATGGAAACGCCGGACTTCTTCTTAGCTTGGGAGGCCCTGCTGGTGGTATTAATCTCCCGCTGTACATCGCAGCGTGACACCTAAAGACACCTCCCAGCCGCGATGACGCGGTAATATTACTTATTACTTGATACTTATTAATGTTGTATGTAATGTACAGTAATTCACTGAATTTTAGAACTGATATGACCTCGATCAGAAATGAGGCATCCCGTGTATTACTTATGTTTTCAGGCCGTTGCACGTGAGGAAGCACTTCAACAACAATGGGCTGAGAGCAAGCACATGAAACGTATGGGCCGACAAAAGTACGGTTTTTAATTAGCAGGATACTACTAATGTTTATTCAGTTTATACCTGTTTTTGCATATCCTGTGTTATTATGTACAGCACCAATGCATAGTTCTTGTTTTCTCCATATCTCGACAACAAATAAAATTATCGTTAATTAGCTGTGGGAAGACTGTGTTTGATTTTGGTAACTAAATCGCTAAACAGACGCCGGTACTAACCACTACACCGCGTCCTCAATAGTATAGTGGTTGGTATCCTCTTCTGTCTCCGAACTAAAGCGCTGTGAAGCGTAACAATCGAGGTTTAGTAAGCGACTGCTTTCTTGGGTATACACGAAGTTATGATTACAATATATTTTTCACGGTAATATTTCGGAGAATCCCGCCTTCCTCAAGGGGCAGGTGTAGCACAGTGGTCGGAGGCACCATGTGGTACACGTGGAATCGATCCCTGCACTCAAGGCACACCAAGCTTTTTATTCCTCCGGGGTTGGTAAATTGATATCAGACGTCGGGGAGGATAGCAGCACTGACTCGATAGGCCATTGCGAATCATTGTAAAATCTGGGTATGCAATCACACACCACACACCCTTAATATGGCTCATCCCTCAGGGTCTGATTAACGCCGGAAGCTTTACCATTTATCTTTAACGTCTTCTTCAAAGCTAGGAAGGGTGGAGTTGGGAGTCTACCCTACCAAAAAGACTTTATAAGGAAGAAAACGGTGAACGTTTACAGATTGCTCATCGTACTCCTGAATTTCAGCTGCCGTTGTAAAAGTATCTGTAAAAGTTTAAAAGCTGAGTAAAGCGCATATCGATTTCGTCTTTGCACACTATGAAGAAGTCGGAATCTGCCGAAACAGCCAGTGTGAAAAGAATTTTGCATCCACAATCTCGTCTTTACTCATCAAGAAGACTTGCTTACTGCCGAGGATCGTAGTCCTAGGAATTCCCAGTTGTGGTTTAATAAGGTCTTCTATAAACAGAACAGAAAATAACTTTATTTACAAGCAAATGACATCGACCGTGATCCATAAGTAGAATGTAAAGGCGAAGATTATTACACATCTTTTAAAAATACGAAACATTTCACTCCTTCGCTGAGAGTTTAATGCATTTATCTTCTCCACATGTTAAGTATATCTGCTCAAAAAATGCATTACCTGATGTCACATGGAAACTGGCCATGATTCTCAAGCGAATGAGGATAATATCACACTGTTGAAAAACAAACATCTAAAGCTAGTCAGAATCTTCGTCCTCAGAGCTCGTTACGATCGAGTCGGCAGTAATATCTAGATCCATGCCTCTTTCATGACGTGATTGAAGGTCAAGAAGACGACTCTGCTTACGCGCACGAGCCTCCTGTTTCCTTTTCTCTCGCAGAAATCGTCGATGAGCTGGAAATTGGAAATAATTCGTTAAAGTGTGAGAACATTGCCGCCAATCGTGAGTCTTATTATAATAGGATCTCTAAATATGTCTCTACAAATAACTAATTAAATGGCAAGCGATTCACCAGCTAGCTGCTGCTCCCTTTCTTTTGCCAGCCTAAAGTCCGCCGTCTTAAATTTCAGCCAACGTTTGTCTCTCACTTCAACTTCAGTCACGCCAACCAGAGTTCTTCCTCCTAGAACTGAGCAAAATCTAGCTTAGGCATCAGATTCAACTACTACATATATGTCTGCTCCTACCCACAAAATGAAAAATCATATCCTCACAAAAGGATCCTCTCGTATTCTCATCTATACAAGCAATTTGTCGGAAATCATTAGAAACCCACCTCCAGGAGATACGGTGTATACAGGTTTTTCACCTAGCCATCGGCGAACTGGCTTCATTCGATTACGCATTGATCGGCGCACATTTGACGTAGACGAACTTGACGGTATGACTGGACGTGTCAATATCAGTACCTTTTAGAGATGAAACTAGCAATCGATTTTCTCTACATTGTCCCAATTTTTCAGTACGGTCGATCAATATTCAACTACATAATCAGGTAGTGATTGTGATATTTCTGTGATATATTGTGATATTGCAGTATTTAAAAGTTCTCTGTTCTTCTTAACGGAATGAAACATACCAATACTTCGTGGTCTCAGTACCATGACACTGTCACTTTCAAAATTCTCAGTGCTAACTCCAGGTATATTGACGTAAGAAGAATCATTTGAGTTATGGCCTAAAAACTGACATATCAAAAGGATAAAAAAAGATAAAGCTCTCGCCGTTGATCAATCCATGAGGGATGCGCCATGCATTCCACTTCACTAAGTATCGTTGGAGGTGATTGAATGCATTTGTCCCTTACAATGACTCGCGGTGGCCTACCGATGTATCGAGCCACTGCTGTTATCCTCCCAGACAAGTCTGGTACCAATTTGCCGGCCCCGGAGGGAGCTTGGTGAGCCATGGGCGCTGGGATCGGCTCCACGTGTGTGTCGCAGTAGCGTCTCCAACCACAGCGCCACACGCGCTCCAACTTAGTATCTGCATCTGACAGACATACTAATACAATGAAATAAAACCCATTAAGTTTTAAAGGTTAAATAATTAGTGGAAAGACAAAAATATGCACAACACACCTGGGAAGGCTGCATCAATTGTTGCTGTACTAGAATCCGTTTCCAGTTCGGATTCACTGAGCATGCGTTTAGCGGCCCCCAGTGAGCTATGACCAGGTGTGTTCGTTGAGAATACACTGTCCATGAGCATTCCTGGCACGTAAACCGTTTATTAATGTAAATCGATGGTGTATTTCAGTAAAAACTTTTGGTGGAAACCTTCGCTTCGACAATTCCCAGTCTGTCCGTTTAATATAAAACCATCTTCGGTGGCACTAGTCATTTTCACAGGTGATACCTCTGGAAACTATTTATATGAGATTTCCAAGATTAGAAACCCTTCATTTTGCACCCTAATCGTTTTAGAATGAGCAATGAGCAGGTAAACAGGAATGAGTAGTAAAGACCAACGCTTTGAGTTTTTATTCAAAACAAAACATAAAGGAACTCGCTGACATCGCTGAAATTTAAAACGATTGTTAAATTTAACCTCTCAGACTTAAATGTCGGGTAGCATCCAAGAGAATATTTTCGTTAATATCCCCGACTGCCTATAAATATATTGGTACAACCAAGTAAACTATTGTTAAGATATGAACGATAACTTAAAATAAACTGCAAAGGACGAAAAGACGAAAAAGCAATACTGTGATGATTGTAATGAACGTACGACGGGCGTAGGAAGAACGCAACTCTTTCCTTTCGGGATACGTGGGGTCTATAAAATCGGCATTTAAAATAATTCAACTTATGTAAACATCTCATTGAAACATCCGCGACCATGTTGACACCAATTTCAGGGTTGAGAACTTGACAGGAATACACTTCACTTTATCTCCCAGTAGTATAAACTTCATAGTATTACATACCACAATACTAGTTCTACTCGACGTTGATCAATCTCTGAGGGATGCGCTATACATTCGACTTCATTAAGCATCGTTTGGAGGTGATTTAATATCTGCATATCTGGTCTTTACAATGACTCGCGCTGCGCTACCGATGTATCGAGCCAGTGCTGCTATCCCCCAGACAATTCTGGTACCAATTTGCCGACTCCGAAGGGATGGAAAGCTTGGTGAGCCATGGGCGCAGTGATTGATCCCAGGTGTGTGTTACAAGGCGCTTCCGACCACTGCGCCGCACGCGCACTTATAACTACACTACTAATACTAATTACAGCACTACGCAATTGCACTTGTATTCTAAATTTGTTTGAAACTCAAACTTTTTACATAAACGTGAAAAAAATCAACTCCTTAGCGGTAGCATGGGGCGCGTTGTATTGCCCTGCAACAGGTACGGGTTCAGGTTCAGCTGATTTTCTTCCGCAACGTCGCCTCACCAAGCCTCCATCTTACCGTGGTCTGCAAATTGGTACCAGACTTGTCTGAGAGCATAACAGTACGGATTTTGTAGTCCACAGCAAGACACATTATGGTCGGTCAGATATGCATTCAAATAAGCACTCAATTACCTTTACGATGGCTATTGAAGTTATAAGCATAGTGCATCCCTCAGGTACGAACCAATGCCAGACACTTCATCCTTTCTCCTTTAATGTAAACGTGACAGTACCAGATATCAACTAGTAGCATCAATCGTACGATAACCCACAAGGGCGCGTGTGGCGCAGTGGTTGGAGGCGCCACTGCGATCCGCACGTGGAGTCGATCCCTGCGTCCATGGCCCACCAAGCCTTCCATCTCTCCGGGGTCGGCGAATTGGTACCAGACTTGTCTGGGAGGATAGCAGCACTGATTCGATACATCGGAAGGCCACCGTGAGTCATTGTAAAGGCCAGATATGCATTCAATCACCTCCAACGATACATAATGAAGTCGAATGCATGGCGCATCCCTCAAGGATTAATCAACGCCGAGAGCTTTATCCTTTATCCTTTAGCATCATTCGTGGACATAACTTTGCTTGTTCAACCGCTTCTACTTGCGAAATACCAGTATCAAAGATAAAAAACTGTAGATTGAAGGAAACAGGGATTTTATGTAGTAGAATTGGAAAAGGGATATCTTATTGACAAATACCTGCAGTACTAGATATCTACTTTAATTGACCAAATTCACTTCGAGCCTACATACATTTATGTAAAGCTGGAAGGCTGGCATAGTTCTAGGCTTAAACATGGCCATGAGTGTGTGGAATATGCACTGGTTCCGAACCAATACACTTGCGATAACGAACATAAAGGAAACAAATAACGCACCTCTGGATTATTAGCCACACTCAGTGCTGTGTGGCTGCATTCATCGTGCCCTGATGGAATAAGCGAAGTAGCTACTCGTTTATCCTCGACAGGATCAACAGCAGCTTTCGTACCACCTGATTTGTCTCCGAGAGAGTCCCTCGGCTTATTGGAAACCTGTATCCTCATAAAATTATTTCCTACTGATCTTTATTTAGCCTAAATAAGCAGCTGCATGATCGTTTGACTTCTCATAAAATGTATAAGAGACCTCCATATCATGTGCAAAAAGAGAACTTCTAGATAATAAGGCAGTTCGGCGTTTAATCGGAGGAACGCGTCGAGCAGTACCACTTCGACCAGCATGAGGTGCGAACATGCGGTACGGATCTAGAGATAACCGGTTTGATTTCTTCTTACAAATGAAACGAGCAAATACCGATTGGTTCGAACGGTGTTACAGGTTGAGCCCCATTGCTTGTTGTGCCAGGATAAGGAGATATTTGGTCATTTGACTCCTGAAATTTAGTAATTCAGGATTATCAATTACGGTATGATAGGAGACATTATTTTACAAACTCACGCATCGTTCAGTGACTCTTCGACAATGGCCTCGTGTGCGGGGCTTAGACAAACGTTCAACACTTCTCTGAAGAAAACGAACAGCATGAAGAAATAAGCGTAAAATTCATCATGGGAAACAACAAAATACCTGTATGACCTCCCATCTTTCACTAGCACTCAAATTAGTAACAGGACGACGAAATGGGGTCACAGCACTATTTATTGGTGCCAGAGGAATATTCGAAGAGGTAGTGCACTACAAATATGTCCTCTTGACTTTTGGTACTCACCTAAATACCACTAAAATAATCCTTACAGGCCGAATTACCCGCGAAGGAGTTGCTTCAGTTGGTCGCGGATCTGTTACTGGATCCACCACTGAATCGTCATCAGATTCGACAGATGGCTGTTGACTTATATCAGACATCTCGATTGTCATTTCCATTGCATCTGAAAATGTCCCAAATGCGTACTAGGAAACCCAAAGCTCAAAACGTCGTTCAATGTATCTTAAGAAGCTGAAAATATGAAAGCATGACAAAGGATAATTAAAATCGAACAAGATAAATGTGACCGAAGAACGCAAACGCTTCTTCTTGATAAAGATCAGAACAAGGAAAATTGGGGAAAAACACTTATTCGTCATATTGTATAAAAACAATTTTAATGTTTCAATACCTAGAATAAAGTCTTAGTGAACGCAGATCGGCCCGTGACAGTTGACATAAACTCATCTATTTGCAATCGCTTATTATAGGGCTGCCCTATGTACCCATAAATGATTCAAGCTTCTAGCGTTATAAAAACTATTGTTTTAACTCATAGTGAATAGAGTTCAATCTACACGACGCGCCATCACAACTGTGTGGATCACAGTATTTCTGCCATTTGATTCGTTTCACCTGCGTTTATCCTTAACAATGCTCTTCAAACAGCAAGAGTTCATAAAGCACGAAAATGACTGAGTAGAGGCGTCAAGTAGATATGAAAGGTGCGCTCATATAGGCTTCCGACTCTAAGTATTAAGACTAAAGTAACAAACTACCTCCATTGTGCGATGAAGTCGTTTTGATGGGTGTCGTGGCCAGGCTACGCTTCTAAAATGGGCGTTGACTGTAAAAGTTCATATACACAAATATTCAAAAACCAAACACCTTATTAGGTGGAAAAGACGCAAATAATGTACGGCCGGGCGATCGCAAATCCAAATCCATCGTTTCCAATATGGAAGTGTTCTTTTTCTCAGAGTTATTCTACAAACTAACACAAATAAGCGACAATCTAGGCAACAAGCGTAAGCCACAAACTGAAACAAGATTCGTACCGCTCGCTCCTCTCGCTGATGAAGAGTTGTTTTGACGGCAGCTTTTGATGCCTTCGTTGGAACCGCTGGTACCGCAAACACCACTTCGGCAGAGTTGGTATTGTTAGCGTTAGGAGCGTTGGGTATATCTCGCTTTGTATCCGGAATGTCCACGTTTTTTCCAGCATTAGGGTTTTCTTCGATCAAGAACGTCTTATTTGTTTTTTCGATCACGAACGTCTCATTTATTTTTTCAACAACGACTGGTACATCAGCCGCACTTGGATGCGACTCAAAGGTCGTCTGAGGTGTCCGCTCAGATGCATTACTATCTACTGCAGACGTAAAATCAGACGGAAGTCTAAAAATCATAAATTGACCTGGATCCCATATTATAATAATCCCATAAAAGGGTGATCAACTGTTGAACTAACTGTTACAGGAATGTTACTATAAAAAACTATACCTTCCCCAAATACAAAGTGCCACACCAGCTCATATACAAATCAATGAGAACCGATGCTTTTACGCTTTTATATATTTATATAATACTTTTTTTTATTATACTATTGCTTTTACTATACTATACAAATTCACTATATTTTTTCATATTTACGCCTTTA
>MQTX01000077.1:481585-554224 GCA_009735665.1 Angiostrongylus cantonensis
CCGCCCCAGGTTATTCTCTAACCTAGTGAATATTCCTCTTTTGTCAACACGATTGACTTTTTTCGGTGTAACTCGCATCTTCGACAGCACATTCTCCAGGGAATCATTATGAGCACCGGGTGGAACCAAGTCAGCAGAACCACCAACTGGAATACAACATAACGTGCCTAAGTAACCGCTAGAAAATGATTTATCCTTAACCAGAGATTAAACTACGAGTTGCTCCTCGTTGATCAACCCCCTATCGATATCCAATTCATTCCACACCATTAAGCTCCCTCGAGGTGAACGAATGCACATTTGACCTGTACAAGATCCAGAGCCCCTACCGATAAAGGCGGTCAAAGCGTAGACGTCTGCCACCAGCCTGCCCACGCCATAGGCCCTCATTAGTTCAGGGCTCGAAATTGTACGACAGACCATGTAGAGCACCTCTAACCAATGAGCTATACGGTTTCGCCATATGTGAGAGTAATATCCTTGAAACAGCGGATTTCCGGTAGCGAAACATCAAACCACAACAAATACAAAGGCATAGTTTGAACTACAGCTTCAAACGTTAACTACCCAATATACATTGTTCAAAAGAGTTACAACGATCTTAGCCGTTTTATTACTGCCCACTATTTTTAATGGCAGGTTATAACGAGAAATATAACTACAACGATGCTGAGATGTTAGTAAAACTCTGGACCGCAGGTGTCTATGGTGGGGAAGGAACGCGCTATTGTCCTTTCCGAGGAATAACGCGTTCACCACCATACCATGCGGGCCCTTCGTTTCGCCTGTCTCTCAGTTAGTTCTATCGATCTCTGCCATCAGCAATCACCCGTCAGCGGGATTGATGGAAATATGAAGTAGATAGCAGTGGCAGTGATGCTGATCGTGGTGAGTACGGTGCTCGTTCGATCTCGCATCGGGCCCACCAAGCCTCTCATCCCTTCGGGATCGAGGAGTTGGTACCGAACTTGAACAAATCACTCTCTGCAATTCAACTAAGAACGTTCTAGCTCGGCTATCTCAGGAATCCGGTGAGAATCGACTCGACCCTCATTCTACGGCATTCAAGATGAAAGAAAAAGCCTCAGCTTAACTGGGCTCATTGCCGATTTGCGCTCCCCAGATCAATCCCGCTGACGGGTGATTGATGATGGCAGAGATCGATAGAAATAGCTGAAAGACATGCGAAACGAAGGACCCGCATGGTGTGGTGGTGAATGCGTTACTCCCCGGAAAGGACAATAGCGCGTTCGTTCCCCTCTATGGACACCTGCGGTCCAGAGTTTTGCAAATATCTCAGCATCGTTGTAGAGATACAACAGTTTGAAAAGATAGCTATGACAACAAAGAGAAGTGAAAATTACCGCATATACTCTATTTATTGCTGAAAATAGTCTCACCGAAGAGTAAGTAGTACAATGAAGTAATAACAAACACTGTTCTTATACCACCAAAATATGAGAACGATCTTTCATGAGAAAACCCAAAAGCTTAAAAAATAAAAAGCTCTCGGGGTTGATCAATTTCTGAAGGATGCGCCATGCACTCGACTTCGGTAAGCATCGTTTGGAGAGGATCCAATGCACATTTGCCTTTTACAATGACTCGCGGTAGCCTATCGATGCACCGAACCAGCGCAGCCATCCCGCAACAAGTCTGGTACCAAATTGCCGACCCCGGAATGATGGAAGGCTTGGTGGGCCATGAGCACGAAGATCGATTCCATGTGTGTGTCGCTTGGCGCCTCCGACCATTGCGTCACGCGCCCCATTCTCAAATTCAAAAGCTTGTAGAGAGAAAATTAGCTCACCAGTTTCAATACATTCTTCTACAAAAGAGGACTTAGAACCTCCAGCTGAAGTTCTTCCAGCCATCTTCTTCGTTCCCTGAAAAGATGTGACATACATTAGCAAAGACATGTATAATCATGCTCAGGGCTTCCAATAAAAACTCTTAAGACAAGAGCGGTGCTAAACGAGAACCATTAGCTCCGATAAATGATCCCACTGCAACTTTCCGACTTATTTATTCTTAGTATGGAAAACACAGGGCAGTTCAGATCTCAGCCATGTGATTTCAAAATAACTGAGGCACAATGAACTGAAAGCGGTCAACAAACCGCTCACTGGATACCTGACCAGGATTACATCAAGACCAAGTTCACCGAAATTGATCATATCTTATAACACACCTCAGTAAATGTAGATTCTCTATTGTTGACCACAGAAATATCAATAGTGCGCAATGGACCAAAAGTATGATCGGCTATGTTCTGTGGAGTGGAACAGCCTTGTCCCACGCGTCCTTGCGATGACCGTACAATATTCGAGTCACCTTTAACATCATTGAGCATATCATCTCGTAATACCAAGCAACGAAGTCTGAAACAAATAAAGAAAGATTGAAATTCAATATCAAACCTGAAGCCGCATCAATCTGCGTTGTTTTCACTGATTCATCATCCGATGTCATTACTGATTCTTCATGTGACGCTACCCGAGGCTTGAATTCAGGACAAGTGTCATTGAACACATCATGGTAGCCACCAAGATTTAGTTCTTGCTAGAAATTTGTACATGAACGATGCAAAAATGAAAAGCGACATAACAGTAAACGCGGCTTTGCCAACACAAGAATCCCCATAAAATTTAGCTCTCAAATAGTGACTGTAAGCGTGATATCAGAAAGGACCACCCAACGGTTTACTGCTTAACCGTGACTGGGAGGTGTCTCTGGGTATCAGGCTGCGATGTACAACGGGGGGGAGGGGTTCGTCCCCCAGACCTCCCATGATGGCAGGGCCTTCCAAGCTGAGAACGAGTCCAGCGTTTCCATCAGGAAGTCCAGCTAAAAGTAAACCGATACCAGGATCCACTATCGTCCTGGTATCAATGGTGGTGGCAAATCTCCCTCTAGCCCACAAGGGCGGCGACTGCTTACGGTGGCAGCGACCTGGGGCAGACTTTGGCGTGGATGACCTCAAGACACCAGGGAACCACGATGGCTAGAGCAGCAAAACTCCGAAGCAATGGAAATTATGATGGGGTTGGCACAGCCAGTGAAGACGAGCTATCCAAGTATTTAAATGAGTAAGTATCAGAAAGGAAGTAACAGAGATATTCCATCCCATCAACCCAGACATGAAGCAGTCGCATAATTACCAAAAAATGCAGTCAGTACGAAGCAGGCAAAACCTACCTTCTGGTAATGCAGCTGACGTTCGCGTAGCATTTCAAGCCTTCGAGCACGACGTTCAGCTTCTTTCGACCCCATACTTTCTCTGACAGGTGTGGAACAAGTAGTATCAGCCTACAAAATAATAAGGTATGACGACTACCAAGAAAACTGTACCCGGACCATCAAGTATAGTGACGCCGACAATCGTCAATGTACCAGGAGAACAACTACATGGTTCTTACTGCAGTCTACTGTGTGAAGATACTCTCAATGTCCCAACAGAGCACTACTCAACTCTACACGCGCCTTTAGCACACAACGATTAGGAAGTAGACAACTCTTTTTTAAGAGTTGAGTTCTAATGCAAAAAATGTTGGTTGGCCATTATGCATTAGTTCTTTATTTTGGTTAAAGATATGGTAACATTACCATCAGCAAAACCACGATATCACATGTGTTAAGCTGCTAGGTAATATCTCAAGGTTACCTTCAAACCCAAAATGATTTCTTGATTTTACGCATTAATAAGTAGAGGTGCTAAAGAAAAGACAAGAAGGTAAGCTCCAAGAGTGAGGGTTTAATCACATATCAATCTCTCTCATCGCGGTAGACTAAAAAAAAACAATAGAAATGTCACGTTACCAAGGATTTCTCAACAAGTGACTTCGAGAGGGTTGAATCTTGGCTTCCAGATGCATTCTCTTGAGTTATGTCGAAGTAGAGATAGCGGGCTTGGTCCGGATCGATAATTCGCTCAAACAAATACTCTTGGTCGTACAGAACACATAGGAATCAATACAACGACTCAATAAAATAATACATAAAATATGAAAACCAGTTGCGAGAAAATACGGAAAAAAACTATGAGCGCGTGAAGTGCACGGGTTAGAGACGCCTTGCAACTCATGGATGCGATTCCCGCGCCCGAGACCCAACAAGGCCTTCATCAATCCAGGGTCGGCAAATTGGTACCTGTCTGAAAGGATAGGAGCACTGGTCCGATGCATAGGTAGGCCACCACGAGTCGTTGTAAAGGCAAGATATGCAATGAATCACAATGATACTTAATGAAGTCGAATGCATGGGGCATCCCTCAGGGTTCGGTCAACGGCGAGAACTTCCCCCTTGACTTTCATAGCCCATACTACTGATATTTATTATAAACAGGATAACCTTAAGAATGTAACACCACATACCCTGCCTCTTGGTGCAGGATTTTTGACTGGCTTCTTGATTTCATTAAGAATTGCGTCGAAATCTTTCGAAGAAAGTTTCCGACCTTCGGTTTTCCCATCCTGAGGACCAATCGCTGCACAAAACTTATCCATTATCTATAAATAAGCATCACAAAAAATAAAAAGTAACCAGTGATCGATGCAAATAACTCGAACAGTCTACGTAGAAAACACACGCAACCACAAGTCAAAAATAAAAATCAAAGTGGTGAACTTCCTCGCGCGTGGGGAAGTACATGCCGCCAAGGTCTATGAAAACTCGTACCGGATGGTATGGTGATGTAGGCTGAAGCTGGTCAGCGGCGGCCGTGCGCGGAGAGGTTATCCAACTAAAATGAAGAGTTGGTCTCAGTCTCTTTATTCATAAGTAGTATGATATCATGTGATAAGAGCTATCCGTATTCCCTACAATCCAGCAGCATTTCGAAAGGATATAGTGAGAAGTATATGGTTTTCTTGAATGGCAAGCTTTAGTGTTTATGCACTCGAACTCTTCACTTTCTTTCTCTTTCTACCCATTCAAAAGGGTTTCTTAAGAGGAAATGGGTGTACGAATGTAAGGTCTCTTCACCTTAAGAAAATACTATGAACAGAGACCACTAAGTTGAGTACAGATGGGATGGAAACCATCGTTTATGTTGCTGGATTTTTTCCACTCTTGACGTATATTAATATGAAACATCATAATAATCATACGTTTTTTTCCAGAAGGCTTTTCAAACTGCAGATGCAATTTAGGGCAGTGCTGCTGAGAAGAATTTCTGGACGAGTTTCTTCGCCGTATGGCGCGGGAATGGGTTTAAAACGTGTGTGATTGTCAGGAATCCCACTGATAAGTGACTAAATTCCTTATCTGATTATTCCCATTGAAGTTCCTCTTCAGTGCTATAAGGTTTTTCTGGACTCCAAGAGGAGTAGGAATCTTCTTTTGAATTTCAAATTGGCGCGTCTTATATCTCTCCTCCCTAAGTTTGGACCTTCTTTCTTTTAACTTCTTATTACTAATTTTCTCAGTGTGTGTGGTACTCATAAAGTTGCCTAGTTGTGAAGTTTTCTTCACTGTATTTATAAAGTAGGTTTTTTTCATGAAGCAAGTGGGATTCTCCAAAATTTTCAGGAATTTAATTCTGCATGAAGTTTTTTCTATGTTTTCTCTTTTACGTCCTCATCATCTATTGAGTGCAGAACAAAGTATTTCAGGTAGTACTCGGTTCCCTAACTATGTACTCGCCTCTACTCAATCGGTCTGCGGTCGCGGCGGCACATCTGAACACGACATTGGAGAACAGCTCATCGGCTCCACCAATGCGGTAACCATTTTGTCTATTTGATTTGGACTTCATTGTTTCATTACTTCTCTTAGGAGCTTACTGCTTAAGATTCCGTCATGTTATAGGCTAGTAAACGAAGACCAAGCTGACTCGACCGTGAAAACCCCCTCGTTTCTGTTCGGTCAGAAGCGGCGATCCACAACCTCTGGGAATCAATCTTGTGGGTTCTTCAGCAGTAGTTCTTCATGATTAGTTTGCATTTTTTCTATTAACTATTTATTGCGACCTTAATAGGGTTATTTCTAACCAAAAATTCCAGATCTAAACAGCTCATTCTGTGGTCAAAACGCGCCATCAAATGATATCTTTGCCTCACCTGTGCCAAACCACTTGAGAGGTAAGTCGGATATGTTTTACTACCTTTTCTTCGAAAGGTTAGTTGAAACATGTTGATACGCTTGCCATTGTGGACCAAAAAGGTTCCTCACTTTATCTGTCATGTCGAAGTTGCTTGGGCGAAATGTTTTTAACTGGATAAATTGTGTTAATATGCGATATTAAATGTTGTGTCTAGGCGAATCCACCAGCACAAGTGGGAAGTCTGTTCATTGGTCTCCTGCTTTGGTACAAGAGCGTAGCCTTTCATATGAAAGTCCTCGTTTAACTCTGAAAACGCTATCATCACAGACCACTCCGCAGTTTACTCCTTCATCTAATCTCAATCCTGGTCAGATACTGTTTATAATTGCTTTACCTTCTGTTATTTCGGTCTTATTTCTGCAGCACCTCCACTCCGGTCTATACGTGATGATATAGAACCGGTTCGAAAAGCATCGCGTCGGTCGATGAACACTCCTGTGGTCGATACACCATTTCTGTCGAATTGGGTTGCAAAACCAACTAATGAGGTGAACTCGTCGCCTGTCGATACTTGGGTGACAGTGTATGGATTTCCTCCCGAACAGGCTGGCAATGTTCTCAAACATTTCTCGCGCCATGGTGAAATTGTCAGTCATCAGGTTAGATTATTCGTTTAGCACTTCTGTTTCGGTCACTGCTTATGATTTGATCTTACCAAGTTTTTGGAAAGCAATTATTAATCAACGTTATTTACTTATTCAAACCAATTTTTTATAGAAATACCACGTTCTAGTTGTGTAATACTTCTTTGGCCCAGATAGGTAAATGTTCCTCAATTATCAAAATCCGAAAAGAAGTGTACTCTAAAGTGGTACTATGTTATCCTATATTAATTATTGATGTCTTGCTTGAATTGTTGGGCTGGAAGTCTGGTCCATAGCAACCCTCAGTTTATTCTTATTTCGTGTTACTCGGATACGTGTATGCTTAGCCATCCCGTCTTTACAGGTTGTACGGGCCCCAGCATAATTTCCACCTATTCGGAGTTTTTCTGGCTTAGCCATTGTGGTTACCCAGAGTTCCGAGGTTGCCCTAGCCAAAGTCTGCCGTAAGTCGTTACCACCACCCTATTTTGTATTAATTCGTCTATGAATACGGCTATTTTGTATGGATACACATCATGTGGCTTTTAGTCCGCCTCTGCGAGTGCACTAATGTTTTGCTGAAAGCTTGTAGTCAATCGGAACAACAAATTTGAACTAGTAATACGCTAAGATCAGCGAAACGCTGTTACTTTGCGGCATTAGATACAGAAAAGAATTGCTATATGATTGGTGGTATACGTCTGCTCAGTATTTCCGACTTTTAGTGATTATGAATTGATCTGTGTATTAAATAATCGGTAGTCTATCTGTCACGTAACGCTCAACCTGTATCTTATGTAATGCATGTTTGCTTTCAACTTAGAAGCAACGTGCGTCGACCGGCCAACCAACCGAAAACTTAGTATTGAATTCTATTAGTTGTAATAAAAACCGCTAATATGCGTTGAGGAACATTTCGATTCCGCATTTGTTCGATTGCTTCCTTAGAAATAAGAGTCTCAACAGAAACAAAAAGCGAGGTGTAGAGGCCAAGAAGTCAAATGTCACTTTGATAAAATGTTGAACCATATTTTATTAGCAAAGATTCGTAAATTCCAACGGCTTTTCAGCAAGTTCGTGCGCGAAGAAATCCAATTTTTTCCACCGTTTGTGGTGCGCGTTGCTATTAGTTGCCATCGTCCGTTATGCATCGTAATTACAAATCAAGTACATTTGTCATTAGGCCCTTTATATTTATGTTCTTCCTTACGTGAAAAGGCGTAGAATTCTCAGTAAATTAATGTACTTTTATTTGCTTTGCGATACTGAGAAGAACGTAGGGCCAACGCTATCGACGGGTAGATGGACTGATTTGTCCGAGTAGCATCCTTTTTTCGTTTTGAAAATGTCCTTCCTCAATTTCTCGTTTCCTCCAGTAGAAAACTTATCGATTGAATATGAAGCACTGAAAAAGTTGTGCGGAAAAGGTTGCAGCCGGGATGAAATTTGATGAAGTGAAGGCGTATCGTGGCGATTAAGATATCGAAGTTCATTTTGAGTTCATGTATTCTTGTAAATGTTTGACTTTTTCACTTTTATTTTACCTATTTATTTATGCTATGCTACCTTATCCTTTCTTTAAATTCGTGATTCCTTTCATTTCTGTTTTTCAAAATGTTGCTGTTCATTTGTCAGTGAATTAGATTCCAAAACGCGGGAACTGGATGCACATACGCTACTCCTGCATTGTACATGCCCGACAGGCTCTGTCTCGTAATGCCACCCTCATCGATAGTGATCTACGCATTGGTGTTATCCCTTGTACGGAGAAGGTATAGAGTTTCCAGATTATGAAAGTGCGAGTTGGGACATACATAGATTTTCTGCGATTGTTTGCAGGATATTGTTCGTGTAGATACTTCGCGGATAATTTCTCCGCTATTAAATCGATCTGCTGTAGTGGAACAATCGAATTCCGATGAGGTGCCACAAGAGATTCCATCGATATCACCAAGCAACGAAAATCAGCGCACTCTTGATGATTCTACGAAGTTGGTCTACTTCATTGTCGTACTGTAATTTTTTTTTTATTAATGTCGACGCTTGAAAGGCGAATTTCAGTCGCTCAAACTTGTCGATGGCATCTAGAGCTGGTATGAGATCACTGACCGTTTACTACGACAGTCATCAGGATGCAAAGGTTTGTTTCCTCAGCGTTCTATCTATCTTTCGTGCTGGTTTCTCAATATTTCTCTTGATCGATCGTTTTACCTTGAAGTCTCCTTTTGTCACAACATATTTATCGCATTTGCAGCATATGCAACCGGTAAAGCAGGACTCAATTATTAACCGCTTGTGGACTGCTGTGGGACTTTAATGGACAATGTCGATATGTCATATGTGTAATATAGGGTATGGTTTGAAGTTTTGTCCATTCACACATCAATTTTTTCTGTTATATTTGTCAGTATTTAAAAATATTTAAGTCGATGTTTAATCATATTGCATTATTCATCTTGATTGTATTCGTTATAGATATGTTTTTCATTGTTGCACTGATTTGTTTCACTTACTGTCTGCTCTTTTATAACTTTCATAGGTTACTGCAGTATTTCGTCAAAAGAGACATCAATTAAGCCAGCAAATGCTACCATGTAGAGGAAATCTATTACATTACTAACTAATAAAATGATGGTAGTTTGAAATCTAGTGGAACATCTTTATTTGCTTCGATGCTTTTCCGGAAATCCGTTCGAAATCTGATTCGTTTCCTGTTCGGATTTTTTTGATTTTATATTTTTTGTAGTGAAGCTGTATGAACATGTACAGTAGCTCGCAGCCAAGACAAACAAACTCGCAGCACGTCATAAACGAGACGCCAGACCACAACCCGAGTTGGCCACCAAAGTCAGCAAGCATTTTCACAACCTAAACATACAGCGTTCACTGTGGGTTATCAGTCTGGAAACATAGCTTGTTCGAAATATGATTTAAAAGGATATGAGCAGAAAATGGAGCACATGAAGCACAGTGGTTAGAGGTGCCTTGCAATATACCTAGGTTCGATCCTTCACCCTTGGTCCACCAAGCCTTCTACCTCTCCTGGGTCGGCAAATTGGTAACAGACGTGTTGGACAAGAGCAGCATTGACTCGTTACATTCAATGGGCTACCGCTAGCCATTGTATAGGCAAGATATGCACCCAGTTACCTGCAACGATGCCCGGTAAAGTTTCGTACATCGCGCATTCCTCAGAGATTGGTCAACGCCAAGAGCTCTATCCTTTTCATCCTTTATCAACACATTGATTACTCAGCGTAGTTACGGATTCACCTATTCGACTCAGAAGACGTAGATTATGTTTCACGGAAATTGCTTAGGAAGAATAGTAGAACATATTTCAGTATGAGTTGTCGGAGTGACTAGAGCACGAATGGTGATCACAATCAATGCACGGCTAGAGATTCTGCATCGTACATTGAACGATATATTTTCTTTGTTTTATGAGAGCCGCCTTCTAATCTGCTATACGGATTCCAGCACTGCTCACCTTCGAGTCATTTCTTCACATCCATCGCCCACTGAGGACTCCAAACTCTTACGTTTGGCTTCGTTTGCTGCTTGGGGATTCCCATTTCAGACTGAATGTCGTAGAATGCTGATCGAGTCGATTATCACTGGAGTGCTAAGATGGCCGGTCTAGAGAGCTCCCAATTGGAGTGCAGAGAGCAATTTTTTCCCGCCCAAGTGCGGTACTAATTCCCCAAAGCCATAGCTATGAGAGGCTTGTTGAGCCCGGGACAGGATCGATTCACCACCGTGCTAATGATGACCGACATCACTACCACTGTTCTATGCTCTCCCTCATCAAACGATATAGATGTGTCTAAACCGGAAATTGTTAAACACCTACTCCGTAGGCCTCAGATTCGGTGAGGGTTTCAAAATTTAATGCTTCGTAGAATATTTCGAGCATAGCGGCATTTTCTCTGTAATGAAAATACTTGAACATTTCTGAAAATCTTTATTTATTTATTTCTAAAGTTCGGTATACATATGAGACCAGATGGAGTGGAATTCTTCTCTTGGTCATCTATGGCAACTGTGCTACTTTTAGCCTTTTAGCGAAGCTACTGGCTTCTCTTTAACTGCAAGTAATTTTTGGGAAAGTAGTACTTCGTGGATGACGGATGCAAGATAACAAACCGAATGAAAGAAGTGTTCGGATCCGCACAACATGTCAACTCCGATCTTAGGAGAAAGGGGCTCACTTGTACTGCTCGTTACATATTTCTGGCTCCTCCTGGCATGTTCCGAGAGTGATATTCAGTGATTCACTGGGCCATATCGCTTCTGAATACGACATTGTGTAGATTGTCTGATTGCATGGTTGCTGACACCTTAACGAGTAGAAGTTTACGTGAGATTGAAATAACTCTTAGAAAAAACACAAAAGCAAGCTCTACTGCGGGTAGCGAGCGGACGTAGAGCGCATCAATTAGAGGTGGTCGTCATTACACAGGTGGCTAGTTGTTTGATCTCGCGCTCCGCACAAGGCAAGCCTTCCATCACAGCGGGCGGTATATGAGAGGATAACAAATCTGACTTTAGCATTGGTAAACCCACGAGAGCCATTACGTGCGCTAAATATTCGTTCAGTCATCTATTTAATGCCTAATAGACTCAGATTAATGGATTATTCCTGAGGGATAGATCAACGCAAAATGATTTATTCTTTATCACCCATGAGGCGTACGATATCAAACTAAGAATAGCTGAAGTGAAGAAGAGAGACGACATTAAGACCCCTTTCACAGATAGGTTTTTCTTAATGGTAACTCTACCTGCATTTAAACGAGCCACGAATATCGCTAAGTTCTTGGATGCTCTCCTCAAGACATGTTCCTGAAATTTACATGAACATAAATGAATGTGTTTCTGATCCCAGAAGCACTTAGCGGCACCACTTACTAGAATCGTCGGCGGCCGGAATAAGTCAGTAATACGACTTATAGATTGAATAATAACGAAAATCTTGTCATATTAAGGAAATTCTACTCACTATGTCGTTTATTGAACACCTCACAAAGTTTATGTTCACCGATTGACGGAAATCGCGGATCACCGCAACCACATCTATCGATAATGAGTTGTTGAAAGCAGGTACGGTAGCAACCCTAAAACAGAGGCGATAGGGTAGGAGTGTTAGTGATTAACATTTAGAGACCGATGCCCTAAATGAATGCAATTATCGCATCTATTTCATGCGAAATTCTCCTGACACACAGTGAGTGAATATGAATTCATACCGGCATGGTGTCTTGCAACGTAAATGGCTCGGCCCCCTCTATTCCACTTTTCTCTCCTTAATTCGGTTTTTCTATGTACTTTCTTACTGCTCTTGATAGTTTTTGTCTTTTATGTATGCATGTATGCTTTAAGCTTTCCTATGAAGTATCCCTTAGTTTTGAAACATCCCGAACCCATGTGTGTAACGAAAAGAAAAACCCTCATTCGCTATGGAACTATGTAGCTGTTTTGGTAGTCGGTTTCACAACATATACTTTACATTTTCGGGTGATTCGTATGCACCAATTCCATAAGATAGCACCCATCCATGTATAGGATAATTCCATCTCTTAGTGTTAGCAATTTTAACTTGTAAAATTTCACAGTCACTGCGGCAGAGTGAGCGTAACCAGAGGCGTATCCTACAGTGGTAGTAGTGCCTCTCATCACGAACATGGTGCTAGTTTGATTCCGCGCCTGGTCAACCAAGCCTCCCATCCTTTCGGCTCGGGAAATTGGTACTGGATTTCTATGGGAAAAAAATCAAGCGCTTCAGTCAAATTGAGAACGCTCCAGCCCAGGTATCTCAGGACTTCAGGGAGAATTGCTCGATGCGCATTCTACGACGTTCAAGATGAAATGGAAATCCTCAAGCAGCAACCGAAGCCATACATAGAAGTTGAAAGATCTTCGTATACAGTGGATACGAGAGAACGAATCGAATGTGAGAAGTGCTGGGATACGCACGGTAACCTTGAAGATGGGTCGTATAGAATAAAATAAAATTAGAAACATAAGAAATTTTAATTCGTAGAATTTAACCTCAGTAGAGTAAGCGTAGCCTTTGTAGATGTAATTCTCCGTCACAGCATTTGCAATACAGTCACCGTAAGGGGCTGGTAGACGAGACATTTTTTTCTATAAGTATTTAAATGAATCTCATCATCGTTCGAGGTTTGTGAAACAGTTTGATAAAATCACCATTCTCATTCCAAACGATGAAATATATCCTGTAGGTGCACTGTAGCCAAACGTGTCCTAGAGGAGGATACTCAATCAATAAATGCTTAGAATTATTCTTTCTTTAGTTTGGAATTCTGTACACATTGTTCTGTTTTAAATTTTTTGTGTCTTGTTTAGAAATACTGATTAGGACTTGAATGTGCTACTTACTCACCGGGAAAGGAAACTCGTCTTTGTCGTGGATTGTAAGCCGTACACCAACTGCCTCAGATGTTGACAAATAATCAGAAGCATTGACGAACAGCATTACGCGAAGGCCTAGGGACTAGCAAATTTTCTCGAGTTACTATCATCAAATATATGTAGAGTGTTTCCATATAATATCGAGCCTTTTATGTAAAGCCTGTTATATTTTTATGATAGGGTATTATGTGAAGTACGTATTTGCAAAACTGAGACCCTAGCCGAGATTTGAACCTATGATTACTCTTTCCGTGGGTTCACCTATTACTCACTGCACCATTGAGGCCCTTGCTTTTTCCTTTCTCTCTGACAGTTTTTTACCTTAACAGTAAACAGAAACCCATCAGCAAATCACCCGTCTGCGAGAATGGTCTAGAGAGCATAAATAAGCATCGGATCTCGCCTAGGGTCTGAGTTTGCGAATTTTCGTACAATCTCTTTTTCTTTAATCATTCCTTGAACTTTTTTCGCTAGAAGAATAGCAAGCATTTAGTTATGCCTTTAGTAATCATATTTATAATGATAGGACATCTTACCGTGCATTGGGCCCGCTCTCAAACTGCTTTTAAAATGGGAACGATTATGATTGAATGTGAAGCAATTTCCAAATGTCGGATCAGAGATGATTGTAAAATCCCTTAAAGCAAACCTATATAACACATAACTAACCATAAAGCTCTAAACGCTCTCGGTGTTGATCAATCCCTGAGGGATGCGCCATGCATTCGACTTTACTAAGTATCGTTGGAGGTGATTGAATGCATATGTGGCCTTTACAATTACTCGCGGTGGCCTACCGATGTATCGAGCCGGTGCTGCTACCCTCCCAGACAAGTCTGGTGCCAATTTGGCGACCCCGGATGGATGGAAGGCTTGGTGGGCCATGGGCGCAGGAATCGATTCCACGTGTGTGTCGCGGTGGCGCCTCCAACCATTGCGCCACACGCACCCCTAACCATATGGATTAATATCACTTTCTAAACGTCGTGTAAGGGCGGGTAGAGTGGACTGCATGCTTTGATTTCAGTGACACATTTTCCGACCGCATTTCCCTGCATTTTTTGAATCCAGTCGATAGCTGACTCAGCACAAACACTACTCTGGACATGGTTCGTGAAAGGCTGTTCTTGACACTTAATAATTCACGAAGGAAACTCTTCTTTGAAAGAGGTTTCCGATTCGCACCGCTTATGGGGAAAAGTGGGCGTGGCCGTTTGTGTGTTGAGAGCAATCACTTCCTTATCATCAATTACTCAGATGACAAGAACTATTGCTAGACATTAGTAATCCATCGAAGTTTTCAAAATATGTAGGATTCAGAAGCTTAAGTCATTTTCAATCGAATTTTTCTATTCACTGCTTGTGAAATAAAGTCACATTGCTTTGCATTTGTGAAAAACTGTGAAATCTATTATACTGTCATTAATTATGGAAGGCCTTAATTTAATGAGAAGTTGGCTTACTTGTCGATATCACAAGCTTTGCCATTAAAAGAGCACTTGTGAATGAGGTTATGCTTGGCCTGTGACATTGCCATCCTGAAATAGACCTTGTAGTGAACCTTTATGTGACTATTGATAGGGTCTATTCGTGGTCCATACCTTTGCTGTTCACTAAGAGCACTCATCGCGAAGATGATGTTCTCCTTTGCTTTCGTCACGATCGCCAGCTCATCCGTCATGTTCTCAATTTATCAGGGTGAAAAGCTTCAATTGGTTTTTGATTTTTATTCACTCAAGTACCCAGCGTAGCTATGAATAGTCCAATAATAATCGTCGTCGCCTAGGAAATCTAATCAAAAACTGGCTCTTCTCTTCTCATAAGTCTAGACGACTTTCTGTGCTAACAAATTAAGAACGTCATTTCAGAATTTTCTTAACATTCTCCGAAATCTAGGTGATCCCATCTCGACGCGGTACGGGGTGAAGAAATCTCGTTTTTGACTGGACATCATTAACAGCTTAAAAAAGCGGTACATCCACTGCACTCGGGCGAATTTATTTCTTGCTCTGTTACTACATTACCTAGCCATTCTGGTGTGACGGCGAATTCCATTCCTTCCTTAAAACCGCAGCTTAATTCAAAGTCTGCGTGCGGCCTATATAGGAAACGAGAGGGAGGAGGGCTGATACGCCAATTAGATGATCCTGTGATCCATGAAGAAAAATGCTTTTAAGAAATGTCGATGGCGTTGGGCTTGTTATGCATCCATCGTTGCCCAATTCTTGTAGTCACTGGAAAAACCCTCCCAGCGGAGAAAGATAAAGCTTAAATGTTACTGGTTAGTGAACACACTGGATATGGAGTAAATGGAAAGCTGCAGAATCACTTAAACACTAAGTGTGATAATAATGCTTTCAATTACATTTTTAAATTGTTTTCAGTGAAAGTCTAGTTTTTATCTCGACTTCACATACAGTCCAGTTCCCTGGACATCTTTCATTCGTTTCGTTACGTTGCATCTACGGTTCACGAACGTCTTCGGGATTACATGTGGTTGCAAGTTGACGACTTTGCCTTCTTCATGTATGTCACTGAATGCTCGTTGAGGTGATTTCCTCTGGAATCCTGGGATATTCTTGCTAAAGTGTTCAACCTCTTCACTCCAGGAAGTCGTCTAGTTTTGTGTTTGAGAGGGAACCTTTTTCTGAGGAGTCGGGTAGTAATTTTCCGACACTATGAATTGGAGACTTGGTTGACACACAGAGAGATTGATCCGGTGACAGTGCGTGTAATGCATGCTATGTTGAACAGTTGAGTTTCACTACCTTAAGTTTAATTAAAAACTGCTGATTAAGACAGTCTGTCTTATTGTCGCGCAGGAGCAGAAAACTGCACCGACTTCTCGATACAAAGTAGTACCGTAATAAAATTCTTTTCAGTAGATCCTTTTATTTCATAACAGTTTCTCATTCTAACGCTGCCATTAATGTATAAGTCATTCGAAAGGAAATATTGTCTACCTATAAAAAAATTTTTCCTTTCGAAGCATTTAATAACCTTAGACTGAGTTACTTATGAGCCGGTGATTTTTTTCTTTTTAGTGTTTTTCTTTCATGAAGATAAAATGAATGATTCTATACGTGTTGGTTGAACACAATAGAAATCGCTTAACAATGGAGTTAAAGCAAAACCTCATGAAAAATTGAGAAACAAAGTTGTGTTGCTTTCTTGTAGAAGACCTACCGCGAACCCTAGCGCATCCTGTTCCTCATCCGTGACATCCAATGATTTGTCCTCACCGAGTTCCCACAGATTAAGCCTTTTTGTCGCCTGAACGTGCTTCGTTCTACCTCGTTAGTAGTGATTTATGTTACTGCTCAGACATACAAAGAAAGAAAGGAACAACAAATGAATGGAAGAGGTAGAAGTCAGAAGGATAAGAGATGAAATAGAGCACTCGGTGTTCATATCTCCCTTCAGGCTGACTCATGCATACGACTTCATTAATAACACCGCAGACGTGATTGAACCCATCTTGGCCTACACGATAACTTTCCGAGCCAACCGACGTATCAAGTCACTACCTCTTATTATCCCAGACATGCCTGTTACCAACGCGCCCAGACCGGAGTGATAGCAGCATTGTCCAGAGCGTTGAATCGAGCCAGCGGCCACGTGTGCACTGCTGGGCGCCTCTAGCGAATGCTCTACACGAACTCTTGCGTAGGTATCTTGAAATTTAAACACTTTCCCTATCCAAATTGAAGATAATCGGAGGAGAAAATTCCTCACTTACTGAGCTGCCCTCATGTACACGATTGTGTTTGATGATGCGTTTCGTGACCTTCGATTTTCAGAAGATGTTAACTAGCCTACCATTAGCTTAGTTGCTATGAGAGTCTGCTCTTGAGCTTCGAAATAGGTGGAAGAAACCAACTACTGGTGAACTTAAGAATCTCTTCTCTTTTTTTTTTGCTGTTTTTATAAATTTTTAGAGAGATAAATTTCACATGAAGGAGGCAGTGAAGTTACATGGACTAGCAGGGATTTGAAACAATGTCAAGTTCCTTAGGTAAATCTTAAGATTACTGCAATGAAGTGTTCGATATCGTCTTCTTGTTCACTAGGATGCCAATACCCCCATGCTCTGGATACCATGTAGACAGTACAATTCCTTCTCAAAATTTCAAAAAAGTATAAGGCGAAGTCCGTCGAAACGTCAGCTTATTCATGAATAAAGAATAAAAATAACACCTTGCCTTTGCTCAACAAGAATACGAAGTAAAAAAGTATAATCCAATGATCCTACCCTTCTTTGAGGATATTTAGTGCTTGGGGACCAATCTCGGCTCAATTTGAGGTCCTCGGGACCGCACTGTTTAGCTCACGCATTATTTCTGTTGTGATGCGTGTTACCTAGCACACCGTAAAAAAGCATACTTTATGTGACACGGCTTTCTTCCAACGCGTTATAGATGAACGGTGATTGGTACTTAGGCGATATTCAAAGTAGAAATATTTCATTTGTTTCGACTGAGTCTTTTGATTAGGTTTGCCTGAATCTCAACAAGGAATAGTCGTCCTTTGCTTTTTGGGGATTAAGAGAAGAGCTACTTTATCCTAAGAAAGGTGTTATTACAAAAATGACATGGGGTGGACTGAATCCTTACCTTTCACTTGGTCCCATTACATAATTGATTATCACAGTTCGCCATATATGATTGTAGCTTTGTGTTTCGTAGTTGAAAGTACAGATCCCACTGTGTTCCGGAATTAATGTGAGACATAATTATTACAGCCAGTCGAGGCAATCCATCAAGATTTTCATGCTCGTGAAAATTGGCTTAAGCTGAAGTTTACATGTTTGTGGCAAATGAATGCGCACAATTCATCCCTTTACACGCCACTATCCCTTCACTGATTATAAAATAAAAGTTGAATCAAGACCAGCAAAAATTTGGCGTCCATTTCCTCACTTGGCTTCTCAGATCTCATAAGGTCGATTTATTATATCTTCCAGTGCTAATCATTGCTTTGTCATATCTTGTATACCTACCCATCTTACCTATTCACTAATTTTACCTCTTTATCTAGTCAGACCTTTATCACATCCTCTTTTGCTAGTCATTCGAGAATACAACTAAATGACGTCATGTCTACCTTTACAATATCTCGAACGAAGGAGATCTGCTGCGTGAAAAATTGGTACTAATAAGGAGTATACAATATGAAGTTTTCTACCCGTCTATTTTTTTGTGGGGCCGTTGTGGCCCAGCGGTCGACGGTGCCCTGCAATACACATGGGATCGATCCTCGCGCTCCAGGCTCATCGAGCCTTCCATCTATCCAGGGTCGGAAAATTAATACCAGACTTGTCTGATACCAGTTCCGACTCGATACATCGTTAGGCCACCGTAGCTGATAGTAAAGGCCAAATATGCATTCAATTACCACAAACAATGCTTAGTGAAGTCGAATGCATTGCGCATCCCTCAGGGATTGATCAGCGCAAAAAGCTTTATCCTTTGTCCTTATTTATTTTTCTGCTGAATCCTACACCTACCTCTTATATTTTTCATTGGAACGACGCTGTTTAAATGCCGTTGTTCGTCTAATTCAGTTCACATAAAGGATAAACTTGATCAATCCCTGAGGGATGCGACTTGCACTCAATTACTTCATTAAAGGTGATTGAATGCATATCAGGCCTATACAACAACTCGCGGTGGCTGATGCATCGAGTCAGTACTGCACTCCTCCCAGAGAAGTCTACTGCCAATTTGGTGACTTCGAAGGGATGGAAAGCTTAGCGACCTTGAGGCTCGGGATCAATTTCATGTGTATTGCAGTGCGCCTCTAACCACTGCTCCACACTCACCCCTCAGTTCGCATACCTCATCATATTTCATGCAAAATGTTTCAGCGCTGTCACAAAGGCATGATGTCGGATCCTGTTGAACGCCCAGCTTTGATCGCTTCTGACAGATACGGTGATCGTCGCAAAAACGACATGTAGTGCTGTGCCATTTGTTCTGGAACGAAACAAATTACGTTGTTGCATTATTCCATCAATCATTAAAAAAACTAAGATACTTTCCCATTACACCTCATTCTATCAGAATATGCTTTTCTGGTTTAGGTTTGTTTTTTTATCTTCATGTAACTTGCATCATCCAGTCGATCCTTTAGCGTCTCACTCGATCAGCGTTCTCGGACCCCATGATTTTGTTCACTCGAGGGATATAAACAGCGTTACACTGTTATCCTGAGAGTTTCTTGAGAAAACTTAATGTCTTGCTCCGTAGACTTACTGTGTGCATAATCCATCGTGGGACTCCATTGCAAAGGTCTCATGTCTAGCCGTTGTCCTCAAGATGCATCACGTACCCTGGCCATCTGAGTTTTCTACATCTTGACATATTCACACCGTTAATGCTCGTTCACTGTTGACACTTGTTGGAAATCCGAATTTTATTTTTTTCATGGTGCGGAGTACTCAAAATATCATCCTGTAGATAATGCCTTCGATTTCTCTGAGAGATCATCCTCGCTGCTTATGTAGCTACCAGGTTTCTGACGTATAAGTTGAGGTAAGAAGAATTGTAAAGTCAAAAAGGTGAACGGTGTCGAGTTCTTTTTGCCTTCTTCTTTACACTTTCTCGAAGGTCAACCAAGCCGCCGATTTCCTTCTGCCCAGCTCTGGAACTGAGTCATTCATTATGTTGATTTCCCGACCTGAATGGAAGTGACTGGAGCATTCGGAAATATTCGCTCCGCGTGGCTTGAATGGAGCATACGAAGACAGTTCGTTCCTCATGAACATCGTTTTCGAGATTTTGTTGAATGCCAATCTTTCGACAGGCGTTGTCGAAGTTGGCCAACATTTATTATGTTTCATTAATGGTTGATGTTATAAAAATGAGATAATCAGCGAAACGACGACAGTATAATTGCCGGCCACTGCATTGCACTCCCATACCGATCCATTCCTGTTTTAATACGCCGTTCTCCAGGATGGCAGCAAATATTTTTTGCGAGAGCGTATCGTCTTGTCGTCTTCCCGTTAACTCTTTATTTACTGCCCGTTATTCTTTTTCACGGCTGGGTACATGCGAATACAACCACGATGGCGCTGAGATGATGACCTTGAGGAATGTATCGTCTTCTCTGTAGAACTTCCTCAAGTCCACATAGAACGCTTCGGCTTCTTCTTCGTCATAGTTTGATGCTGGCGCGTAAACGAAGAAGACTGTCAAAGCCGGTGTTGATCCACATTTTTTTAATCGTAAACGTCCGATTCGGGTTGTAAGCTGTTCGAATGAATCGGTGTTCATGGACAAACTCGTGTTGACGAGAACGCCGACACCGCCTACTCCTCCACTGCCGCATGTTCCGAGGAACAGTTCTTCTCCAGTGTCATAGACGGCGTTGAATGGGTGGGGTCGTCTCGTCTCGGCCAGGCCGATGACGTCGTACCTTGTCATTCTTACTTGCATGAACAAGTCTTCTATCGCGAACTCGGATGCAACTGTACGTGTATTGTAGGTACAGATCGTCACCATAGTTCTTCGTGATCCAGGCAGCTTCCATTGGTCCTGAGATTTTAGCAGCCTCTCCGTACTCGTCCTACCCAACGCTGCGAAATTGGGGGCTCTTTCGGGGTCGGGGGAATGAAGCCCGTTTTTTTTTGCAGTGTTTAGTATTTTGATAGCGATAGCTTAGCTTGCCAGGCTCTCCCACAGTGGACATGGAGCTTATTTGTGAAGGAGACTCCTAACCGCCTCCCATATACTTCCTTGTCACTTGACTGCAGGCTTTTGGTCGAATTGACTCGTAGAATACAATTCGCATAACCGAGAACGCACTCACACACGCATGCATGAATACGTCTAGTAAATACAGAAAGTATGTGCCAAATCGACGCAGCAGAAACAGGGAGTCTATCCCCTGAATCTCTCAGGGAAGTAAAGGTCGCTTTTGCTCCGCGATTAACCCCCTATCCGCCACCTGGGGGCGCGCAACGTAGCCTCGCGACTAACCGGCTCGTGATCCCTCATATGATGGAGATCCGTGGACTTCAGTTAAATTCTGGAGTGCCTCCACTAGATTAAAACGTTTCGAAGTCTTCACTACAAGCAATTGTCAGACTTCATGGATTAAGGTGAGCAGCTTTTCGCAGGCAAGCTTGCTCCCAACACGCGGAACTGAAAGGAATAGGATGGCTGGTTAGCTTAGCACTGTGTCACACGAGGGACGAAATCTCTGTTATAACACAACTTCTTTGACTATTGCACTTCCAGAGCCGCTAACGATCTCCATTGTGTTTGATTCTTACACATAATACAGAACGACGACTATTATAAATGTATTGCACTTAAATTTCGAACCACAGTACATTTGGATGACACGGCCAAGCGTCATGGGAAACTCTGTCAAAAGCACAAATGCACATTGTGTCAGATTCTGTAGGCACCTAAAAATAGCTGTGTTCTAGCAGTTTCATTTGAGAACATGACTAGGACTACAACTCTGAGCATCCTTGAAGATGACTTAGTTTTCAACTAATACTAGTTTTCAACTAGCATGTTTATAAATATCGTGCTTTCTTAGCTGACTATTTATTTTTTGACTTTTGCGGCTATCTGTCAAGTTTCCGTATTGACATTCAGTTTATATATCGCCATTAAGAGCACAGAGATATAAAAAAAGCCAACAATAAAAAAAATATAAGGGAGTCGTCAAGAGGTGAAGGTGAAGAGTTGGTCGTCAGTCCATTCCTTAGGGATGCGCCATTCGTAGAATCATAGAGATAATTGGATGCGAATTTGGCCTGTACAGTGACTTTTGAACCTTATTCCGAACTTTCGAGGAGGGAAGCGGGCAAGTCTGAACCGAATAGTGGATCTAAGAGGGATGAAGCTCAAGGTTAACCACTGGCGTGCTATTGAACGGGCAGCGTTGTATGGATTGTAGTACACCTTAACCACTTCGCAAGTGAATAATAGAAACAATTGTAGTTTTACCACTTTACACAGCCACATGTTGTTTTTGTAAAAAAAAATCGATAAATTTGCTCACAGGTTTATGTATCACATCAATTTGTTGACTACCATGATGCAGTTACCATTTCTAAGGGCGTAAAAAACTTAGCGATTCCTTCTTTATGCGGTAGTGGTCAGTGTGTTGGGAAGTGACCAGGTACCTACAATTGTACCCAACGTTTTTTTTAACGCTGATCAAGCAGGATTTCGTACTATACTTAATCTTTTTGAGATAACAATGGTGACAAACCTTTTACCTCTCCTTTTTGAACGGTGAAAAACCGAGCATCTCAACAAACCACGTTCCTTCCGCACCAATTTATATCTTTTACTAAAAAGAACTAGCCCAATGATTTACCGCCTCATTGTGGCTAGTAAGTATTTCCGACATGCGATTACAGCGAGAGGATTCATCCCCCAGCAGGGTTTCACAAGAAAGAGTCCGGCGTTTCTACCAGGAAGCCCAGCTAAGAGTAAACTAATGCCAGGATCCACCACCGTCGTCGCTTCAAACTAATCGAGTGGTGATAAATCTCCCTCTGATCCACAAAGGCAGTGACTGCGTGGGGTGGTGACGACCTAGGGTAGACTTTGGCTCGGCTGACATCGAGACTTCAGGGAACCACAATGCTTAAACCAGGAAAACTTAGAAATCATACTGGGGCCCGCACAACTAGTGAGGAGAGGCCATTCAAGTATTCAAGTTTATAGCTAATAAAAAAAAGCAGTTCTTAAGGTTTTCCCACTACATATATTTGCGTTTTGCTTCAAAAACTGTACCTTTCCAGGATCTGCCTCACATTCCTCATCCTCTTCGCAAATACACACTGAGTTCACCTTAAAGAAGCGAGAATTTTTTATAGGGTTACAATTTTGTTGTCGAGAACTGTACCGGTTCAAATATTCCACTGGTACCATCACTTCGTTTCCTTATTGCCCGTTTCATCACTCCAGCCTCTTTCAGCCTTTCCAGATCTCCTGCGGTGGCTGCCACCCTCATTACAGCTTTGAAAATGTTAAGCTGGAAATCATGTAAAACTCTTTTGCACTTTTCGACTTCTGAACATTCCTAAGGTTAATCTCGAGAATTTAATATGAGTGCAATGAATCACAATCACCACGGGAATCATTTTATCCGCAACGAATTCACTTTGCTGATGATGAAACCAGTGGTAATGTCTTCTTCAGTTTAGATCATAATGGACTGACAATTTTATTGACGGTTTCGTCGTCACGTATCTTGCTGTCACGATACGGATTCAGATTGCACAGCGTGATAGACGGGAATGGTGCTGAACAAATCTATAAATAGAAAATGCATGAGCAATTTTTTTTGAAGAATTTAAAATGATTCCAGTGTCTTCAGAATGCCGGTGAAAGCAGAAATCAGAGATTGTGGAACAGAAACGCAACGACCTGAATCACCCTTCCTCCCGTGTATCTAATGAAGAACAGAAGCCAATGAAGCATGTCGCTGTTCGGTGGAAGAGTTGCGCAGTGGATTCTGGTGTTAATCGAGAAGTAAAAGGCTTTACCTTTCTTGTAGCAGGTTAGCGATGTAGTCGGACTATTTTATTGGCTCCCGTGGAATTCATTTGCTAACGAGATATGCTCAACTGCATTCACGGCGTGTGTCTGGACCACCTCATTTCTGATCTCGGATAAAGTCGTCACAAGGCGGATCCTTGCAATTATCTTCTCACTTTCGTGATATGAAATACTTCTAGCGTCCTATTCTCGATCCTCCACTCGATAACGCTTCTTTCTCTGCTTATGTCCCGTCCAGACATTTTTTAAGTACGAAGCGCCGTTGAACCAAAAAAATTGATAAGGAGCATTCTGGTCTTCGTGCTGTTCACTGTATATATCCTCAGTGTTTGCGTCAACTCATCATACATACATCCTTCAGCTTAGTTTTGTAGCTAGATCGTTATTTATATCCTTTCAAAACCCAGATACGTATGGCTGTAGCATTTAGAGGTATTCTTTATGTTGAGAACGTGAACGAAACAACAGAAACGAGTCCATTTCTCATATAAAGCTCCTTTTTTGCTTTACAAGAAAATATAGGGAATACGGATAATTTGTGGAAAAAATTTTATTTGGTCAGAAACTTTTTTCGTGAACAAGCATTGTGCTGGAAAATTCTATTTGGAATGCATAAAATGTTCGACCTCTAACAGCCCCTTAAAAACGCATCATACCTTCAAATTCATTGGTGGAATCGTTGAGGTGACTGAATACAATGTCGTCTATACAATGGCTTGGACAACGCGGTAATCAACTGATGAAACAAGTCATCGTTTTTTCATGTTCTCAGAGAACTATGACATCAATTCGCCAACCGAAGACAGGTAGAAGGATTGGTGTGTGCAAAGCGCAGCCTTGAATACCTATCCTCACTTATGTATTGCATGGTATCTCTATTCCCACTGCGCTATCCGCGCGCGTGTCAATGCAGTTGTGTGAGTTGAGAAACAATTGTTCGATCGACATTGCAACCTGGAAAAGGAGCCAGATGGAAAACAAGCAGCATGGACCGGGAAAGACGCTTGGTATCTAAAAGAAAAGTTTTCCTGAGACCCAGGTCACGAAGAAATCATTTCGGGACCCACACGGTTCGTTGAGGAATGCCATCGTAGTAAAAGCAATTAAAGCATGAATATTTCTGAATTAAAATTTTAATACCTGATATGATTGGATAATTTTCGAGAAGTCTATTATCATAAATTAGATGTTGAATATATTAATATTACCAGTATCAAATTTTAGTTGAATATCAGTGATCTTGTCCATTCGATAGTACTTGTCGACGACGGCAATCGCTTCGTAAACAAATGTAAAAGCGCATCCGGATAATAGGATAATCCAAACGATTCTGAAAATGTTTTCCAGATGTCTGATTTTTCCGTGAATACGTAGGAGAAGAATGGACTTCCTTCAACCAGACCTATATATCATGTTTGGTGCCTGTCCCAACATTGGAATTCCGTGACTAGAAGTCTTGTAACAGAATTCCTTCAAATGCCATCGGATACGGTCCCTAAATACAATAGTAAGTCGATGATCCATTTGACGGTCGACTAGCTTCTTTAGACGCTTATGAAAAGATTTTAAGAGTGGCTCAAGAAATTCATCATATAAAAAACTTTGTGGATTCTCCCACTTATAATCCAGTCGAGTTGGATCGATCTCATGTCCACCATCTTCGGTTAGTAGGTCGCACTGCAAAATCTCTAAAGATTAGTTTCTAAAACCAAATTAGGCTGTGTTGAAGGATTTGTTTATAAATGTACCTTTTGCTGTCTGTTTAACAAAATCATCAACATGAACACTTCGCTGTTGTTATGAAGAGTTTTCAAATGCGATTAACTTGTTTGAAACGGTTTCGAAGCTTTTTTCTTTCTTTCTTACAGAGCAGACCTTAGGGTTGCAAGATGTTAGTTCTCTTCAGTTTAAAGTCATTTCTACTAGCGTGATATCTGTTCCATTTGCCTACTTACAACAGCTACTGCACTAAAAGATAACTCTTGAATCCTATCTTCAATTTTTGCAAAGTGTTTTCGATTTCAACGATCCTTTCAAAATGAAATAAGCTCTCGTGCATTCCTATGCCAATGTTAAGCCGTAATATTTATACTGGCTTTTCACTTTTATCACGAATGAGATGGAGAAGCCAAAAAGTTCTGTTTCTACTGAATGCTGTAGACCGATTGACTTAGAACACTGATATGAAAACAAAAATGAATAAATATCTTATTTTTATTTCTTGAGCTTTGACACTCCCATGAGTGTCTTTTCGTTCTGATGTGGCTCCTCTTTCATTTTACCTTCTGTTCATTCACTTCTCCGTTCGTAGGTACAATCTGTGGGGCAGCTAGCGGCAGCTACTGTAGGACAGTACCTGAATCTCCCTGTCGTTGTTGTTTGAGCATTCACCATAAGCGTAGGTAGTCATTATTTCTGCGGCTTTGAGGAAATTCGTGTCCGAAGCCAGGTACGTGGAGTAGTCCGAGGGCGATCTATGGCCTCTATTGGCCTCTGAAACCCTAGCCATTCTTTATATGATTGGCAGCGAATGTTTTTGTCATGTTCAGTTCTCATCGTAATATAGACGTTCACCATATCACAACATTAAAAGCTATTCCCTTAGCAACAAAAATCTTGAAGGCTTCCTCGCAAACGTTAACATCTATAACGTGTTTGAATAAGTGAAACCCTTAGAAAGAAGAAATGTGGGGCTCCGTGTATTTCAGCCCTTTTTTTTTGACAATTAGCATTGGAAATCGCGAAGCTAAAGTTCTGATGGAACGAATCTGATCTTCTTTGTGTTCCAATAGTGGAAAGCAGAAAAATCCTAACTTTTTCTAAGAAGCAGATGATCATCGATACTTTGAAATGTCATTGAAACTCAAAACTCACCTTTGTTTGGATAATTTTTATCATTGTTCATTTGGGAAGTGCTTGGAAGTTGCTAGATATGACGCTGGTATGTTAATACTGAGCGAGGAAAGCTTCTTCGTCGTTCATGGATTCTATGCATCTTTAAGTGGAATGGAAGAAAAGGAAGCGAAGCATATAACAGCAATGTCTTTGGGTTGTGGCTTAAAAACTACTGGTTTAAAATAATGGTTCCTAGGTAGAATCTTTCTTTTTCGCTTCAGAGATCATTTTTTATTGGTTTGTTTTCAATTTTCCTCTATCGTTGCGTTTATCAGACCGTTTTAAATTAAGCTGTAAGAATAGGAAACTTTGTTTAATGATTCTTAGATTATATCATGAAAGGATTAAGGATAAAGCTCTCTGCATTGATCAATGTCTCAGCAATGCTCCATCTTTTCAACCATTAAGCACCATAGAGGTGATTGAATTCATAAATAGCCTACATGACTTGCTGTCTATTGAAGCGAAGTCAATGTTTCCCCCTAGATCTTCACTTGATAATTAAAACTTGAATGGCCCGTCCTCACTATTTGTGCAAGCCCCAGCATAATTTTCCACTCTGCGGAGACTTGCTGGTTTAGCCATTGTGGTTCCTTGGAATCCCGAGGTCACTCTAGCCAAAGTCTGCTCCAGGTCTTCACCACCACAGGCAGTCGCAGCCATTGTGGATCAGAGAGAGATTTGCCACCATGCGACTTTCATACCAGGACGGTGGTGGATGCTGGTATTGGTTTACTCTTAACTAGGCTTCCTATTGGAAACGCCGGACCCCTTCTCTGTTTGGAAGATCCCGCCACTGCCAGGGAGATGAACCTTCCGCTGTACATCGCAGCTCGGCATCCAGGAAGACCTCCCAGCCACAATGAAGAGGTAAACCGTTGCGAGGTCCTTCTTGACATGTTTACTATAATTTTGTCGAACACGGAAAAAAGGAAGACTTGGTTATTCCATGGTGCGGGTTCGAACCTAAATGAGCTTGTTATAGCAATATTTTCATTCATTTCGTTTTACATGACTTGACACTGTACCGATCTCAGCGATTCTCGTATTCGATTCTTTTTCTCGCATCCGTCATCCACGAAACCTTTGGATTTCAAGCTTGATTTCGACTACTGCTTGAAGATTTTTGGTCCTTTGAGTGGTATTAGATGCTGAGTTGATCTGGCTTGGCATAGCAGTGATAGTGAGCTTCCAGGTCTTCATAAAATAACATCGTCAGTTCTTTTTTATTTCAAGGACTTTGTTGATACCGGAAAAGTTTGGTGCAAAATCTCCAGTACCGGACGAATAGAGAAGTTGGTTGGTCTTAAGCGGGTTGAGCCATGACCTTGCTAGTATTGCTCAACAACAGTCCACTGCGCTACCCTCCTCTGTGTTAATGAAGATTATCATTTCTCTTCTACCGATTACACCTATATAATACGCCGTTTGCATCTGTTTGGCAATTTTGATTTTTTTTTAAAGGAAAGTGCCAATTGCAAATTAAATGTTCAGATTTAGCGCCATAAGTAGCAGTGAAATCGTAAACAAATTGCAACTTTATTTAATCCCACTTGTACCGTTATCAGATTTTCTCTAGATCTTCGGAATCAGATGGACTACACTCAAATTCAACGTACCTACTTAGGAAATACTTAGATGGCGCGTTCTCGCATGTTGTGTAATCCCCACAACTTCCTCAATCTGATTCACTTCAATGCAACCGTCACCTATGAAGATAGCTGGGTGTGGGTATGGGTTTGCTCACGGATTAAGAATCTATGGTTTCCTCTCCTTCCTAACAAACTGGGTGCTGGTCGAATGTGGCTTTCCATGGAATCCCCAAATTGGCAATCTAGAACGCTCCAGGTCTTCATAACAGGCAGCCGTCGTCCGGTCTTTGTATATCAAAGGTCTCAGCTAGGATCGTTTCAAGAAGGCTGTTGTTTTTTTGCTTAGTAGAAACGATCGATTCGAATGCTCGAGCATAGGATTGAGGACCGTGAATTATTAAGCAAGATCCAAATTTAATTGCTAATTTGACGTGGATATCTCCTAATGAAAAGAAAATTCATTTGTGTTGTTGATTTTTTAAAATTCTTTTTATACGACCCGTCCTTCACATCCGTGGAGTGGGCCCGAGTACTTCCCGCATTCGATTCGTTTTCTCCCATCGATCATCCAAGGCCTTCCAAGTTTTTACGCACGGATTTGGCTGCTGCGTCGAGTCGGTTCTCCCTGTAGTTCTGAGAAAGCTAGAGCGTTCCCACTTGGATTATGGAATGATTTTCTTCCCGAACAAGTCCGATACCAATTTTCCGACTCAAAAGGATGGGAGGCTTGGTAACACTGCAGTGGGGCCGACCGAGAACCGTGATCGTGACAACCGGCACCACGACCACTGTGCAACTCAACCCATGTGCTAGTGATACTATTTTAAAATATTAGAAAAGCATCTTTCATATTAACGAAAAGCCTCGATTGTGATCTGATTAGCAGTATAAATGCTCCATTTTACAGCTGTATTTTGTACATGCATTAATTTCAACAACCTGAAGCATGAGGTAGTTAGGTCGTTCACATCGCACCCTGCCATGAAAACAGAATAGGCAGTAAATAAAAGTTATAGCATCGTGTTTTTGACTGCAGCATCAGCTCAACTGCTTGTAATGCCGATTTGTGCTTCCCAGATCATTTCCATTGATGGGGATGCTGATGGCACCGTTAGAGTAAGAAACTGGCTGAAAGAAAGGAAAAACGAAGGCCTATGTTGGCGTGGTGGGCAGCACGTGAGCCCCGGGAAGGCTAATCGCTGGTTCGAGCTGTGGTTCCAAGCATTGCTCGTACCTCAACATCCTTGTAATTGTTCTTCGCATTATACCCTGCCATGAAAAAGAAATAGGCAGTAAACAAAAGTCAACACGTGAAGCATGTTTATTTACTTCCTTCTTTTAAGGGTGCATGCAGCGTAGTCATTAGTGGTGTCGTGTGTTACACACATAACTTTAGGTTCGGCCATGCGCTGCTAGCATATCAACCCTTCCTTACATCAGGGATAGGCAGTTTGATGCTAGACTACGCTAGGAGAATGAAACATTTTTTGATTTCATTGGCAAGCCACAGAATGTCAATCTAGAGCCCAAATATGCATTTTATCATCTGGACGACGCTACGAATTGCATCGAATTCTTAACAAAATCCACCTCCAAAGGGTTCATCAACCACTTTTACTCGTCTTTATTATGACGATGATTCATCATTAAGAAATCTTTGCTGTTAAGTGTTTTCATCAGATCTTTACATCAATTCAAAAAATCAGAAAACAGTAACTAAGCATGGTTCGTTCATAGATGTTTCGTTCTCTTTTTCAGCATTCGCGAGGTTGTTATTCAGCACATGTTTACTTCCATACGAATAGAATTTCGGCAATATCGTCTTCTTCAGAGCCTGGAAGGGCAGACCAAGAGGGAATTTCCTAGGTCACGCTCTTCAAAAGCACAAACAGAAAGATGAAAACCTGACCGATAAATGAACGATCACCGGCTTCTCGAAAAATCCACTACTCTTCACCTGCCTTCCACTGAGGAAGAACAGCCGCTCAGAGTTCCATATGGCTGATGAATGCACCATCCCACATCAAAAATCTGTTCTGAGATACGAGGCTAGATCACGTGTTATTCCAGGGTATTCTTCCCTGCTATTCATTCTAAATAAGGTTCCTATCCGCAGATTCATTTTCTCTCCTCATCTCTCCTTTTTTCTCTTCCCTCCTTTGTAGTGTTTATGAACCTAATTTATTTACGTTCGTAGGTGGGAAACATCGCTTAAAAAGAAGACAAGAGCGTCCATCGTCAGAGTTCATTTTCTCGGCTACTGTGGTTCTCCATTTTGTTGTTATTTTAGTGCGTCGTACTTATCAGTTCGTTCTTCGCTACCTTCATCTCCAGTGTCTGTTCACATCGATTTTTACGAAGAAATACTATTAAAATAGTAAAAAAGAAGCTTTGTTGTTGTGGTTCTCACGAAACAACTTTCTGATTCCTCTGTTTTCCACTTTCAACCTCATTTCTTGATCGTTTCTCTCTCCCTTTCTCTCTCTCTCTCTCTCTCTCTCTCCATCTATCTATCTACCTATCCCTTTTCTGCTTATCGAAAGTCATTCTTTAATACAGTGTATATTTGTAGGTATTCTTGGCCATTAAGATGGTTCTTTGCAGCTCGGAAAAGGTTCTTAGTGTGTGAATTCGACTGTACCACTGTTTCTTTTTTGTAAGTTAAAACCTACCGTAACTATACCATACAAATCTAGCTACAATAAGAAATATTACCAGAAATGATGCTGAGATATTTGCAAAACCCTGGGACCACAGATGTCAGCGTTGGGGATCGAGCCTGCTATTACTCTTTCCGAGGCTAACGTGTCCACCACCACCGCCATGTGGGCCCTTTGCCTTACCTTTCTCTTAGCCGAGTTTATAAAAAATTTTGGCCAAAAAGTGACTAATTTAGTTTTCATTCAATTCACTTCCAAAAGAAGGATCGGTAGCCTTCTTCAGAGTACGACGTGCACCGATTGACATGCTGATCGATTTTATCGATCGATTATGACTGCGGCGGTTACTTTGTGTAGGAAACTTCAACAGTTTCATGTGTGCCCATGCAATCCTATATTGTGATTATCAATTTTTGTAGGTACACACAATGTATACACGTCCGTATTTCCATATATAAACCCATGTATGTATGTTACGTATCTGCTGCAGCCTCTTTATAGGTCACCTTAATTTTCGCGGTTGACCATTGTCGTGGAAGAGCCAGTTATCGATCGATATCATCTTAGACAAACTGCACAGCTACTTCCTATTCCATCGTAATGGTAGCTGCACTTGCTTCTTCCTCCGGGGCTATTTCAAGCAGACACAATTTGTTATTCAGCCATTCCAACCGAAAACACCTACCAGAGATCCTCTTTCTTCTCAAGGATCCCAGCTGGGAACTATTTCAATCAATACGGACCTGTATTGACTTTTGCTAATCGGTCGGTTTTGCTGCCCGGATTTCAATCCTAAAGGACCCCTTCTCAAGAATGATAGTCGGTCCTGGCACGAGCGATTGCGATTGACTATACACGTGTTGGTTCCGCTTTTCTTGACATTCCTTGCCTCGTCATCCTTGGATTGTGGTATCTTGTTCCCATGGTAGTTTTGTCCATTCGAAATCTTCCAGAAGAGTAATACTTTCTGACCATTGGTGGTAGTATAGTACAAACGTCGCGCACACTTTTTACTTTGTTGAGCTTCCAATCGGATGAGTAGTAATTTTGATCGTTGTGGCAGTATAAATGCCCTGCATACTTTTTGATTTGTTGGGCTTCCTATCAGAAGAGTAGTATTTTCTGACTGTTTTGGCAGTACTATTGTCCTGCATACTTATTACATTGTTGACCTTTTAATCAATTTCCTAGCGTTTTCAGTAATTCTCTCAAAATCTCGGCTATTTTATATATGTGAAATCTTCAGATAACTGCAATCGACTATGGGTTTGACCATTTCTTCGCTTTTCAATCGCCTCTTCGGAAAGAAGCAGGTAGTTTGCACCTGCAGTACTTTGTAGTATCCTATCTATGACACTACTGGTTGGTTTGTTTTGGTTGGGTTTAGACTGACAATGGTAGGATGGATTTTGTCCCTTAAGTTGCACTTTCTGGTAAGGGAAACAGCCTTGGATGAGGACGGGCTCTAACAGGTTTCGATGCGTAGTATACTAGCACGTGAAGAAGTTATCAATACTTCTTGCTGTTGTCTTCACTATTCACCATGCCTTAGCTGTTCCAACCTTTGATTATTTGTTTTGAGTTTTGTGGTACAGAAGGCACATCTTAGCTATATGTATTTTTATTTTGAAGTATATTGAGACCAGGTAACGCAGTGGTCGTAGGCGGTGCAATGCACATGGGATATGTTCTCGCGCTCAAGGCTCACCAAGCCTTACGTCCCTCCGGGGTCCACAATTGGTATCAGAGTTGTTTGGGAGAATGGCAGCACTGGCTCGATACATCGGTAGGCCACCGTGAGTCGTTGTATGGGTCAGTTATGTATTCAATCACCTTTAACTATGCTTGATGAAGTCGAATGCATGCCGCATCCCTCAGCCATCGATCAATGCCGGGAGCTCTTTTTTGAGAGCATTCTGAACTTTCACAGCGTTTAGAGAACTTTCGGAAGGTGTTATTCGTAAGATAATGTTCCTAGTATTTGTGAATATCAAAGTTTCATCAACGATTCTATATGATGATCTTTGAGTGTGGATATAGATGTGCAGAAGTAAAAATAGGTTACGAGGTTAGTGTTCTCGATCTTCTTTGTTTCGTATGATGCAACCCTTCACGAATGGGAAAAATGCTTTCGATACAATTGAAATGGATTTCATCATTACCACGGATGTTTTTTACAGTTGTAATGTGTTCTTTTAATCCGAAACGAAGTGCTCTTGAAGTATGTGTTAGTGATCTGTCTTCCTGAAGTTGGTGTTAGATAAAGCAATGGTGGTTCATAGAGATTTTGAGCAAACGGTTACTGAGAAGGGCGAGACGTGAAACCTCGCGTTTTTCTTATGAACTTTATTTCCCTGTTTTGTTAGTTAACTGACATCTTTGCTTAACTACGTATTTACACTAGGTGTTTAGAACTGGAAAGTTGTTGATGACATTTGATAATGAGTGATGGGCAGACAACCCTTGCTAAATTTTGAACTGCTCTGGGGTAGTCTATGACGCGGCGATCCAGCTTAGTCTTATGCTTAAGCCATCGCTATATTCAAGCCTAGCCAAAAGTAATTTTCGCGTACTTTGAGATTTGTAGATGAATCTATCTTACATTTCAGCCCCATGAATGAATCTAGGAATTGTTCATCTTGTAATTTGAGTTGTAAGTTGTAGCAAAGATGGATTGTACCTGGTGAGAATAAGAAGTAGGTACTCCTACAGTACTAATGTGTTGTTGTCATTCATCACATGTAGGTTCGGATTCTCATGGTTGGTCTCGACGCAGCTGGTAAGACGACTATTTTATACAAGCTCAAATTAGGAGAAATCGTAACTACTATTCCGACGATCGGTTAGTATTTGCATTTACAGGCTTTTAGTATATTTACAATATTTTCTGAAGTTCTCACCACCGACACAAGGTATCCACCATTTGTTAACGAACTGCTCAGGATTCAACGTGGAAACCGTAGAATACAAGAACATCTCATTCACTGTATGGGATGTTGGAGGTCAAGATAAGATTCGCCCATTGTGGAGGCACTACTTCCAAAACACTCAAGGCCTTATTTTTGTCGTGAGTATTCATGTTTATTCGTTCTTGTTTCTTTTCATTGGTTAGTTGATAGTGCTTTATCCTTTATAGAATCCGGAACTGTAGATTTTGGTTTACCTAGTCTACTGAAGTTTTGTTGTGGAATCATTTTTGGCTGCTCTTTTTGTTTTGGAACTGCTATTTATTTCACTTCACAGCCTTCATCTCTTTGCTTGCTCGCAGGTGGACTCAAATGACCGCGAACGTATCGAAGAGTCCCGAGAGGAATTGCATAAAATGGTGAATGAGGATGAACTCAGAGACGCAACACTTCTTGTATTTGCTAATAAGCAGGTTCGCATTACTAATGTTCATAATCCACAGAAACGTTTCGTGGTTGGGAAGCTTTAAAAAGGCATCCACATCTTTTAGGATCTACCGAACGCAATGAGCGCTGCAGAATTGACGGATAAATTGGGTCTACATAATCTACGCTCACGACAGGTATTGATTATTGCTCGCCCACAGTTACTCAAGTACGACTTGGTTTCCGAAGTTGTCTGTTTTCAAGCATTTTTGTTGTGGTGTCAAATTTTTTTTGCTTTTCTGGGACACTTGCGATAGGTTAGCCCACGAAAGCCTGTATAAGTTACTTCATTATTCTGTGGGAAACTTTATCTATGAACCAATCCAATTTTTGTTATCAAAGAAGTGTAATATTTCAACTATCTTCCTAACCTTACTTCAAGATTAATGTGAGGGAAAATGGGGAACATGTGCATGGCGAACGATTTACTAGGTCAGATTCCCTGGATAGATTGTGAGGTGAGAATATCGCGCACGGGGCAGTCAGATAGATGTCAGGGGTGTCAGTCAGGACAAGTAGTATCGCACCACGTGTGTACATATGCTTATTTTTCTTGATCACTTTTCAAGAAACTTTTGCTCAAGGTGTTTGGCATTCTACCGAACCTTTATGCAATGTGCATTGTTAGTGCTATCAGCATGGAAATGTGTTGCGCTTAGTGGGTATACGATTTTATGCCGATAAAGAGCATTAAACTGTAGAAACTTGTCGGAACCACTTATATACTTGGATGGCCCGTCGTCACTGCTTTTGCGGTTCCTAGGATAATTTCTGGGTTCTGGTGGTTTAGCAATTGTGGTTCTCTGGAGTCCCGAGGTCAGCCAGGCTAAAGTCTGCCACAGGTGGTCATCACCACAAACAGCCACCGTTTCTGTGAATCAGAGGGAGATTTGCCGACATGCGACTAGTTTGATACCAGGACTGTGGTGGATCCTAGTATTGGTTTACTTTTAGTTGAGCTTCCTGTTGGAAACGCCCTGCTCCTCATCTAGAGCCCCTGTCTGGGGGATGAATCCCTCTCTGTACATCGCAGCCCGACACCCAAGAACACTTCTCAGCCACGATGAGGAGGTAAACCATTGGGAAGGTAGGGACTATACACATAACTAATGTCATTGTTCTGCAGTGTACTTCTTTGATAAGGATCACCTGGATTAGTCTGTGTTATGACGCCGAAGTTGGATTTTAAAAATCCCAGGAGTAGGCGATATAAATCGGTAACTTTCCTAAATAACGTGTTTCCAGGCCTGTCGTTATGGAAACTTTCTCTTTCCGAAGGTTATGTTTCAAAACATGTTTCTGTAAATGAAGTATCAAATTCAAGCATCTTTCTTTGTGGGATTATCAAGGTTTTAATGGAGGCGCTGGAAATAGGTCAATTCCCCTTCACTCATCTTTAACATGGAAAGACATCGTATTGGGTAACGCAGTTCGGCTAAACTGTTTTGGTGTGACCGCTTATAGAAACGTACCAGCGGCAAATAGTCGGAGAAGGGAGGCTTATATCTCTACACATGCGTCGAGTGCATCATGGGAGTTTAGAGTTTAACTCTTACAAAAGGTGTCTCTAATGACCGAAAATATTTTAAACCTTTAATTCTAAGCAAACAAATACCAGGTGATAGCAAATGTTGTCATTTCAAACAAAAACCAGTGGAATTCACTGGTGATTGCTAACGTGGTAGGTTTTCTTACTATACCAGAATGAAATCTATTTTCTATAAGCATGTCATTCTTCAGTTCTTTAATCGTTTTTTATGTTGAGCAGTGGAGTAATCTACAAGCTGGATTTCTTCTTAGTGCATAATGTTGTCTTGGTATACCTTTTCAACATGACCCGTTGAATTGCTTGTATTGAGATTTTAGAAAATTCATAGTAGAATTATTCGTGGTTTTTTTTTTAAATGCAGTTAGACAGAACATGCAAATTCACCCTTAGAATGGAATTAGGGAAGTTTGTTCTTTAAGTCTTTAAGATTGGGAACTTCCTGTTTTCTCTAGTTGTCGAAAAATTACCTACAGTTTTCGGAAAAATAAGCGTTGTGAATGTATCAATCAGTCCTTGTCCGAATAAATGACTGGACACGTCATCTAATCGATAACAAGTGAAGCTACGATATGCATAATGTTTGGTACGTAGCAGGAAGAGTCTTTAGTATTTCATCAAATTAGGGTACCAAAAATTTAACGGTTCCTAACGTTTTGTAGATAATTTCGTTGCACAACTTTCCTAACATTAATTGTTTTTAGTGGTATATCCAGGCGACGTGTGCAACTCAAGGCCATGGACTATACGAAGGCTTGGATTGGCTATCCAACCAACTCTCAAAATCCTGAATCTAATGTATTTGGTTACTTTTCCAACCGATTTTACGTTATTATTATAGTATAAATATAATTAGTAGCGTATGCTGCCCCTCTGCTAAGCCTATAATGATGGAAATCCGAGCGGTGAGATGTGGCGTTTTGTCGCTACACTTCCTTTCGTGGCTATTATTTAATACTACAATTTTTGTGATTACTTGTTAACTTTATCGACCGGGCTCCAATGTGATTATCTACTAGATAATGCCTCCTTACTGACACTTGAGAGCATTCGACGACGACGACGATGAAGTGGTGGCCGTGTATATTTTCTAGCTGTTTGTTGTGTATGCTCTTTCAATCGTCGTTTGGATATCTTTGTACAGCTCTCATGTTGTTTTGAACATTATCGGTGGATGTGATGTTTCTTTTCTCTTTTCTTTTCGTTTTGATTCGGATATACTAATAAAAACTGAAGATATGCAAGGCATGTAGCTGCTGTGTTTATTGAACAACAAATATGGGCGTTGCGGACACTGATTTGTTTACTTGGATACTTGTATGGCCCGTCTTCACTGATTGGTCGGGCCCAGCATAACCTCTATTTTTCGGAGATTTGGTGGTTAAGCCACTATGGTTCCCTAGAGTCTTGAGGTCAGCCAGGCGAAAGTCTGCTCCGTGTCGTCACCACCACAGACAGTCGTCGTCCTTGTGGATTTGTGGATCGGAAAGTATAAGCCATCGTACGACTTGTTTGATATCAGGACGGTGGTGGCGATTTTGGTATTGGTTTACTCTTAGCTTGCTTCCTTGCTGGGAACGACGGACTCCTGAGATTCGGAGGCCCTGCTGGGGTATGCAGTACATCACAAGCAGACATCCAGGAACAACTAGGTACGATGAGTCGGTAAACCGTTGGCTGTGGACATTGAATTGCAAGGAAATTTCTTTACTTAACGTGGTTGAGAAGATTTATAGCGTACTATCTTGTGTGGTGACATTTTCACGCTCCGAGCTGTTGAAATTATCGAAGTTTATTGTTGAAAACTTGGCTTTCTCATTCCTATTCCTCTTTCCGTTCCACTTCCTTCCCTTTTAGATCTTAGAGCTGAGCTGCCGAATTCCATATTTTCATCGATCGCTAACTAGGATACCGTTTTCATCCATTAGCAGATCTAACTAAACATAACTCGATTGACTATAACCCCATGCTCGTATTCACTCCAAGCGATCGAATTGCTTGTTCGAAGACGATTGTGAGTGATGAATGCGAAGAAAATGAATGGAGTCCAAGAAATGCTGTGAGCTGTGCAGTAGATGTGATGACTGGTTATGTGAAAAATAATCTTGAGTAAAACCAATAGGATGGTGAAACATAAAAATTTTTTTTCGTATTTTGAGTACGGGAGCATTCGGACCGCGAAGATTGTGAAATCACTAGGGCAAAGAATAGTCCGGTTACAAAATGACGGTAACACAAAGAATCTTTAACGGTTTTATGCAGTTTGTTTGCTGCATGCAACCTGCCTTGTTAGTCGTAATTCATAGATGGATAACCGAGCACTTCCCTCATTATGAGCATGTCAATTCCTCACACCAGTAGAGTGGAGTAACTTTCAAACCATTCATACCATTAGGGAAGACTCTTCGGCTGGGGCAAACAAACCCAAAACAGCTTAACAGAACTTATAAAGACGCAGAAAGATGCCGTGTTTCTTGTTATTTTCTCTGACCGAATGCTCTACGTTAGCACAACACAAAATGAAAAGTTCTGAAAAGTATCATCGCATTTATACTTCGAAACCGACTTTCCTTGAACCTCGGCTTAATCAATATGTATTCTTTCTTTGATGAGCTTACACGAGGTTGATAATAATATTTATTATCGGCTAACGTTTCGACGTCTTCGTCTTCATCAGAGCCGGTGATCCGAGTCGACGGTCCACGCCTGTTATTCGTCTCGATGTGGCGGCTTCGCCTTCGTATCGAGTCAGGTTTTCCTCAGCGGTCCACCTCCATTTCGAGGAGATTCATCGTAAACGTCAGCTATGCATCCAGTCACCTCGAACGATGCCTAACGAAGTAGAATACATGGTCCATCCACCAGAGATTGACAAGCGCTGACAGCGTTATTCTTTAACGTATAGGACTAGAATTAGAATTCTGCATAGCCTGTTAGAACACATCCGCTCACAAACGAAGTGATACTGTATGAAGAGTTCGGTGTTGACCAATCCCTTATGGATCATGCACTCGACGTCACTAAACATCGTAGGAGTTTGAACACATATTTACACTGCTTAATCATTTGGAGCCCACCAGCGCACTAAACTCGTGTGTTTATCCTCCCAAACAAGTCTGGCAGCAGTTTGTTTACTTCAGAGCGATATGGACTTTTGTTGGAAGCGGGATCGAACTAGTGACTCCGTGTGTCCATTGAAGTGCACCATCTAGCACCGTGTTATACGCGTCCTATTCAGCGACAAAGAATAAAAGGATAAAGCTCCTGGCGTTTATCACTCCCTAGGGGATGCAGTCATTCGACTTCATTAAGTATCGTTTGGAGGTGACTGAATGCATATCTGGCTTTCACAATGAATCACGGTAACCTACCTATGTAATGAGCCAGTGCTGCTATCCTCTTAGACAGATCTGGTGTCAATTTGCCGACTCCGGAGAGATGGAAGGCTTGGTGGGCCATGGGCACGAGGATCGAATCCACGTGCGTGTTGCAGGAAGCATTCAGCACATTCAGCAGTACCGACACTAATTTTACCTCAAAGAACTAATTTCTCCATTGAAAGCATAGCTTTATACGATGAAAACAGACATTCCAAGCAGTGTAGTTAGCAATGAAAAGTAGTAATTTTAGAAACTGATATGAATGAAATGAGGTTTTGTCGCAGAAAGCATCAAAAATGTGTAGAAATGGAAGCTTTACTAGACTAGGAGAAAGGGATTCAAAATTCGAAAGAAAACAGTAGAGGTGAAAAACGTAGACTAAAAAGCGAAGATGAGAAAAATGTCGAAGTTCAAGCTACCAGAGCGGGCTGCTTGACAGGATGTGTGCCTTTCGTGCTTTCGCTTGATGAGCACGATTCGCCAGTGAACCTTCCGGAGATTGATCTACTTCCACAACAGCATTCATCCCATGAGTCTGTGTTGATCATGATTCTACAGTGTGAAATTAGAAGCAAATAGTTGAAAAAAAAAGCCTTGAACTGACAGTGGAAATCTTCATATTCATGGATTCCACCGATTGGGTATAAAAAGTGTGCCAAAAAATCTCAGTCCGCCAATAGAAGTAGTCATAAATGAAATGCATTGAAATCAATATGTATTGGCCACTATACCTCCTAACGTGCGTATTGAAATCAATGTGCCACGTTGCAAAAGTGTAAAATGGATTGTTTACATCTCCCAAATTATACCTATTGACCAAAAACGTGTTATAGATGTCTATGCTTTGTCATTGCTTCCTTCACCGACTTTTCCTAAAATCGTATTACGTTTGTTTTTCTGACGTGAAACCATCTGAGTCAGAGACTCTTATCGCTTGACATATACTTCTTATCACGGTGAGAAATCTAAAGCACCATAAGAAATGCTTAGTGTTTTTCTTAAAATTTCATGTGTTCAGTTCTTTGTTTTCTCATTTCAATGCAATCGTTAGCGAAAATGATTTATAGCCCTATCGTGGCTGAATGATGTTTCCGGATGCCGGACTCGATATTCAGCACGGATTCATTCTCTCTGCACCACCATCCAATGTCAGAACTTTAGGAACTTCGGCAAATCCATCAGGAAACCAAGCTTAAAGCTAAACTTAAACCTTGGTCCACAGTAGAGTTCGTAGAACTATCTGTGGTTAAGTTCTCGGCATAAGCAGTACAAATGAACAACACAGTGCTAAATGTATGGTGCTGTTCAAGTCTCTGATGCCAGTAGAGTAAACTGCGAGGCGAGGATATTGCAATTTACTGACACTCACTCAATTTCCTCAATGATTGATGAGATCAAGATGGTGAGCAGTGGTGATTAATGGTTGTATCCTTTGAATACCTTGTACTTTCTTTTATACGAAGTGCATTCGATTTCTTAGTGGAGGAAAATGGCGCTAACTAGCGCCGTTTTAGTGCGACGTATTGGCGTATCGACAGTAGTCTCTTTGCTTTTACATTTTAAGAACTTTTCAGTACCTTGGCCGTATGCCCACTAATGGCATGTCGTAGCCAACGAGTCTCGGTGGCACCGTTGCCGATCTGACGTGGCGTATGAGGTCGACTCCATCCTTCCGGCGTTTTATCAGCTGAAAAAGACAGTGTTCAAGTGAGGTTTTCTGTAAAGCGAATCAACAAAGTTATTTTCTTTAAAACCTATTTCCATTAAACCACGGTGGCAGAAATCAATAATTTCCTGTGTGTGACACGAAGTTGGTACAAAATGTTTTATTCGATTGTTTTAAAGTTATTTCCACTAATCGAAAATTTTTTATCGCTTTTTATCTCTTAAAATTGAAATAAAGCGCTTCTATATTAAAATGACTTTGATGACATGATACAATTGAAGCACTTTTCTTGTACAGATGCAGTCAAGTAGGGTTACACGCCAAGCAAGTGAATGACCGTACAACTCCTTCAACATTGAAAAGTAACAGAATGAAAAAGGAAATAAGTGGCACGAACATCCAGAATAAAGAATAAAAAGGAAGATGTAAACATCAGTGAAAAGCTGGTGCAGAAGTCTATGATAAAAAAAGAATTTCTTTGGTTTTTAGCTGCCAGTAGTCGACGTCATTTATAGATACGCTTCTAGGCTTCGTTTATTTGATAGGTTTAACAACTTATTTGCTTAAAACAGAGGAGTAACATGGGCAATGGAACCGATTTAATGATTATGGCACTGACAACTTTTGTGCTAAGAGCTCATTCTCCGTATTTGTCACTATCTCGCCCACCACTTATCGACACGATATCACAAAATTTTCGAGAAAAGAAGTGAAGATGTAGGAAGCTCGTACCATCTCCGTTAACGACCACCGATTTGAAGAGCTCTTCGAACACAACGAAATTTGTGTTTTGCCAGACCGGTTTTGTGAGACCGTAGTGTTCGGAGAAAAAGCCGAGTTGCGTCATTGATGGATTGTCGAGCGCCAACTAAAGCTAAGACCATTTCGTTTTGGGGAAAACGGAGATTCAAAAACGATACTATTAGGAGCATTCGGCAAAAATATCCACTTTTTGAAGCAAAGTTTTTTTAAACTCAAACAAAATTGCTTTTTCAACATGAAAGACGGCAGATCGCATGTTGCGAGATTATCGAGGCCACTTTCATGCGATTCGTTTCTTGAAGTCCAGCATCCGCAATGATTTTTGCCTGCGAATTCGGTCGGTGCTTGAGCGTTTCGCTTTAATCACGAATGTTGTGGAACAACGGCCGATTTAGGTTGTCATTTGATTTCTAGGAAATCCGTGCTACAGCGTGATGGGGACTCGGTACGAGCAGTTACCAGCCCCTACGGACATTCCGGACAATTCTGGTAACAATTTCTAAACAACAAAGACTGGTTTGGCTCGCTTTAGTGGAGTTGAACTATGCTTTCATCTAGAAAAAAAAAACAGAATTTCAACTCCTCGTAATTGAAAGAACGATTTTTGCTTGATGAGAGAGCACAGAATACCTGAGTATAGTCCCCTCAGTAACCTAACTAGAAAATAGATGGCGACCGTACCTGATACGGCTCAGCGTGCTCAGTCTGCAGCATGTAGTCGATAATCGCCTTGCCATGTCCTTTTCGTTCCTCGGCATAATGCACATAGAAATCAAGCAAACACAAAATCTGAAAACTACCGTATTCATATCAAAACAGGACTTGAAAATTCTTCGGAAAAGCCGTCTCTTTTCTCCAGTCATGTTGCATCGATTGAATATCTAGCAAGTCTGTACAAAAGACCACTGCACTTTCGAAAAGTATATTCTCATTAGTCTTGTTAGTTTATTCTTCTTGTTCTATGAAAAATTTTGAAACTAAGGTATTAGCACATGTTCTCCTAGGACCAACCATCTTACCGCTGACGCTCGAGCCCTCTTGAAATCATCTCAGAAATGTGCTCCACATTTGAAACATTTCGATCATCATTTTTCTTCATTTATCACAAGTAACAGAGCGTAACGCATTACATAGTCTGTAGATTTCATCTAAGGGACACACCATTAGTAGATGAGAGTTCTGCTCCGGTTTACTGTGAGTTACAGCTGCATGCCTGTACAATGTAACAGCCATCTGGTTATAGTTACGACGAAGCTTACCTGATGTAGGATCACACCAAGGTGTCTCCATCAGAACTTCGGAGAGCTCACTGGACAACTCTCCATCTATGGATCACTAAGTAACGTCCTTCATCGTTTCCGTACTAATTTCCAGTAGTTCTGAGCTAACATGATCGAAAAAGAAATCGATGCACAGATTCTTGGACAACATGTAATCTCACAGTTCGTTACTTACGTGGAAGCAGAAAGTCCAGTACAGGGTAGTAAAGATAGAAAAAAGATGTTTGACATTTACGTCGAAGTACAGACAAGAGTAAACTTTTGCTACAGGGCAGCTTGGAAAGCTACTCAAGGTAACTTTCCCTATAAAAATAGCAAGGATAAAGTAGTTTGTCTGCAAAATGTTATACTCAGGAAACTAGGTCATACCATGTAAAAGACCTCTGGGTATTGTTAAACTGCCATGACCAGATCCTATTTATTTTACAGATTCCTTCTTACAGATGAAAATCAGTGTCATGTGCTTCTGTGACTCCTCTCTCACATTCTCATCGACCTCATATGAAGTCATATATCAAGATGCTCATAAAAATAAAATTATTGAGGCCAAATTTTTAGAACATAACTGTCCCTTGTCTGCCACTAACAGAACGATCTCCTTAGTGATGAATAAATAATAATGGTGAATGCAAGAACTAAAAAATCATCGATCAATAACCAAATTCTGTTTATAATAACTTTCATAAACGCCAATATATATTTTTTAAAAAAATATGATACGTCAGAACTAGGCGTCTTAAGAGGCCTGTTATGAAAGGAGGAGCTTTATCCTATTGCCCGAATAGTCCTGATTCATAAATAGAATATTTTCTGCAAGTTTAAGTTGTTGTGTGCAAGTTGTTCTTTAAGAGCTTACACTGCGAAAAAATTGAAAGTGGAATTTAGATTTTTAAAATTTTCAGAAAACAACAAGCTTAATCTTGCTAAAATAATAATTTGTTTCTTGAATGAAACGTTCTGCAGGTTTCAAAAACTTTCGTAGCAGCTAATAAGGCTAGGTTTGTGCCGAGATATATTTATTTAAAGTCGAAAGTGTTATTTTCGCAGTATTCGCATTGAAATCAATGCAAATATCGTCGCTTTGACGGTCTATAAGTACTTTCCAGTGGATATTTTTTGTTCAAAATAAGCCAAAAAATTATATTGGCAGCTAATATATCTTGTATTCAAGTCATTTTCTCGCATCCACTATTTGTCAAGGTTATCGAACTTTTCTTCATATGCTTTCGGGTTTTTTTTGTAGTTGAAGATTCTTTCTTCACCCATTTAACTGAGCTCTAAACGAGTTGATTCTCCCCGAAGTCCTGCAATAGCCGTAGAGGGCGTTGCCATGCCGTTAGGAAGGGGACAACTTCCACCAAACAAATTTGGCACCAGTCTCCCAACCTCAGAGGGGTGAGAGGGTTGGAGGGTCGAAACAACGCCTAATATGGTTGACCGTGCGCTGAGCGTGCGGGACCACTATTGCTGTGCTATCCGCTTCTTGATGTTTCATTAAAGCCCATAAAACATTCGCAATCTTGACAGACGATAAATGGCATAAATAGATTAAAATTAAAAGCAAGCATGAAAGCGATAATCACCTCTCCTTCATAGGTTTGCATTTCCGAGTCGTACAAGAACAGGTGTTTTCTGCCCACCTTTGCGTAGCCATTGAGGCGGCTGACATTCTTCTCTCTGAATAAGTTTTTAGATCTTATCCGCGTAAAGATAGCCGAGATTTTAAAGCGATGGGACAAAAGGACAAAATGAACAAGAAGTAGACAAAGGGTTAGAAGTTGATCAGTGCCTTAGAGAAGTGCCATGCACTAGAATCAGACTTCAAGAGGCACCGCTAGAGCTGATTAAATGCATTGTTGGAGATTTCCTTTCAAGCGGCCAATGCAGCGGAACTGTTGGGGACGGCTCGCTGTTATGTGAATACCAAGTAGTTGAGAAAACTCGATCGGAATAGTTGCTCGTCTTTGCTTGTGCCACTCAGGACTTTTCTTGATTGGCAGTCACAATGCTGGATACCTCAAACTTGGGTAATTAAACCGTTTATATACATTTTATTTACGCAACAACGCAATGAGATTATAAATGTATGTACATTATACAATTGCACAATACGGAGGCGGGTGTGACGTCGTTAATGACATGTACACATGATAGCACTAAACATGCTACCGTACTCTTATGCTGCTCACTAAGGGAAGGATAAGTCATAAGAGGTTGGATACAATAGAATGTACATGTAAACTTTCGATACTGCAAAGTGGTGATAACAATGTGATGAGTATATGAGTGATTAGCTAATACTGATTTTGTAAGAATATTGCTATAATTATGAAAGAGTTAAGGTTTACATGCTCACAGGGCAAGATTGTCAATAGCGGTTGCAAGGATGATTCAGCAATAGGAATGAAGAATTGTTCGTTAGAGTGCCTGTGAGTGATCATGGAATTGTAATATGCATTAGAAGTGCAAGCTACAGATTTTAGTTAACATTATTAGCGCCTAGGTGGATTCGAAGGAGCTGTGAATGAAACGATTATGCGAGCTGTAGAATAGCTTACAATCAAGCCAATTGGATGATGAGCAAACATTCTGGCTTGCAGCGGCGTTACTATTAAGGCGTTAATTTAGCATGGTTCAAGAAGCTGTAAAAATGTGTAACTCGTGTTCCAGTACGATGAAACATAGGTACGCATCTAAAAGAATAGCAATTCACGAAGCTGTTCATATGCTTTTGGAGAAGGCGGTATTTGGCACAGGTCCAGCTTCTTTACCGAAAACATTCCTCGGCTACCGTTTCGAAATCCTTTCGAGCCCAAAGAGAAGCTGGCGGAAGGCGCAAACATCCTCGTGCCCTTTTTGTTATTGTGCGCATAATGCCCTTTTCATTTATTATTGTACGCGTAATGCCCTTTGGACAGTAAAAGTTAACAAAAGTACAGATCGTAAAAATAGATTTGCATAGCCGGACTGTTTATAGGGATCGAAGTTCCTTAGGATGGGATATAAATGTAAGGCACTCAGCACCGTCAAAACATTAAGAATACCGTTGCAATAGAGAGCGTTGTTTTTTCATTAGATGTTTTATTTGGTCGACTTGTCGACATGCATGCTAACTTTTACGTTGGTCTTTGTTGGCCTGAAGGTACATCAAAGTGTTTTCATCTACCGATCCCGGAGTGACTCCAAACTTGGTTGGCCAATTCGCTGAATCGAACCAGTTACTAATCCAGTAATACATGTTGCATTCTATCTCAAGCGAACCAGTCGCCGATCCAATACATGTTGTACTCTGTCTTGAAATCCGATGCTACAAGCACTCAACATTAGCAAGTGCAATGCATATATATCACTTGCTTCATCCATAACGGCCTCTGTTGTCAAATAACCCAAATATGTATTAGCAAAGTCCATTTGTCGCCGTCGAACATCAGAAATGTTCATTGGACCTCCACTTTTCAACCCCGTTGACATAAAGAAACATACTTCCAGATTGAGGATTTATTTCGTAGTTATATTAAGGATTTGTGTTGAATATCTTCCTAGTTTGAAAGATTCTGTTGGGGAGATGAACCATTTACTTTCCGTATTCGACACCTGACAACACCTTGCAATCACGATGATTTAGTAGAAGCATTTAGCGACCTTTTTATATACAGCGAAATTGAGTCAGTATTGAGTGATTTCACAGTTTACAGGCCATTTTTCTGGGCGCGGGGCGTGTGGCGGCGCAGTGGTCGGAGGTGCCTTGCAGCACACACATGGAATGGATCCTTGCCCTCATGGCCCATCAAGCCTTCCATCCCTGCGGGCTCGGCAAATTGGTACTACAGTTGCCAGGAGGATAGCAGCACTGGCTCAATATATCGGTAGGCCACCGCAAGGCGTTGTAAAGGCCAGATTGATTTGCATTCAGTCACATCCAAGCGATGCTTAATGAAGTTGAATGTATGGCGCATCCCTCAGGGATTGGTCAACGCCATGATCTCTATTCCTAATCCTTTTATAGGCCTTTTTTTAATGAAAATATGTCGCAGTCTGTTACGTGTATTCGAATCGAATGCAATAGAAAAAGAAAGTTTGAGAAGAAGCAAAGTGGTAAATTTTGAGGCGCGTCAACGATTAAAACCATTTGGAGGTATAAACGAAGCGTTCTGATGCGTTTCGTCAGACTTCTTTGTATCAGTACCGACGTCAAAATGGAACTAATAAAGTGTTTTCATAAACAGAGTCGCAACCATCTCGTGCATCTTCGTGCATTAGTGCTCTGGCTCAAACTCATCACTGGAGGTCGGTTCGATTCCAAACATGGGATCAAATCAGTGTCTGTATCCATTTTATAGGATTGAGAGTGAGAGTGGAAAAAAAACCGTATCATGTATAGAGAGTGATGAGCCTATGTGCGAATGCGAGGTCGGGTTTATGTGGATGTAAGCTGCAAATAATTTTGATGAAAACCTTGCAATCAAGTGATTGGCAACTGCACGAGAAAGTGATCCGGTTTGTCTCCAACAAATAGTCATCACGTCAGCCTCATATGGACAGAAAAGCTACGAAATAGAATATCTAGACCCTACGACAAAGTTCATCTTGGTCTATCCATGGCTGCCTTTTCGCCAAAAACGACAGAAAAAAGAGTGTTCTAGGAGAAGTATGGTACACTTTGTGTCAAATGCACTAACAAATCTACAGAGCGCTTTTAACACTGGAAGAGAGCCAAGGACGAAAGAATGGGTTAATATTGCTGACCATAAATTATTAGCGAGGGTTTATATGATGCAAGTAATCTTACCAATAAAAAAGGGTGGGATTCTTTGCGCAATGTTGGTAATCACAAAAACATGTTAGGGATTTGTGCGACTGGGCTGAAAGTAAAATTTGATAGGCTTCTTTTTTAGAAACAAGATACATTTCGTTTAACTTCTCATTTGCTAGCTTTTTTTTTACTACAGTCTACTATCTCAGATACAACCACAATGATGTTTGCATATCTGCAAAACGTGAACAGTAGGCCAGATTCGAACCAGCGAATACCTTTTCCGGAGACTCACGGGTTTGCCGCTACACAACTGAGACCCCAAAGCACATGTAGATCAAATGTTAACTATCTTTTCAAGCATAGCCAAAAAAATATTATACTACGAAGAGAACTAAACGAAAAAAAAAGAAGCCAGACATTTCGACATCTACGCCGCAACTAGCGACCTCTACTTGGAAGACTGATCAAACCGTGATGAATCTTCATAAAAACAAATCGGCTAAACCAGCAGGGCCTTGTGACCGTTATTTCAACCTTCGTTTAATCTGTTTTCCCTAACACCGTAAATAAACATGAAGAATGACTACTTACGTGTCGTACTCCCAGCTGAGGTATAACGTGTGGTCCGACAATATTAACTTCTCACAGCACGTCAGCGGCGATCGAAGTTGTATGGATTGAGCCGATAACTTAGCCAGCTCATCGATCGCTTGGTAGATCGTTGGCGATCTGAATGGGACTTTTGGTCCTTCTCAACATAATATAGTCACTTTTTATTTACTGACTGCTTATTTTCATGGCAGCGTTTGATGTGAAATACAACCACAATGTCTGCGGCGGGGATCAAACACGCCATCACCCTTTGCGGAGGCTAACGTGTACACCACCACACGATAGGGATTATTCGTTTCGCCTTTCTCTCAGCTAGTTTACTATCTACCAGTGCCATCAGCAATCACCGGTCAACGAGATTTATCTGGAGAGCACAAATCGGTAGTGAACCCAGCTAAGCTGAGGCTGTAGTTGAAATAGCAATATTAAGCTTCTATTTATTGCCTACTGCAATTTTTCATGCCAAAGTTTGATGTGAAATATAATCACAGTGATTGCTGAGATATATACAAAACTCCGGAGTGCTAGTGTCTGTAATGGAGATTGAACACGCTTACTAAATTTTCAGGTGGCTAAGGCGTGTCCACCATCACACTATGCGAGTCCTCCGTTCTGAATTCCTCTCTGTTGTGTTTTAATTTATCTATTTTCAAAATATTAAAATGACCTGCAGTGATGATTTTGTGTGTTTTGTCAAACTTTTGTTGATTCTACTACAAAATTCCACTCCATGTGCCCACCACAGTTGTGCAAGAAGAACGATGAGGAAGAAAAAGGATGCAAGAAGAAGGAAATAAATCCACACAAATCACGAAACAGGAAACAAGCCCGTACTGTTAACCACAGTACTTCCGATGCGTTGGTGAACACTTTCAATGTATGGCTTTAATTTATTTCCTTGTTTAACTTGTTTGGTGAAAGCTGGTCTTTAAGATAACTTATTTTAGCATAGTTTATGTTCTTCCTAGCCGAATTATGTAAACGGCTCTCCTCAGGAATCTATTTGGAACGAGAACCTTGAGTTTGGAAACTGATCTCGCTCACAGGACCAATCGATTTAAACTTGCTTATAGTTAAGGATGGCGATGGAGAAAGAAATTTTTGCCACGAAACGTGAGGTGACTACAGAAAATTTTGTAAATAATAGCACTTTTTGGCCAATTTAATAAGAGACTCTTTCGAATAGGTTGCAAAATAACTGGGCTGAGTAATACTACAACCATCCAGTGCTTATAGGTTGATTAAAAGACTGGTTCCAGAGAAGGCTGTTAAAGAAATAGGAACTGGAACATAGATCGGTTTGCCGTTTATTAGGCGAACTCGTAGTTAGTTTTCAGGCGATTTCTATGATTTCTAGCTTCTTGGGCACAAAAAAAAGGAAAAAGAAAGCTAAATGTTGAATGCTATAACTTACTGTAGCATCTTGATTCTCATAGGATCGAGTCTGACTAGTGTCGTTCCAAGGATAGGACGTAAGTCTATAGCGACCTCCATATGACCAGTAAGCTACAATGAATGCCAGAAACCGGAGTGCTCATGCATTCCTTACTAACGCTTTGCACATACACTATACTAAACAAACGCCTCTCTCTGTTGTTTGGACTTCCTCGCCAGATGGCTTCCCGACGCCGGTGCTTATCGTCGACACGCAAATTCCACTCAGAGATAGCTACCGTACACCGACGACAATCCACAATTGGATATGCATTGAAGATGGCAGATGATCATGCATCGAGAATAGGTTTGATTCACCCATCATGATATTGGATGGTTCCCGAAGAATGAACCATTTCAAATAGATTTTCCGAAAAGCGACTTCTCAGAACATTCATAGATGTTACAAAAATAAAAAAAACGCTTGGAGAATACTGGGTAATCTATATTTTTTTAGGCAATTAAGCAAACGCAAGGTTGATGAAAACTCTGCCAATGTTCGGCGTCTTCGTCTTCCTCTGAGCCGATTCGGGTCGATGGTCCACAATCCTTCGTCCTCGCGACGCGTATCATCGTAGCCGTATCTACTAGAATTTTTTGGAGTGGAGTACTGTTTGATAAAAGTATTAAAGGGAAAATATTGATTTTAGTTACCCTGAGAAAAGCCGGTTCTTGCCATAATGAATATCACAGAGACTGTTGCAGTTAATAAGGGTATTAACACATCACTCATTTGGTGTGGATTTCAAACTGCACGTATTGGGTTAAATGCATAGCAACTTCTCCAAGAAAAATAGACGTACTTCCATAATCACCAAGAATGGGACATGCTCATAAACTTTTTAAGGAATTTTATTGTTATTCTCGAGTTATTTGGAAAGATTTAGCGTCATCTTATCGTTATCATTCACGATGTATGTTGTCCATCAGTTTCCACACTTTTTACCGTAATCTTTTGAAAGAGTGGTAAGTCCTTGTTTGAAAGTAGCATAAAATGACCCGTTCTCCGTTGAGCTAACACCCTTCAACTATAGTGTCATTCATAGAAATGAGTGGCATGATTGGCTCTCATTGGCAATGTACAGCTTTAGATAAAAGCGCTTAGCAGTTCGGAGTCTTTTATATTCCTGCCTATCTGAAAGCATCAGAATGATCCTGAAAGTTGAATTTGAAACGCTTAAATCGAACATATCGAGTAGCACGAGCTGATAGTGATTTTTGGGATCCTACCACTCCAGGAATAGAAAAAGCCCCACACTTTTGCTGTGAAGGCTTTGACCTTCGTTGCCTTCGAGAACATTATTGTATTCAAGTCTTTGAGCTCTGACTCAAAATAAGTTCGCACAGCTGGGTTTCCAGGAGAAGATGTTGTAATCCTTTCCAAGTCAGGAAATCTTGATGAACATTCGCTGTATATCAGAGGTATATCATTCGCCCAGAAATCCACAAACGCCACCCAAAAACAATCTTTAGCCGTGAGGAAACGATAAACCATTGAGACGGGTTTGATCCAAATTGCAAATGGTTGCTTCTGTGTGTCAGAGATTGTGTAGAACGTGATATGTGGTGTCCATAGATCAAAAGGTCTATGTTTGGTTTGGTAGAGTTGCAACTGAAGTATAAATTTTCTCGATGAAAAATAACTGCTAAGACTCTACGGAAGAAGGACTGCACCACTCTTCTTCCCGGTAATGGATGTTTTTCTATAAATGTTTGATCTCCTTCGGCTAACAAGATTGTAGCCCACCAATGCTTTCCAACGTGTGGTAGATTTCCTCACATCCACACAATGACTCCATAAAATAGGTAGGTGCCTAGATTTTCTCGGATTATTCATTTTCCAGTGGTCTTCCAGCTTTACCATGCTTTTCCGCCTTTTGCGGAGTTTTCGAATGGTTAATTCTAAAAATATATCTTTCTTTCTCAGTGGGTGGCACGTAATAAACGGCTTTGAAGAAGGCGATTCTGCTAGAACGTCAGCTTTAACGGAATAACGAATAAAGTAACACCTCGTGTTTGCTCAACAAGAATATCGAGAACTATTTGATCAATGCCGAGGCTGATAGAAAGTCGGTCTTGGAAAATACATCTGAGAGATTTTCATCAGTGAACACCAAGCTGGTCCGTTATCATAGAGATCAATGTTGACAGGCGCATCCAGAAACTTCTGAAATGAAACATCAGCTGACAAATTTGACATTTGGATCACTTCGTTTATCTTTCGCATTCTATATTTCCTTTTCTGGATTTCTCTATAGTATCCAGATTGTAGTCCGTTACTCGAAAACTCTCTTTGTGATGGTATACTATTTTATAGCAACAACTAGTTTGTGGAAAATAACTAGCAAAAAAGTGTTATACCCCCAACTAGCAACCTAACAGCGCTGATTTTAGAAAACTTGTCGATCTTACATGTGCATAAGCTGGAGTACCGTGACAGTCTCTCCAGAGGTTTAGTGGCTGGCCGTGGATGTTTGATGATCTTGACAGTTCCCAGGACTCTCTGTTAAATCTATGTTAATGTTAATCTCAGCATTGGAATATGAATGCGTCGTTTACTTGTTCAGCAATCGCGAGGTTGTTAAACACTTATGACTCATCATATGCGATTGTTATCAGCTGTTCTAACCTTCCTCATTGGAAGTCACGTAAAAAGCGGCTCTGAAGAAGGTGATATTGCCGAAACGCCAGCTACTGTTGTATTATATTGTGTGTTTTTCTACGAAAATAAATGTATGCGGTTTAACAACTTCGCGATAGCTGAACAAGATCTTGACAGTGTGGAACTGCGATGGTCGTTAGAAAGTTTTTATACGGAATGTAAAAAATTTTCCACTGCATCAGAAAGAAGCAATAAACCGTCAGTCGTCCGCGGAAAGGTATGTGACCGCTCTTAATCCGTGTTTAACCCCTGTCTTTCATTTGGGGCCGCATCACGCAACATGGCGAGTAATCAAAGCAAGGTTGCGCTCATATATGCGAGTGAAAACGAAAGAACGTAAATAGATATGAAAATAATTCAAAACAACAGAACTCTCTTCAGTACATCGGCTCAAACACTATCAGCTGTGAGCATTCGATTTATTTGAATTAAGTAGATCTTTCAACGAAACGTTTATAGAATACAGGAAACCAGTAAACTCACAAAGGGTGAAGCATCTGGCGTTGATTAATCCCTTATGCATCATATGTTCGACCCCATTCCAAAGCATCCTCGAGATGACTGAATGCGTGTTTATCCTATAAAGTGACTTGCAAGCGTTACAGCTCTAGAAAGTTAGCGATTTTACTGCTAACTAATTTCTTACTGATTACTTTTTTAATGGCAGGGTATATTGTGAAATATAACTTCAACGATGCTGAGATATTAGCAAAACACCGGACTGCAGGTGACTGCTGTGGGGAACGAACTCGTTATTGTACATTCCGGGGAGTAACGCGTTCACCACCACACCATGCGGGTCCTTCGTTTCGTCTGTCTCTCAGGTAGTTCTATCGATCTCTGTTATCAGCAATCACCCGTCAACGGGATTGATCTGGGAAGCCCACATCGGCATTGAAGCCAGTTAAGCTGGGGCTGTAGTTATAATCACAGTGTTAACTTATTACTATCTGCCTACTCTTTTTTACTTACTGTAAACACCTACATGTAACACCCTGCCATGAAAAATTGTAATAGGCGGTAAATAAACGGTTAAAACTAAAAGAAGTATTTCCATTGGGCCGCGCTATAGATTGTAGTCCTACAGCTATCTAATGACCCCTCGATCGAAGAAATTCAGTCAAGTAGCGTTCGAAACTGGTCTGCAGAAAGATGAGCCCGTTTCTTGTTTATGGTAAGGGTTTAAGTATAGCGAATTAATATGCCGGCGCCCCATAAACTACGCCGCAGGTGGTAGTGGTGTGCAAGTGCTGCGCAATCATAATAGCAGTAACCCATCACCGTCAAATGTCACCATATGTACCCGATGTGATCATTATGTCATTCTTGAGCGACATTCTCTCGTTTTGCATTCATTCTTCGAAAAACACTCCTTGAACTTTTGTTTTGTTTCTTTCCTTTTGTAAGGTCTGATTGCACAGGGATTCAATTAAACTTCAATAATACTAAGATGACCTAACAACTTTGTAACTATTTCGGATTTCACATATGTCGCTTAGATCCCATCACTTCTCACATTCGGGCTAAGGCTCATTGCCTTGCATCCGTCACCCAGGATGACCTTCAGATTTTATTTGTGGGGAGATTAGTGATTTTGCTTTCTTCTCCATTGTCTTCAAATGCTGCTCGTGTTGACTTTTCTTGGAATTATGAAAGAACCTACCTAGACAGCTATTGAGTCTTGGCTAGCCGTTAGCTTTCAGAGACACCTCTTTCGAGACCAGTTTTATAGAACATCGACGGAAAGACGACACCATCGCTTGCCACATGGCATAGTTGAACAAGAAATCTGCGTTTATTGCACAGCAATTCTAACCACTGCGCTTCACTTGATTCAATGCATATAAAATAATATTTCCAGTTTATAACAGGTTTCTTGCTAGTTTTCTATATCTGATTTCGTCACTGAACCGTAGTTGATTATTCATTGTTGTGAAATTTCAAGTCCAAAGCAATTCTCGTAAGTTTTTTTCGCTATTCAATAAGAGCAGCATCGCCGAAATTGGTGGAAAATGACTAGTTCTATGGAAAAATTGGCCACAATACGACTCAAAACTGAGACATAGTTTTTCCGAATGACCAGATTGACCAATGACCTGAACACTTCGACGACTTTTTGATTTATCGATTTCGTCCATCTACTTGATTAGTGGAATCCTTAAGACGCTAATTACAATGGTGCTCACATATCAACAATTTTGAACGCCAGGCCTGATCGAACCTCGTTTAACGTTTCTGGGGTTTCACCTACTTCGCACGACACCACTGAGGCCTTTGTCTTGGATTTCTTCCAGCAAAATTTCCATCTATCACTACCATCAGCAGTGACCTTACAAAGGGATTGATCTGATGAGCACAAATAGGCATTGAACGTCCTTAGGCTGAACATGCAGTCGAAATCACAATGTTGGCTTTTTCATTTAGTGCCTCTCATTAATTTTCGATCTGGCTCCAGGTCCAAATTTTGCGATTGTCTCAGCACCATTGGAGTTGCATTTCAGATCAAACCTTACCCTAAAAAAACAATAATAGCCAGAAAATGAAAAGGTCAACGGTAATTGCTCTTCATAAAGCTAATTTTTTTTTGCCAAGTTTATTTTCGGATGGACGTCCTTTCGAATGAAATACTACTTTGTTATCTCAACTTTGATCTCATTATATCATATTATTATTGTTGTGACTTTAACTTTCCATTATGCTAATGTTAGTTTCCAACCCTTGTAACTTCTGTTATCATTAAAAAGGAGGGCATATATGACTTTTGGGACCACTAATAGTCAGCAGATATTTGGTGTTTCGATTACCACTTATTATAGAAGTTCTAAAATAAGGCCAAAGAACGGATAGCACAATGGTGATGATGTCCTTCATTACGAGCACAGTGTTAGTTCTATTCTGCTCCGGGCCATCCAAGTCCCTCATCCCTCCAGAGTCGGAAAATTGGCACCGGACTTGTCCGGAAAATCACTCTCTGCAATCCAATTGAGAACGCTCCAGCTCGGCTAACTCAGGACCCCAGGGAGAATTGGTCGACCAGCATTCCATGACATTTAGGATGAAATGAAAATCCTCAAGCAGCAAACGAAGCCACACGTTAAAGTTGGAAGATCTTCGTAGATAAGGGGTGCAAGGAAACGAATTGAATGGGAGAATTGCTGAGATCCTCACAGTGAATGTGAAGACGGGTCATATAAAATAAATAGACTAAAAGTTTTTAAAAAATGAGGCCTGTAATTGCGAAAATTCATCGCTGATATGGAAACCCTTAAATGTTCATTGAAGAATTACTGGCCCGTGGATTTCTAGTGGATTCTGGTAAGAGACCTATTCCACACCGAAGCTTTTTTCGAAGGCACATATTTCTTCGATTATGGAAAACCTTTCTAATCGAAATTAAAAGCGCTAAAATCTATGAATTTTCAGCAACAAGATGCAGTTTGTCTCACTGTTTTATCAATACAGAAGAAGCAAGGCTTACTCTGTCAACCGCTCTGTTGAACGTAATTTCAACAGAATAGTTAGAAATTTTATCACCAGGTAAGGGGCTTAAAAATGGGCAGTCAGTTACACAGAGATTAGTCGATGCACTAGATGAGGCTTAGCTACATTTTTCGATTTCTACGTTAGAATTCTTGTAAGTTTCGGGATTGTGCGATGTTGGCGAAGCTGAAGATTAGTATCTTCCTCCTCATCCTTTGGTTTCCTTTTGAATGAACATTATTTCATTCAAGAGGAAACCAAAAGTGACTATTGCAAAGGGGAATAGGAAGGAAATCTTGTCAAAATTTGTTAAACTCACGGTTCATTGTGTGATCCCTTTCACTAACGGACCCCTAAATTTCTCTAGGTCTCTTTGAATTGGCTCCTGTTTTCAAGTGTTTTCTCAAGAAGACCGGTTTCACAGCCGTACCTATGACGCCACTGAATTTCCAAACCATCTCAGAACCTCTCAGACTTTCTTGACAGTGAGACTTACGCTATTGCTAGTTCTGAAGCCACCTTCAATCGTGCATATTTGCAGACAATAAAGTTCAAATCTAAGGAACCATGTAGTTGAAACTCTACCGTCAGATGTCGTGTATATCGAAATAGCAAGAGAAAGGTGTTAGTACGTGTAACTTGAAGAACTGGAGTAGTTCCTCTAGAAGCAGCTTCTCCCTTAACAAATAATCGACGTCGTGACCTCACATGGAATGACATTAACGTGAAAGTATGTGATTGACGTTTTAATTTTGAGCCATTGTTTCTTAGTTCATATCGAAGCCTATGAATTTAGATAAACTCTTAGAAACGATAGATTTTTACCTATAGGATAGAAGTTACCTCTTCCTTCGGTATTAAATTCCTACCGATATTAAATTCAATATTAAATGCCTTTCGTTAAGGACTAATTTTATTAAAGTAAACATAATAATCCAATAGATTATTTGTACATTAGTACCTTATCAACTGAGCTGAATGGTCTACGGAAGTATTGAGTTTTGAATTTTGGAACAAACGGAGTATACTCCGTGCTCTTTTTTGCGTTAAGGCTCAGATTTTGAGAACGGAAACAAATGAACAGGAAGGATTTTGTCAGGAAGACATGCTAGCGGCCCTGTGTTTTTCCTGCTAGTGCGTTTATCTGGAAATTGCTAAAAATTTAGTTTTTATTCTTAATTTTTCAAACAATTCAATTCTAAACGAACGTAGACTTAAAAGGATATTTTGTAGAAACTGTTTGTGTCTTCAAGGCCAAGGTGAAATCTTTTCTGCAATGCTATAGAGTTCTAAAGTCCTTCAGGTCTCCATTAATAGGGAAATTTTCGTTATTTGTGGAGCAAAGCGTCTCTGCACGAATATCTTTGGAAACGTTATGTCACTCTGAACTCTTCATTTTTTTGTCACTTAGAATCCGAAGATGGAATGAGAACTTTTCGTTGTGGTGATTGCCTCTGAACAGGTGATAATCTCTTGGCAAAACTAACGTTGTCAGTAGCAGACATACTAAATAGATCCTATGTAAAACACTTTACCTAATGTCAACCTTTTATTTTCTGCCTAGTATAATTTTTCACGGCAGAGTATGTTGTGAATTACAATCACAACGATCCTGAGATATCCAAAAAACTTGGACCCTGGGTCAGGTCGAACCACTATTTCATTTTCCGAGGACTCGCGCATTACACACTGCCCTTAGGTCTCGTTTCCTACTTTACAGTTTGCTCACTTCCGTTAGAGCTGCTTTCCATTTGTCAATAGTAATGAGAATTCCGCCGTTTTGAGCTATTTGTTGGCGCTCCACGACTACTTCTCAGGAAAAAAACAGAATGATACTGTAACACAAAATGAAACTGTAGCCGAGAAATGAATGACAATTATGATTCCGATTTAAAAATTCAGTGGCTATACATTGTGACTCATTGGCGAAAGCGCTGAAAGTCACATTCCGTAGAGGAATGACGCTAAACTCCAAAAAAACCTTGAAGACAGCTGTCTACCGAAAGATCGTTAGCGCTAGTGACAATGATGAACACTTGGAAAAAGTTTCTGCTTTTACGTCAACTGAAGCTATTCGGCTTATTATTACGAATAAATCCAATCATTCTGAATCTGAAATTCGACTTCCAATTCAACCCGCCTCTACACTGCTACGCATAAACATTTGTTAGTGTTTACATCAAATCTGTAAGAAATAATGAATTATGATAGTCAAATGGTCCGCCCTCGTGTATCATCGGGACCCAGAACTTTTCCTTTTTTCGTCCTGTAAATATCATCTGCGGATTTGTTTTTATGTAAATGTTATCTACAGAATTGATTTGGTTTGGTTCGTGTGTTTTTTTGATTACTATGTGCTTGATGATTTGCTACTTTCTCTCATTAATACGGTGGTGAATCCTGGTTCAGCGTGATTTTCTCTCGAGACCCAAAATATTCGTTCTAAGGAGTTTTCAATGAAATATTGATAAATCAGATACGAAACTCGATGTCGAACTAACGGGACTATCGGAGGCAACAAAATCCAACGCAGTTCGTCGGCACGAACTTTCGTTTTGACAAAATATTGGCTTGAACAGTTTGCTTTTTTCTTTTGTTGGTATGCTTTTAGTCATCTGTTGTTGATATCTATAATATCGTCGATCGTTGATGATTCAATGGCTAACGAAATCAACTCAAATGTAACCAACGATGATTTCTATATGATAGTGTTACGGTGACTGACATACCGCATTCGTTAGCTATTTTTAGCACATTTAGTATTCTTAGAGATGATGATCTGAAACATCATGGCAATGCAAAAAATCAAAGTGCAATTAGATAAAACAACCGGTCTTTCGAAAAGAAAACACAGACGGAATTCTTCTTCCATGTGTTCATAACTTGGAATTGTCCAAGATGCAGTAGTTGTAAGATTTCTCACCACAACTTTCTGGTGTACTTCTGAATGGGTGGCAGTTCTGAGTAATTACTTCGCAGCTGAGATTACTAGAGAAATTTCACCTGCCATGGAATGGGGACAGAGTCATTTCGAAAAACGATCGACTGACCTAGTAATGAAGAAGATTGGTATAAAAACGTTCAATTGTGAAGGAGGAATTATTCTCATGAACCAATTTCACTTAGAAAAATGGCAAGCAACCAACATCTTCGTGAAGGGTATTGCTCTTAATTGTTAACTCGTTTACATAATTATTCGCACTTTGCTCTTAACTACCTTTCTATTCGTTCACCTAGCGTTCTTTTTCCAGTTTTGCTTTTACCCACCTTATTCAGTATATCTAAGAATTTTTAGATGAAAATGGGTGTGTGAGGAGGCCTTTAAAACACTCCAGTGTTATATTTAGTCCCATAGTGAGGACTATACGCGCGTGGTGCAGTTGTCAGAGGCGCCCTGCAACACTCACGTGGAATCGATCCCGTGCTCATGGCCCACCAAGCCTTCCATCCCTCCGTGTTCAGGAAATTGGTATAAGACTTGTCTGGGAGGATAGCAGCACTGTTTCCCTACATCGGTAGGCCACCGCGAGTTATTATAAGAGCCAGATATGCATTCAATCACCTCTGACGATGCTTAATGAAGTCGAATTCATGGTGCACCCCTCAGGGATTGATTAACGCCGAGAGCTTTATCCTTTTTTGAGTATTGAGTCATAAAAACTTTTGTCATAGTTTTTGTACTATTAAGTTAAACACGATCTGTCATATTATCAATGAATGATCGATCTGTCGACTAATCGTGGGAATCGCTGTTGTTCTGGAAGAGTCCAACACGCAAGACTGCGAACCACCCTCCAAAGTAAACAGGCTGGTAACTATGGTGACGGCTTAGAAACCTCCCAGCACAGCTATCTTTGGGTTCCAAGAAAGATCATTATCGCCTAGAATTGGCCATATCAGTGGGAAAAGAGGACGACAGTGCTTCAAGCCCCAAGAACACTCGCGATCGTGACCGACAGTGACACTATAACGAATCCATTGGGAAAATTGTTGGGTTGTGATCTGCACCACATTGATACGGCGTCACTTAAGGATTTATTTGGCAAGCATGTAAGTTATGTGTAGCGTTCTAGGGAATAGTTAGAATAATGGTGTGAGAAAACAACCGCATTGCAACCCTTCCGTTTCTTACTTGTAACAATGCTGCATCTTTCGTTGCTACAGTAAGCGCACAATCGATTCGTAAAACAAGTGTTCACCATGTTGTCTAGTTAAACAAGAGTTTTTCGAATTTCTTTTATCTCATCGAAGCTAACAATTTTTTATTGGATCTGCATAGTTTTTTGTGAAGACTATTTATCGTGGCTGGGAAGCGTTTTCCTGGGTGTCGTACTGCGATGTTCAGCGGGGGGAATCGTCCCCCACCCGCTGGGTCTCCCAAGCTGGGTGGGAGTCCGGCGTGGCAGACTTTAGCAAAGCAGACCTCGGGATTCCAGGGAACCACAATGGTTTAACCAGCGAATCTCTGAAAAGTGGTGATTATGCTGGAGTGCGCACAACTAATGATGACGGACCGTTCAAATATCAAGTAAGTAGTACAATTTCACTATACTTCGTTGTACTACAAATCTTCGTATTGTGTACATACGTGTGTTTGAGCATGTGCACGCGTGTGCATGTATATGAGTATGCCTGTGTTTGAATTCCTGGGGAAGAGAAACCTCAGTAATGATTAACAGGCATCAATTAGAGATGTCATACAAGAAATCCACATTTCCAATGGAGCATAACCCTCTAAACAGAAATCACGGATAATTCGAGTAAAGGCCACTAATAAATTACTTCGTCACGCATTCATCTATCAGCAGAGAGAACCTGTACATCATTGCAAGGAACCGAGCCGTTCGATGTACTCGAGTGCTGGGTGATAGCTTTGCTAATTCGCATTCTCGAAAGTTTATTGTGGTTCAAGGGATGGAAGATTTTTATTCTCTGATGATTAAGACCTGTCATTATAACAAAGCGAAACCTAAGGCGCCGGTGGATATTCGAATCTTCGGAGGTTTTGAGTAATTGAACACTTTGAAATCCTCAACAGCGATCCGAAGTGGTGGCAAGTTTTGAAATGGCTGAACAATGAGTGTGAAATCTTCCCACAGTTTTTTATGGAATCGAAGCATTTTCTGTTGGCGATGCAGATGTATGAATGTGATTTCACGTGTCATTACACTTCTGATCATGCGATCATTCTATTTGTGTTTATATCGAAGTGACTAATAGAATACGATCTTTCGAGTGTTTTCATTGTTCGAGGCCTTTCTATCCATCAACGAAAAAAAACACTAAGAAAAGGAAGTAGTCGGAATTTCTACCAAAGTTTTAGTTGCTACTGCTGTGATACTGCATTGAAGATGAACGTGAAGAAGGCAATGAAAATTTGATTTTGAGTAAATTTTTGAAAGTTTTGGTGGAACAGCGTAGCTTAAAGGTAAAATAGTAACTTACTTCAAGAAGTGAGATTTCTCTAGAGAGTCTGCGGTTTTACAGGAAAAGCTTTAAAACTTTTGTCTTCTTACAAATTTCTCTAAAAATTGACCTACACCAAGACAATTTCAGATGTGCTGGAGGAAAGTACTGTAGGAGCTTTTTTCTATGTGTTAAAATTTTTTTTCATATAGCATGAAAACCTGACCAATTCATCTCCGAGATCTCTGGTGCGTGAGCTTATTTCCTAAAAAGTTCTGGATGTAGATATTTTTCCAATCGCCTTGCTAATATTTCTAAATTTTTCTTGTCATTCAGTCTCTATTGCAAAATTAAATCACTTCAGATATTCTTCTAAACGGTGGAAGTCCAGTCGTAATTGTTGTTTTATTTCCCAATTTTAAAGCGAAGAGATCGTATACTGTATTTGTTTTTCCTTCCATGGCTTTAAAAATGTCATCATCGAAGTGACTATTTTAGATGGCGGTAGAATTTTTTATTAAGCAACCACAACGATTCTGATTTTTCGTTGTGTCCGGAATTCTTCGATAAGTAGAGTACTGGTGCACTTTAGGACTTGATAAAGCTGTAGAGAAAAAACGTTGCCTTATCGTTATAAGGACATATAGCATTTTCTTAAAATATTTTTCGTATTCATTTTAAAACCAGGAATCAGAAAATATGAGAAGTTAATCAAGCTTGTTATATTTTCAAGTTCACTATCACTACAAGTTTTCCGTAAGTTGAAGCTTAGTAAGTATAAGTTAATTACAAGTATACCTACTTAAAGTAAACAACAAAGGATAAAATCCTGGACATTGATCAATCCCTAAGGGATGCGCCATGCATTCGACTTCATTAAGTATCGTTGGAGGTGATTGAATGCATATCTGGCTTTTACAGTGACTCGTGGTGACCTGCCGATGTATCGAGCCGGTGCTGCTATCCTCCCAGACAGATCTAGTACCAATTTGCCGACCTCAGAAGAATGGAAAGTTTGGTGGGCCATGGGCGCTTGGATCGATATCATGTGTGTGTTGCAGGGCGCCTCCGACCACTGCACCACACGCACCCGCCTACTGAAAGTAGAGAGGCTGTCGCCGCGAATATGAACGAATTTTCGATGTGTGATATCGCGCATGGTGTGATTCAACAGACATGCGCATAAGAACTTTTCATCCGAAAAACGAAAGAAAATCTATTTTGGTAATAACCAGCTGAAGCGTTTCCCGTATTTCCAAAATCTATGCAATCATCCACAACTCGTGACGGATTTGTTGTCTTCTACTGGCGGAGTGCCGTCTATCGGCTTAGATCGCACGACGGATTTGGGGATGCAAGCGGAATGCGTTTCTTAATGGAATTAATCAAAAGTGAAAATGCTACATAGTATCCATTAAACAATGACAAAACTTTAGACGATAAAGCGTTCGCCGTTGATCCGCTCTTGTGGATGCGCGGTGCATTCAACTGCATTCAAAAAGTATATTTGGCCTATACAGTGACTCCTGCGCAGCTTGCCGATGTATCGAGCTAGTTCTGCTATCCCAGACAAGTCTGACAACAATGCACCGACCCACGAAAGATGGGAGGCCGTGATCCGTGGGTATGGGTTCGAAATAAGGACTGTGTTTCTATTGCAAGTCATCTCTAACGACTACACTAAGCGAGTCCGTTCACCGCTTATCTCAGGGAAACAAATGTAGAGCAGATCTGGATTTTCTAACTCTTATTCGTCTATCAACTGCACTGTAATCACTGTAATCCCTAAGTGTTAAATTAGTGTTGAACTATTTGTCCACTCTGAAGCTACCTCTATGACGAAGATGAAATTACAAAGCATTCAGCCTTGGTCTATCCCTGAGCGATATGCCGAGCTTCTGATTCTATGAACACATTACCCCTGGTGCTGGTTTTTTTGTAGCTAACAATAATTTCTCGATCATTAAAGTATTTCAGGAGTTCAGAACTTTGTACATATATAGAGCAGGTTTTGCTCTATCGTCTTCCTATTATTATGCATGATTTTTATACAGCTTCGCTTCAGTGTCACATATGTTTAGAATTAAGGCTTTTACAAAACTGGTGACGAAACCCATATTTTTAAAATGTCCAGCGCAAGAACGGCAGCTGCAAACATAAATAATACATTGAGAAACACCATCGTGTCCTGTTAGATGATATCCCGCTCGCTGTTTGTTTGCTTTCGTACCCGAAATACGCTCTATGAAGTAATAAAGCCTTGGAAGAATCCAGAAACTTCATCTTTTATCCTTAAATTTTATTTTGGTGTAATAAGACCGCTTGTAATTCTCAGGAGTAAGGAAGGTGAAATCCGCCAAAACATCGACTCACGTGAATAAATAGTGTAATAACAATCCTGTGTCTGCTTATCAAGAAAACAGTAAATTAAAGATCACTTGTATCTTCTAGGCAAAGATCTTTGGATCTAATCTAATCCCTAATGCTCCTTATTCGAACTAATCAAGTGTAATTTGTGCTGATATGTTGATATATTGATTTGAAACGGCCATTATTTCCGCGCTAAATGAGTTGCATCGAATTCATGCCGGCAGTTATATGCTGGGAATTGAAGAGATGATTGAATGCATATCAGACCTATATAATGACTTAGGCCGCTTATCGATATATCATTTGACTGTTTTTGTCTCCAAAGACACCTTTAGCAGCAATCAGCCGATCCGCAAGGAATGAATGGGTAGCTTGGTCTGACGGGTGCGCGGGATCGAATGAAGGACTAGGTGTCTATTGCCCAGATCCTCTAACTATTGCACAACACTAGTTCCGAATAATTTCATTTGGAATGAAATATCGGATAAATGGACGCGAAGTCCTGAGGGAATGGAAAACTTTGAACTCGTCCGATTTTTGACGAAACGATGTTTGCAGCCGAACATTCATAAATCATCTCAATGGTGTTTATGGAGTCACTTGTACGACGTGGAAATTCTAAACGATGCCTCACAAAAACGAATTGCTTCGAGAAACGTTCTTCTTCACTAAGGTGGCAGTTTAATGAGGAATATTTTTCAAATTGGTTGTAACATAACCTCGATAGTAGTAATCAATACTTTGTTGGATTGCTAATCTAAAACAAGGTTGACAAAGATGTTTATTCGGCTAAGGTTTCGACGCCTTCGTCTTCAGCAGAGTCAGTGATCCGAGCTGATGGTCATCTTTATCAACCTCGACCTGACTCAACAATCCATGAAGGTATCAGTGAAGGGTGGTCTACTGCATCAGGTCTGTGAAATGTATTCATCATGGTAGATTCACAACAATAATCTGTTTTTCCATTTCGGAAACAATTCGATCAATAAATACGGTAAGTAGGAACATTCTGGAATGCATCGGTATCCATATGATCTATTTTACATCTTTCAGTTTCTTTGTTTAAGATATAAACCCAGTAGTATAGAGAACACATGTATCTGGGTTTAAAGCATTTTTAAATTTAGCGACAGCTAAGACCGAGAACAAAGTCGGATAAGAGCGTATTGGTTCAATGATACAAATAAAGCAGGTTTTATCGGGTGTTTTCACTGCGCAGCTTCGGATTCATCCGTACCTTTGTGACCTTTTGGATTATCATTTCGATCGTTGACCCATAATTTTCGTCAGTTGATTTTATAAGACAGAATTTTCATCGCATCTCATTTGTTCGTACATGAACGATAGTCCGCCGCTCTGGCCGAAGTCCGCAAAAAGAATGTACTGAATGCTACCAGTATGACCAAGACATACAAATAAACTAAAACAAATCTTAAGTAACAATTGAGAAATCCGTAAATCGAGGGCAAGTGATTATATTCTTATGGATTCGTGTGTTTGCTACGCAATCACACCTGTTGCGCTCCATGCTTATGTCCTTACCAATCAATAACGCTTCTTTCTACAACCTTCCCGCGTAACGGCAGAGCATGAACGCTCGTAAATCGCGCGTGTTTTCTAAATTTCAAACCAAAAATGATACTAGTGCTATGAAAAAATATAGATAGTGTTTCTCTTCCACTAACTTGATTTTCTTCCAGAATTTTCGGTGAATATTATGTTCAAGATAAAGAAAGCCATAAACATATTCATCTATACTCTAGTTTGCATAACAATTTGCATCTGTATAAAAATATTTCTCGCCAGCCGGGATGTACTGTAACAGCGACTTTCACAGCGAAATGCTATCAGCCTAAATAGTATACGGCATCGAATGAATTCTTTTAAGAGATGTTCTGAAACTCCACAAATAGAACTCACTGGGTCATCTCATCACTGTCCTTTTATCGGACTCTGAAGAATACACTGCAGGTCAATGTAATTTTCGGTTTACTTGGTTACAATAATTGTAAGAATATTAGTAGTTCTTGGAAACTTAGTGTTGGAAAAGTTCGTTCAAATCACTTAAAGAGACGCATACGTGCTTGGAACGGAATACTTGATCTACATCAGTACGTATGAGTAGTGTCAGCTCTTCTTGCATCTTAGAGATCTTCTTGGATTATTAAGCTAACACGAGCTTGGTGACAACCGTCTTATTACCTTCGTGTTAACTTAACAATTCAGGAAGGTATTGGTTATCAATGCCGCTGTGAAATAAGGGTCGGTTTGAAAAATAGTGTCAATATAAATGTATAACCTTCTATATACTACTTTTTTTCACAGAAAAGCCCTATGTGAAATAGAACTACGATGAGACTTAGACATTTGCAAAACTTGGACCCAAGCCCGGATGTGAACCCGTGACTATCCTTTCCAAGGGCTCACAGGTTACTATTGCACCACTGGGACCTTTGCTCTGTCTTCCTCTCAGACAGTTTTTAAACCTAACAGTACCATCAGAAATCACCCGTCAAGGCGAAGGATCTGGTGAGCACGAACGAGCGTCAAGCCCAGTTAAGCTGGTTATTTCACATGATACCCTGCACTGAAAATTATAATAGGCAGTAAACAAGAAGTTAACATTGTGATTTCTACTACAGCGTCGGCTTAACGGGGCTCAATGCCGATTTGTGCTCCCTAGATTAATGGGTAACGTGTGAACTCCCGGAAAGGGAAATCGCGGGGTCAAATCTGGTTTGAGGTCCAGGTTTTGCAAATGTCTCAGCATCTTAGTGTCAACGTGTCTTCATATCATGGATTTTAAGCCATTCGGGGAAACTCGATTCACTCGGGGATGTGGTCGCCCGGGCCGATGTTGTTGGTTGGCGCTGGCTCGCTGGCCGACTGACTCCGCCCAGCCGATGGCCTTGATTGTATGTCAGGTCGGCCGCGGCGATGGCCCAACCGCCACCGCCACCACCACGCCGTTCGTCCCGGCATTAGGCTGTAACCTGTACGCTCAGAGGGGTTGCGTAACGCCTGACGTACTTCGAACATACGCTTTTTAAATCATCATGGTTCTGGTCCGCTTTCCATCTCCATTTCCGATCTTATCACGTTTCTCGAATACTCGTTAGATAATCGGATACGCTGTTTTAGACTTTAACTATGTAATCTTGTCCGCTTTGTTTTCTGGTTAAGAGCGCTACGTATCCTCATTTGTTCTTCAACATTTGCTTCTGTTTTTCATGTAGAGATATCTTTGTCGACACTAAACGAATTCCTGTTTGGCATCAGTTTCTGGTACTGAAAACCCTCATTTAGTCGTCTGGATTACAAGGATCGTAGGATTTCACCTTTTATTTGGGTTCCACTCCGGTTGTTACAAACTTCAGCTTGCACATTATAAAGATTTTAACATCACTTTCGATTTCACTTCTCGTTTTTCTCTGTTCGCTTCTGAGGTTACTTCATGAAAAGTCGAGGGTTTGTGAATTTTTCCAGGGGTTTTTCACTTTTCCAAAGAAGTTTTTACTCATAATCTGCATTTATATATTTCTGATTATAAAATATGCAGTCCGAGACAATTAAATATTCGGAATTTGCAAGGGTCAAAGGTCAAGTCTGAAATAATGTGATCTAGAAGACCAGGTTTTCCATCTTTTCAGTTCATAAGCATTATTTTATCTCTTTCATACATTTCCTGGACATTCGAACTCTACAGTGGACCTGTTTTTTCTTCCGTTTTTTTTCTTTTCTTCCTTTTTGTTGCTCACCATTCTAACTGGCTTTTTTCCTTAAGATAACTGCGTTACATTCTAGTGCCTAGTCGAGAACTTTTCTACTAAGGACCATCATTTCATTGGCCTAATCTTTGTTTCAGAAAGTTCTATAACCATCGTTTTATGTTTACTGAAAAGTTACTGCGGAGAATTTAAGGTAAGTGTTCAAGTTTCCTTACATAGTATCTTCTACCATACGTCTATAGGAACTCTTCGTATAGGTTGTCCTTCGTTTTTGCTTCTGAATACTTTTCTGAACTGTTCGTTGCACTCACTTTGAATGCTTTGTAGATTGTCATTATTCACGTGAAAATCTTATCGTTTTTGTCATAGAATGAATCATCCATTTTTGTTTGTCATATTCATCCTAAAATCATTCCATAAAATGTCGCCTCCAGTTTCAGAAGTCATTTTGGTGTTCTGATGCTTAAGCTGATGCCATATGGTTTCGTAATATCTCCTGAGGATATCGACAATTTTTCTTTTCCACTGTTCATACTCTCTTCCGATCGATATTTCCATCAGAAAGGACTTAATCGATTTACTTTCAGAGAGTTTAGTTTTTGTTGTGCAGATGGTGACATGATCTGCTATCGAATGATCACTATTGAACTATTTATTGATTTATTTTCTCTATTACTACTACTGCTGCTACCCTATACTTGTCGTACGCAATTAGTACTTGGTCGACCTCCTACGTTTCATGACGAAGATTATCCGGCATCGATTCTGCTTAACGAGGGTCAATCACTACTATTGAACTGTCGTGGCGAATATTCAGAACGGGTCCATTGGCTTAAGAATGGCCACCCAACATCTACTGACTCAGTTATTTACCAAGTTATTCAGTCAAGTCGGAATGATTCCGGTATCTATAGATGTTTGGCATCGAATTCAGTAGCATCTGCCTTGTCACCACCGATCGAAGTCAACGTACAATGTAAGTTCTGCTGTGTTCTTTCTTCTTTTTCTTTTTTTGGAATGACGAGATCTTGTTCTCATGGCAGACTGACCGTATAAAAATATGCTTAAAGTGTTCTATTCTTTTTGTTCTAAATTCAGGAAATTGTAAATCAATCGATATCGATATAGGTAGCTCATAAATCGAAGACTTTATGGAAATGCACTTTTCTTGTTCTTTAAACCAATGGAATTCGGACATCGTTTCCTTATAGATCTTGATGGTTTCGAGGAGTCAGATATCTCTGACAGAGTGATCTCTGTAAATGAAGGAGGTTATTTTGTTATCAGAAGATCTAAACTGATTGCTAGTGATGATCCATTACCTAATACGGAGTATTTTTGGTACAATGGTGATAACCAGGTATGCCTGATGGTGTTTAACTCCTTGTTTATTGCTGTTTGAGGGTTATACGAAGTTTCTGTGCTCCTTAAGGATTTTTTTTTTATACTGATTGACATCACCAAGGTGTTCTTTCCTTTGCTTTCCACTCTATGCTTGTCCTTTGTTTGTTCTAATGTCGCCTTCTGACTGAAAAGGCAAGCCAATCGTTTGCGCTGTTGTGTCATTGACCTCAGCGATAGTGAATGAATTGTTTTGCTCAATGGGTTCATGGAAAAGTGGTCAGCTGACCATGGTAGATCTTAATGTGGAGTTCAGGATATAAATATGGCATTTCTTCATTCTTGGTGAGACATTTCCGTTTGATTGTTGAAAATAAGAAAACGTGACTTTTCTATGGACGAATTCATTACCATTTGGTCCAATATGGTAACTTATTAAGTGAAATTCACCTATTTAGATCCTTAAATGACTTATTTTTCACATATGATGACGTCACAACGCTCCCATTTGTTTCGTTGCCTTGCCATCGTCGTTCATAAAGTTCTGAGATTCGTATTTTGGTTCAGCTGTGACTTGTTAATCTATCATTCTGTTTTTCTGCTGACATCTAGAATACTTGTTGTGCATGATTTTAACTGTAACATCAATGTAGCGGTGCTAGAGTGTACCTAAGTTTTAACCAGTTAGTTGACTACCCTGGTTAGTGGGAGGAGGGTTTGCTGTCTTTCGACTCTCTTACGGATTCCTTCAGAGCAGCAGCGGGTTCCGATATTAGTAAGCCGAATTGACAAGGACTATGTAATAGGATGAGTTAGTAATGGAAGTTTGGGTTACAAAACTTCATATAACACGTTATAGCAGTGTAGTAGCTGTGAAAGTCATGTTCGAGGTAAGAAAAAAAAAAGACGATGATGGAGAAAAAGTTGCTGTGGCATTTTTGACGGGTTTCGATTGCGCCATCTCATCGCTCGTTTGAGGTTCACCGAGGTATGCAGAAGAGAATTGAATGATTTGTTATGGTGGATAAAATTTAGGCAAACTCACCTTAAAAGGATAGGATAACCCAAGCGTAAATAAAAATCTGATTTTGTTGCTATGTGGTTAATTATCCTGCGAAGTAGTCATCAGTGAGCCTACTTTTACTTTCAGCATAAGAAACAAAGCTGAGAGGTGTCCGGTGCTAAAGACGTCTGCAAGAGTTTGATGGTTCAAATGACCAGTCACAAAATGATCATATGCCAGTATTAATTACTCAAGTACTATCTGTATGGATCTGTTTTCTTCTAGGAACTCTATGTTTCTTGGGCATCAGATCGTGGTGAGAATTTCTCCGGTTGATTATGCAACGATGCAGTAGTTCTTCTAATGCAAATTGACTTGTTGATCAGTTTCTCACGGTCAGATAGCGGCGTCTCCTCTCTTCGTTTGAAGCACATAGATGTGAATCATCTGTCGCTGTTATTTAAACTCACAGAGGACTGGTTTTACCGTTGTTTCGGGAACGGGGCTGAACAACTTGGATGAAGTAGTTAGCCATCATCTCTTGTCAGTTGGTTTGTTTGAACTAAACAGCACAGTACGAGAGGGAGGCTGCGCATTGTATTGATGATAGCCGTCCACCTTGTGTAAACAGCAAATCTGAGAAAGTGGTTCAGAATGTAGAAACCTCCGTATGGGTCTTTGTATTGGTCGTTATCTGGAACAAGCATGTTTACCGGACTGCACAATAACAATATAGTTATCGATTGGTTATACCGTTATTTATCAGGTTAATTGGAAAGTAGGTTCTGCAAGATTTCACGAATGCTAAATGAACGGTTTAATCTAGAAAATACGAGAACTGCAATATATCTTGCTGTAGATTCGACTTCTAGAAGTGTTGAAATGTCTGACCTTTGTCCTTTTCGTTTCAACAGTGCACGAAGCTGGTTAGTAATGGCGATTTCGTTGATTTTCGTTCAATTCACAAAGCACTCATTTGAAGAGTTTTTTTGCTTTGACAATCCAATTCGATTTAGATCTTTCGAAATTATGGTTTTACTGCCATCTTGCCGTCCTCTCTCTGGCCGTTTTATGTGCATTTGGTTCAGTTAATATCTATGCGTCCTTCCAGCGATTCACCGCTTCGTCGGAAATAGGCGGTGCTTCTGAGTATTAGGCTACGATGTACAGCAGGGAGATTCATTACCCCAGCAGGGTCTCCCAACCCGAGAAGGAGGCCGGCTCTTCCATCAATAAGCCGCCCAGTTAAGCGTAAACCAATGCCAGAATCCTGGTATCAAACTAGTCGCATAATGGGAAATCTACCTCTCATCCAACGGCGACCACTGCCATTGGTTGTGACGACCTGGGGCATATTTTGGCTATGCTGACTTAGGGACTCCAGGAAGCCACAAAAGCTAAACCAGCGAAACTCCGAAAAAATGGAAATTATGCTGGTTACGTATAAGCAGTGAAAACAGGCCATTCAAGTATCGAAATAATATCCATACGTGGTCATTATAGAGCTGGCGGCTCCTTGCCTTGCTCTTCTAGAAGGCTCGTATTTTCTTTGCAGAATACTCAAGCCAGTTTGATAGTCGTAAATACTAATGAAGTTGTTTTCCCAGTAATCTAATAACTAGTTGGTAACGCCTTCCACTGATTCTAGCAGTTGCATCTCTCGCCATCAATCCCTTTCACTTTTATGTTTCTTTAAGGTGTCCTCGAACGCTTCACATTATGTAACATCTAGAGGAGATCTGGTAGTTGTAGACGCAACACATTCGTCTTTTGGAAAGTATAAGGTGAAATATGATTACTGATTCGACGATTGTCGTCAGTTTTTATTTACTGCCTACCATTTTTTCATGGCAGGATGTTCTTGAAATATAGCCATGATGACGCTAAGATATTTGCAAAACTGCGGACCGCTGGTGTTTGCCGTGGCTGAGAGAGAGGCGAAACGAAAGACTCGCATGGTGTGATGGTGAACGCGTTAACCCTCGGAAAGGGTAGTAGCTTATTTCGGTCGCCACCGCAGACACCGTCGATCCGGAGTTTTACAAATATCCCAGCATTATGGGTACAGAATGCATTCTTTCGGCTACGTAACGTGTAATATTGTAATTTGAGCTTAGGTGGTAACCTCCGTCGATGGATTAGGTGAAGCGGTATCTAATGTATTTACGGTTCGCAAAATCGAAATTCCTTCGTGAGTCCAACTTTAGTTCTCCTTAAATTGCTTTTTCGCACATGTTTATAGGAGTAATTTAATCGTTTTTGTACATTTCAGTCACTCTTCTGATGGGTTAGTCATAATTTATTTTTCCGACAGCCGGAAAATTTTTCTTTCTGATTCCATGCAGAGGAAGGTGGAATCTTTCGACTGTGTTTCATCCTTGAAGTACGTTCTTGTATTGTTCCTTTTGTTTAAGTATTGTATTAGAATTACGTCAATGTTCTGGTTCTAGAATGCTTTATAGACTACAAGAGATATTTTCTTTTGAGATAAGTATTCTCTTAATATACTGGTAACCTTGTAGAAGTTTAGAAATGGAGTTCGAACTCGTTGGTTCTTGAATGGAATAGCGATTTCTGGAACTGAAACAGGGATCGATTTATCTCATAATAATCGTCGTCTGACAATCAGAATTCCAGATGGACTCAGCAGTGTATGTCTTGGGGACTTTTGAATTTTCTTGTATAGGTATATGCATACAATATATATATATATATATATATATATTTCGCATATGGGGCGCGTGTAGCGCAGTGGTCGGAGGCGCCCTGCAAAACACATGAAATCGATCTCTGCGCCCATGGCCCACCAAGCTTTCCATCCCTCCGGGGTCTATAAATTGGTCCTGACTTGTCTGGAGGTCTAGTAGCGCTAACTCGATACATCGGCTGGCCACCGTTTGTCATTTAAAGGCCAGGTATGCATTCAGTCACCTCCAACGATGCTAAATGAAGTCTAATCCATGACGCATCCCTCGGGGATTGATAAACGCCAAGAGCGTCATCCTTTTTTTATGCATACA